>CM075185.1:7053373-7615873 GCA_037577475.1 Chaunax sp. Z400
GCAATGGAAATTGACCAAAATGAGGCTCTTGTTTAACGCAGAGTACATTGTAAAGAAACCCTGTCTGCAGATCAGTTTTCCTCTAAAAAAGAAAGCTAATCTGAGCCTTGTGCCAGCCAGGCAAACACTGTGGAGACAAAGCAGGTATTGTGTCAATCCTTACAACAAGGTCATGAGGCAAGACTTGCAACTTCCCAGTTGGGAGAGCTGGATTCCACAACGGACTTAAGTATTTATCTCACCCTATATTCTGTTACTGATTACTGAAAATTAAAATTTCTAATTCTAAGCAGTGGATTACACCAACCCAGTGAGATTTCCGAAATTTAAATAAAGAGAGGTGGAGCCGAGACCTTTTTCTAAAACCATTTTCATACACAAATGATGTAATTGTATTGTTAAAGTGATGCTTATTGTCATTCAGAACTACAGTAGGTGGTGTTGCTCTGCTGAAGACCAGAAGTGTGTTGGAAAATAATTATATGATGATTTATATGATGACCCAAAGATCAAATTAATATGTGTGTGTCAACCTACAGAGAATTTTGACAACACCAAATCAATGCAAATGTTACTACATGTTTTCTAGATATGCAGACAGACAGCTGTTTGGTAACACGTTCACCACGTCATCTTTAATGGGATGATTGTATGTCAGTATTAACAGCTCCCTGACGACGCCCTTATCCCGCTTCACAGTGAACGGATGGCATCCCACTTGACTTTACTAGTTATTGTCATTACTATCAATATTACTACTACCATCAGTATTACCAGCATGGTTATCAGCATTAGTATTATTATTCTGTTTGGTTTATTTATTTTGCTATTGTTCTTTTTATTATTTATCCAATGATTAACACACAATTGAGTATTTTCAACTGTGATAACACATCACAGTTGCATGGGAGGATGTGCGTGCGCGTGTGTGTGTGTGTGTGTGTGTGTGTGTGTGTGTGTGTTTCTTCAAAGGGAAAGGGAAAATGAGACAAGGCTAACTCTGTGTGCGGCGTGCTGAGGCAAAAACTTAAAGCAGTTTGTGTCATCAGACAAGTCCTGTTTGAAATTGTTGAGAGATCTGGATTTATTGATAGCTTGACTCAAACACTGGCACAGTCGGCTTCACCTCCTCATAATGGAGAACAAACAGCATCTTCGTCTGAGAATCTCAGGAGTCTTCAGCCTCTGGAGCATCTTGTGTTAGACGGTAGGTTTGAACTTGTGAACCAAAATACAGTAGAAAGTGCACTTAAAAGCGGTGAGGGAAGCCATTTTTAAGGATTCATGCACACGTAAAAAGGCACATTGGCACTAAAATGACTAAGTGCAACATTACTGAGACCGGACTGACCTGTTTGTTGCTTTTGTCATCAGCACATTACCGAAGCCAAAAACAGTTGTAATTGATGGTTTGTGGGAACAAATGTCCCGCTCACAGATTACAGTGGTGGAGACTGTGGTGTGGGGTGTGCAACCATTGCAACAGTCTGTTATTAACTGGAGCGGAGGCTTCACACTGAGTCAATTACACACTGGGGTTTGAGAATGTGGCAGCACTTTGATAGCAGAAACTGATAATACCACGGATAAATATGCTTTCATCTGAAAGATTAATTCTCATGTAACACATTGTATGCATGTGATGGAATAAAAGTCGAACAAACTGTGGATTTTGTCGTGACTGGTTCAAAAGTATCCTCCAATTATTTCAATTTGGTGACATAAAGTGGGCGGTGAGAAGAAACAAAACACGCCGAATGACTTGTTTTGGACGAGACGTTAACAACTGCAGCCTGAACGCAGTCGAGAGACATCAGAATTTTCTTCAAAAACAAGGATTTGAATGCTAATGCCTTTAAGTAGCATGGATCTGTCTGTCACATTCATGGCTCTGAGGATTTAAAACAGCTTTGACAGTGCACTTTGGAAGCCAACAGGCTTTGTCTTGCCACCATGTGTCTCCTGCCCTGGGGGGGTCATGATGGCGCCTTTATAACCAACCGCCCATGTGCTCCCACAGTCATGTCCTCATTTCCCTCCTCTCCACTGCTGTTAGCATGCTCTCAAACTCCCTTTTAGCCACTCTGCTTTTGCCCATTTATCCCGGTATCATCTGTGAGAGGGGAATAAACTTTGCATTTTGCTGTCCCCGCGGTGCTTGACGTCTGGCAGCTGAGCGCTGAGACGTCCTGCCTCATGCATGCGCCAGTGGTCTCCGGCGCAGCATGAGAAAAGGTCAGCTTCCATTAGATGCACTGTGACAGAATGATGGCTCTGCAGCAATATATTTCCCGTGCACGCCTCTATCTCTTGCTAATTCTGCTCTTTATTTACGAGTGCGTGTTGACATTCATTTGAGAGCGAGCGCCTTTAATTTAACCAAGTGCCAAACTTTGTGCTGCTTTGCATCCAGATATATAGTCTGCTGAGAGGGAGGTGAGCATGTGCTATTACTACGGCCGCATGGAGGAAATGTCTTTTTTCCCATGGGGTGATTCCAGACTGCCGCAGAAATTCTGAGGCTCGAAGAGTAATGCTGTTGTTGGATGTATGTTATTTAACCTCAGTCTTTCCACTGAGGCTTTATCTGCCACTAACCATTGGCAGAGGCTCACCCAGGAAACTTGGCAGAGTAATGAGGTTCCAGCCGAGGTGTTGCTAAGGAAAAGACGACTCCTTCGTAAAATAGAGGCCGATGCTTCCATTAACATCACGGTGTTGTAGTCGGTGTGTATGCCAGGCTACGTGCGTGATGCTGGTGAATGAGAACGCCGACCTTGAGCTTTCTATCCCGTTCTTTGAGTGACTGCATGAACTTGCGCTGACATATTGGTGCTGTGGGGCTGAGACGTGTCAGACAGAAGCATCGCTGCTTTCTAGGAAGACGAGACAGGGCTGTTGACAACATGATAAGATTACTCCTCAGTGCAGTAGCAGACATCTACAAGAGCGTCTTTGAACTTTTTTTTTTTTTTTCCTAGTGCCACCATGACAGTAAGAGTTGTGGTTTGGAGTGAAACTTTTACAGCTATCGATTGGTTTGCTTTGGAATGTGGTACGGATATGTCTCCCTCGGAATAAATACTGCAGTAATAACATTTAGTGTCCCTGTAACTTACACTTTGTACTTTGGTTTATGACCAGATACCTGCTAAACTATCATCAACCCATGTTAAAGCCAGTTGTACTTTTAGTGCTGATAAAATGTCAGTATGCAGCACGTGGAAATAAATATGGTGAAAATGGTTAATATTGTACTAGTGAGCATATCGGCCTGCTGATTTAGTATTTAGCTCAAAGCACCGTCGTGCATAACTACAGTCTCACAGAGCCACTAAATTAGTTTTTTTCCCATTGGTTTAGTGTGGCTCTAAAATGCTTTGGACTCTCAGCCTCTGATGCTACAGAGAAGAAAGTAGCCAGATGCATGTCAGAGCTGCAGAAAATGTAAAAGGCTTTGTTTCCGGGTTCGGGTCGTGGGGGCAGCTGTCTCAACAGAGAAGTCCAAACCTCCTTCTCCCCAGCCACCTCCTCCAGCTCTTGGCGTTCCCAAGCCAGCCAAGAGATATAATCCTTCCAGCGCGTCCTGGGTCTACCCCGGGGTCTCCTCCCAGCGGGACGTGCCCATAATACCTCCCCCAGGGGGGCATCCTAATCAAACTCCCGAACCACCTCAGCTGACTCCTCTCAATGAGTGACTCAATAACTCCTCCACTCTGAGCCCCTCCCGAATGACTGAGCTCCTCACCCGCTCTCTAAGGGTGAGCCCAGACACCCCGCGGAGGAAGCTCATCTCGTTCTTTCGGTCATTACCCAGAGCTCATGACCATATAGGTGAGGGTAGGAGCGTAGATCGACAGGCGCTTCTCTGGTTTTTGTGGATGATGTGGTCCTGTTAGCTTCATCCTGCCGTCTCCTCCGACTGTCATTGGGACAGTTTGCTGCACCTCAGCACCTCCAAGTCTGAGGCCACGGTTCTCGGTTGGAAAAGGGTGGATCGCTCACTACAGGTTATGGATGAGTTGCTGCCCCAAGTCAAGGAGTTCAAGTATCTCGGGGTCTATCTTCATATATTTAAATCCCCTTTATCTACCACATATCATCACTTCCTCTCAACCATGGATTTGTAGAAGACTTGTGTGTTCAATCACATGACTGCAGCAGTCGAGCCCATATGCAAATAACTCACAGGTTAGCAAGGGGATGGGTTCTGTCTCTCTCCTTTGCCAGTGTAATGCCCTCTGTGATTGTATTGTCCCTCTGCGCTCTGTGAAAGCTAATGGATAATGTGATTAAGACCACAGAGCTGAGCCGAGTTGCGCCCGGGCCAAATAGTGATGACTGTGCACTGTCAGGGCTGAGAGGAAGAGGAGGAGGAGAAGGTTATGTTTTCTAGTAGATGGTAGGGGGAGGAGCAGTGACCTGCATCTCTGCTTCAAACTCTCCATCCATCCGTGTGTGCAGCTGAGTGCAGCTCCTCCACCACTAACCAGAGGGAAGGCTGTTTGACATTTCCTTTGAGCGGCGTTTGCACATCAGCTTGTTTCCTCCCTCTTGTCATTTCTTATCTTTACAGCTTATCCTTCATCCCTCTATCTTTCACAGCCACCTCATCTTCTGGCCTCTCGTCGTCCCTCGCTCTGTTCATCTCTGTTCTGTTACTCCTTGAGGAGCGAGACGATCGGGTGTGGAAAAATCCCCCCCCCCAAAACAGTACTCTATGATGTTACCATGGCGACTGTATCTAGGAGCGGAGCCAGTTCACTTCCACTGACATGCGTGCTCGCTCTCTCACTCTCCATCCACTTGCCTTACTTAGATTAAAGCTCACCTCTGATGAGGATGGAGAGAAAAGAGGCAGGAGGAACAAGGGAAAACGCTGCACTTGTTAGAGAAGAGTGGTGTTTCGTAACCCTGCAAAGAAACAGTCTGCTTTATTCTTGATGGCATACACCAAATTGTAAGTGAGCTGCACACAGTGTACAACAAAGGAAACACACACAGTGTGCTCCTGCAGAGCGAGCGGCTTTCTTCTCCGCTGTAGGGATGTCAGATGGTGGGTAGACAGAGGCGATTATGTGTAATGGTCTGTTCCATGAAATTAATGCGTTCTCAGGGCTCCACTGCCTCACTCTTTGATATAAATTTATACTAATTTACCAATTAATCTGATTTTTGGAGAAGATGTCTCAATAAGGGACCCCATTTACTACCACAAACTAACTTTGACTTTTGTGATTTGTCCCCTCAGTTGACTGCACGCATGCCCTAGTTGCCTCAAAGGACTTCTTCATTAGTGGCCGACACGTGTTGTACAAATCTTTCATGACCACTTAAAAGCAACATTAGCTGTTGATTTGGGGTATGGTTTGAATACGTGTCATAGTTGACTCTATGCTTGTTAATGTGCTCAGAACAGATGTGAAAAAAAAATGGCGGCGCTGGGGGAACAAAAAAAATGGTCGGACTGGAGGTGTTTTCAGATCATTTGTTGGCTGAGACAGGCAGATTCTCACAGACGTCTTTGGATGAATGCATTGTGTCATGTAGCGCAGATGGATGTTGATTGTTGATGTCGGCTTCTGTTTGGCTTGGACAGCATGAGAAAAATGCACACCTGTAATGCACACAGGGGGGGAGAGGCTTGTTATTTTCAGCTTGACTGAATCGGACTGGGAGGCGTACGTGATATTTGGAACATGGCGGCGATAAGTGTTTACTTCCTGTTTTTCCGTCTCCAATCAGGGAATTAACCTGACAGTCACATCCACGCAGAATTAATTTTAGTCAAATGGCTGTGATTGTGGAGGAGAGGACATTGCACTCCTTTATCCACAAGCAATAGACAAAAGACCAGTCTCTGAACCAGTGTGAACTGGTTGTGTTCCACCCACAGACGTAGGCAATGATCGCCCACAAACCCCCAGGTGCATTATGTTGATGTGATTTGCTGCTCATGGGCCGGAGGGACCTCCAGGGTTAAGAGACTGGATTTATGTAAAAAGAAAAAAGAATAGCAAATTTGTACTTAGGAGAGAATAGTGATGCTCATAATGCGATTTTTGTTTTTGTGTCATTCACATAAAAGCACCCAGCCTTTATGATGGAGGCCTTGTCAGAAAAGAATATGAATTATTGCACAAAAGTCTACTGCGAACAGAATACGTCTACTATTTTGGGATTTCTGAGCTCTACAAAAGCAGAGGAGAAGGAGTTCGCTTCCAGAAACGTAACTCAAGTATTTCACTATCATGCAAAGAGAAATAAATGTGCATTTTTAAGATTGCAGATCTTAAACTATAATAGAAGATACAGTAAAAAGAGGGACCTTATTTTCATCCAAACTGGGACTAATGGTAATCCTGCTGAAAAGGTTGAGAGATCTTTGGCTTTTCTGCTTAAAGAAGCCTTTATAATATAGTCTTTTTAATATAAGGGCTGAACAAAGTACGTCTATAATCAGGGGTGCACATACCTCAGTACATGTTTTAGGTCACTGTCATCACTTGTAGCCACTTGAATTTGAATGGCAGGTAATAGCCTCTAAGTAATTTTCAACAGTCTCTTGCCTCCAGACCATCTAATATTGTGAAATTTCCCTAATTTGACAAAGGCAATGCTATTCTCACCACATATCTTCTTTAATTGTTCTGTTCTTTTTGCACCCCCTTCTGTACACAAAAGCTTAGTAACTTTACAATGGAGCAGGTAAATGTGTCGCATTTACAGGACCATGCAATCAGCTGACTTTGCACAGTTTTCTATGGTGTGGGCGGTACACAGAATATGCACAAGGGATTCCCCGATCGCTGTCATCTGACGCAATTTTGGAGCGCATTGCTCGTGCACATTTTCAATTTGATCAAAGTAGATTGAACCACTTCCCCTAAGAAGATTTAGTTCATCAATTTCTCTCACAGGGCAACTTTGCTGTGGTTAAACTTCTTCCAGTGTAGAGAAACTGATATTTTTGGAAAGCTATGCTCTCAATGCAGCTTCTCCATCGCTCCCAATGTTGTTATTCTGCCCACTCACACCTATAACCTGCAGCCGAGGGCAGCAAACTCCCACGATCTCCAGGCAAATGTCGAAATTGATAAAGTAGAAGTCGATGAGGTCGGCGCTGGGAAAATGGCTGCGCAGAAAATAACAACACTTGACAAATGATGACATTTAACGAAACTGCATTGCCGTAGCAAACAACCGTCTCGACACTCAGTGGTATGCAGTGTGCATTCTTCTGTTTTGTGCACCTTTGTTTTACAATATTAATGATTGAATGTGTCTTTTATCAGACAAATTAAAGACAGCACGACATGAGCCTACATACTACAGAGATACTATATACATATGTAGTACTCTGATCAGTTTTTTCTGTTTGTCTTTTCCTTTGCAAGAAGGAATGAGTTATTGATACCCATGAGTCCTGACACTCATGGCCTAATTCAGTAATGTTTTTTTTTTTTGATAGGCGTCATCACAGTGCTGGAGCTTGTCTTGCTGAAATAGATGATCATTATCTGGCTCAGAGATGGATTTTATAATTAAAGTAAATGTCCTTGAGAGGAAGGTGAACGATGTCTGTGAAAATTGTCTTTTTTTTTTAAATCAAGAAACCACAGCTTTTAGAATCTGTAATGAAGGTGTGACCCTGATGCCAGTAAAGTTATTGTTTTGGGGTGAATGCATTTGTGTTCTGAATTTTTTTTTTACAGTGTCCAACTGCAGCGTCATCTCGGCTCTGTTGATTCTGAAAGAAAGCGTGCATTACCGCTCCTGTAATGACATTTGGAGGAGAAGACTCTACTCAGCCGGGACACTATATGAATATTGTTGCTGTTTTCTTGTGTCTTCTCAGGTTTGTGTTACTGTGGTGAAGCAACAGAGGCAGGCCCTGAATAGGAGGTGAAGAGAGCAAGGCAGGAGTCCTCCCAGACAGCAGGGAGCAGCAGCAGCAGGCATGCAGGACTCCGCTTCAGACAACAAGATGGCCAAACAGGTCAGCGTGGCTGCTCTCATGGATCGCTGCTTAAGTCACATGCTGTGTCTCCAATCGCGTACTTCCATCTATTTTTAACACCTTTACGTAGTTTGTCTGTGTAGTCTTTCCTAAGTTCTTATTATGTCTTTGTCTGTTAGTTATAGACCACTGATTTATTAAACCCCGAAATAAATTGGCAAATAGATAGTAGGGGTAGATAATAAAGCACTGCGTGTCCATCCCTCATTACCCTTGAGCAAAGCCTGAAACCCCAACGGCTCCGACAGCAGAATAAAAGTGAAAGAAAAAGAATCATCTTAAAATTTAGAGCCACCCTAAAACTAAGATGTGCAAAGAGCCGATATAACCGTCTCATAAGTTTGAGTTTTAGAGAGCAGACAATAACATTACATGGCAAAAAGATAGGGTGCATTTCTTTGCATATGTCCTTGTTTGTAACAGGCCTTCGGGTCTTGTAGATAATGAAGAAGACATTTATAATGAAGCAGATTTATCAGGAGTAATTAAACATGCATTGTGTCTTAATATTTCAGCAGTTTTGCCTGGTCTGAAGCAGAGACGTCAGGTCTTTGTTCCAGAGAGTCTGGAGAGTTTATGATAGTGAACAGCACTAATGGATGATAGTGATTATATTTGATTTCCAGTTTTCCATGTGATTCAGTGATTAGTCTTCACAACTATGAGTCGATGCATTTTAAAGCTGACCTCCATTGTTTCTCAGTATTTGAATTAGCAGGTCACCGTGCACAGATGGCATGCAGTAGCTAAAATCCCATTTCTATTAAACCCCCAGTACTGGTTGCACACCATTGATTTTCCCTAAAGCCATTGGAGTCAAAGAAATTAAGGCACTGTCCTCAGACTAATACAGTACCTCGAGGTATTTTAACTGTGCCAGATGTCCACTCAGGTGTCAGAGATGACAGATTAAGTAAATCGATTGATTGATTGATTGATTGATTGAAAAGCTTATTTCGAACATGTAAAAAAAGAAGTATTAACTTATGTAATCCTCTCCCCTCTCCCCAATTGATTAATTAATAATATTTATCTATATATTGACTTCTTTCATCCCATAATTTCTTATTTATATATACATGCATTCATACATTTATACACACAGATACACATAAATACACACATATACACACACACACATATATATATATATATATATATATACATTTATTCATGTACTTATATATACAAATTTAATTCCTAATAAGGTTTTATAGAGACATATGTACTTTACACATAATTACTAATTGTCTTAAAGAAACATACTGTATATCAATTCGTAATCCAATTATCTTTAGTTTATAAAATATAGACTACATATCTTTATAAATTGATGTCATTGATTGTCAATGCCCTTCAACATCCCTGTACTTGTTGAACCATTGATTTCTTCTTTTTTTTTCTGTGTTAAGGAACAGAACTCCAAACACCTTGACGAACACGGAGAAACAGACGACGTGTCTGAGAGGACGTCCCCAAACAAAAACCTCAAATCTCCACAGAGGGGCTCCAAACGACTTAAAACCACCCCCTTCAAAGTGGCACTGCTGGACTCCACCGAGTTTGAAGGAGAAATTGAGGTATGCATGACAAAAAAATAAAAACAACATAGTTATGGTGACATGCCCTCTGGAATTAGCCTTAACATGGTTTAAGCAACCCATTGAAAATCAATGTTCTTCCTTTCCTTTGTTGTTATCTAACCGTGTTTGCAGTTGTATGGGTATGTGTGTTGTAAAATGTTGCACAGAGTGGATAAAACATGCACACAAAAAAAAAAAATCAAAGAGAGGGTTCCACGCTGAGAGCTCACCAGGGGGCAAAGCCAAAGCAGTGCTACAGATTTCTGTTATACAAATAGTAACAAAAGGAAATGCACAAAAAGTCTTTCTGAAAGCCTTTATTCCACACAAATTATCTGTTTATATTATTCCAGTAATGTAAAAAAAACAACAACAACAGATTTCCCATTTGCTAGAAAAGGTCAGTTAAGGCATGAATAAAAGACAGAGAAATATATATAAATGTACTTTAATGCTTTTATGATTAGCAGCTTACACCTCTGGCTGTAGGTCCAGCTTTCCCTCTTTTACAGTTGTGCTGTTGAAGGAAAACCAATTACTTGACTGTGGAGATGCTATTTCTTGTTTAGGCTTAACTTTAAATTCCACTTACTTATCTATTTACACACCCAAATGTACGATATGATACGTCTGTCACTGTTTCCTTTGTACCTGTGGTGAGTTCAATCAGGCTGGGCCAATTGGTGGCAGCCAGCCTGTGTCACAGCTCAGCAGGAAGCATGCAATTTTTCTAAATCCCTGTGCAGATCTCCCATCGTAGGTCAAATAAAAAATCTGTAATTTAACTACATAGCCCCATTGTAGAAGTATAACAGCTAGGGAGAAATGATAAAATCAACACAACCTTTGCAAGGAGTCAACTAAATGATGACATCACAGAGCCATGCCTGGTGAAATCTAGGTGTAAGAAGTTTAGTGCATTATACAATAACCCTATCATGTGACCTTCTACTTGTGCTGCCATTATCTTCTTGTTGCATGCCAGCAAGAGGTAAACTAAGCTTGTTTTAAAGGAATAGTTTGACTTCCTTGAATCCTGTCATCACTGTGAGGCTGCCAGGCAACCACTGAGGACTCCAGGAAGTCATTGTTATTTAAGATACCATTTCCTGTTCATCAAGATTTTTTATCTCTATCATGGGTCAAGCTCCGAAAACACTGCATCCTAGAACTTACATTAATGCTACTCAGTACTGTCTTTTGTTAGACCCTCCAAGGTGAATGACTTTTTTCCCCCTCAAAATCTAAGCACTATTTCTCCACTTAAAAAAAAATCAAAAGTTAGTTAGCTAGTTTTATGTTCTCAGAAAGCTCCTTCAGACGACATTGCACTTCTTACAGTTTCTCATAGTCTGAATATTTACTTGATCTTAATGTGTAATAACAGTAGAGTGCAGTATTTGTTTATTTTGCAGGTAGACATCCTGCATATCCGACGCATTCAAATCACAAAGGACACAGTGAATCAGCGTGTCCAGGGGATGCACCCTGCTTTTATCCCTTATAATGCTACATTGTGAACATCAAATTCACATTGAAGCCATTTTAGCATTTCCTACTGTCTGTATAATGTGTTCAAAATATCAATGAGTGGCATACAGTACTGGTCTGTGACTCTCTGCAACAACAGCAATCCTTGCTGCTTTGGTTTCATTCAAAAATCAACTTGGTATTCATCAATAAACCCATGTGTCTCAGCTTTGCTGATGTCAGTCATAACTGATGATGCTTTCCTCCATCCATCCTGGGGATGCACTGTGTTGAAACCATAGAAATAAACTCCTATTCAGTTCATTTGAATTTTGTAGACTAGTATAACATATAATACATATAATATAATGTGACTAGGGCTGTACCCAGCTCAGAATTTTGTCAGTCAAATAAGATTTGGCTGTTCAATACAAACATTTGACTATTTGTACCATGTTGTCATTTCAGTGCCGTAGTAAACTCACATGAGCCTGCATGAGCTTGACACAGGTTTTCATGCCTCTCTTCTTCATCGGTGATGTGGAAACATCAGGTTTCCACCCAGTCAGAGAAAATCTAAGTGTCTATGGATCCTCCTCAAAGTTCAGTTATAAAATACCAGCTCCTGTCTAGCTGCTGACAGCACTATTAGCGAAGCGTCTGGGCTGGCTCTTGCCATTTTGATGCCCTATAGGTAAGAATTGATTGACAGTCAGCCATGCTGTTGCACCGTCATGACTCTGCATATACAACGACACAAATAAAAAAAACAGCTCCTCTTATCAGTTAACCACCAGCTCATTTTATTGCATGCGTGTTTTTTAATAAGAACACCAGCTATAGTATAAAAATTTATGGTTCCTCTTATGCATAACTCTACTATTCAATATTATCCCTGTGCATTTCTTATGTTCTATTCTGTTGTTTGAATGCACTTTGACTGACAAACAGTTTCCCGTTGCACTTAGGATTTGGAATTACATTGGTATCAGATAAGATATAAGATAAGATAAGATATCCCTTGATTAGTCCCACAGTGGGGAAATTTACAATTTGTACAATGATGTAAATTACAAATTTACATCATTATTATTTATAGAGTTATCTAACAAAGAGTTCTCTTATGAGCCTCCAGCTTGAATCCCTGAGCTCAATCTAATCCTATTTAATTTGCTATTTGATTATAAACCTGGTCTGTGCACTCTAACAAGTCAACAAAGGTCAGAGGCAAAAAAATGTCTCATCAAGGAGCAGCCCTAGATGTGTTTTGTTTTATAAATGGTGGTTCTAAATTTGTTTCAACCACTCATTTTGTCAAATGAAAGAAAAAAGGTCACATCTTCTTTATATTCCCTAGACTATAATATCAAAAATTATTGTTTCGGTATAAATACTGATTCCATATTTCCACTAGTGCAAGACAATTTTCATTAGATACTCAGAGTTGCAGAATGTCAATGAAAGCCCTCAGCACAGGCAGCTAATGGGGTGCTAGGAAATCTGAAGTTATTACATGGTGGCGAGCCAGGTGCAGCCAAGAAGAAAATAGAAGAGCAATGTTATCATGAGCCTCCCCTTAGGATACTTATGCACAGTGCACGGTGCATGGAACTTTGTGTGTGTTCAGTGGTGTTGGAGGGGGTGCACTTTTTATGTGCGAGTGCGTATGAAATAAGAATATCAGGAATACTACGCCTGCGTCCATCTCTCTCTCAGCGCTGTGAAAACATTCAGAAAGACCCCTGGGCTTTCTCTACACCACAACATTAGTTCACATCATGATTATGAAAGCCTTTGAAAGTGCTCTTCCTGAATATGTGGATGCCTCTCACTCAGAGGAGGATGCACAAAGCAGCTTCTTGTAAGCCCATGTTTTTAAAAAAAAATTGCAGTTTGGTGAGACCATCAGACCTCCAAGTCACTGGCAGGCTTGCCCCCGCTTCCTGTCTTTAATTGCTGGGATGGAACTTCATGCCTGCCATACCCGAACCTCCCTCGTGCTTCCAGGACATGGTAATCACAGCTTTGAAGGAAGACAGGCCACACTTTGGGAGCACTCTCCCAGGAGGTGCTGCATTCATGGATTAATTAAGTCTCTTGTCATGGATGCACAGCTGAGCATCCCTGTGATCCTCAGGGAGGAGAGAAGGCACCGTGCCCTTGTCGACTTCTCTCACCCAGTCTCCCCCTCAGCTTACTTGGATGTAATCTGCTTGACTGTACATTGTCAGGCCTGGCTGGGTTGATGTGTATAAGGGGGCAATTTTGGGTGGAATTGAGTGTTTAATGCTGGTCAGTTGTCTTTTTACGTTGCCAAAATTCTGTCTCGGGTGTCCATTCAGGTGGCAAAACTGATGTCATTATTGCACAGTTGACTGTTTATTTGATCCAGAGCAAAGATCAAATCCAACTCAACTCAGTCGTGGATTATTAAGACTCCACACCCTGATATGTTTGATTGGCTTTGCAAGCATGCTCTTGATGTCATGCAACTTAACAATGATGCATTCAGGGACCTGCAGACTGACTTGGTAAGAATTTAAAAGCACAAGAGTTGCTCCACCTGTTAGCCATAAAGAGGCAAAAGCCAAACCAAAGTCGTAGCCCTGAGATATTAAGAAATAAGACAGCAGAGGGATGTTACTGTATCTGTTGCCTTGGCAACTGCTTGCTTCGTCTCCCCCGTCGCCTCACAAAGTCAGCCCCAGGGGAGGAGGCACCATGTGTTTGTTAGTGAGTATACAGTAATACTGTGGATGTGTGGTTCAGTGTTAGGCATCACCATTTACTTACTTTGTCGTTGTTCTCTATTTAACAGTGACACACGGGTGTGAGCCCATTAATGAACAGATGATGTTTGTGTGAGACAGCAAACGTGGCTTCCAGTGCTGAGAAATCTTTAAAAAAAGAAGTCAGGAAGTCCAGTAGGCTTGTGCTGATTAATGATCAGATCAACTCCTGGTGATTGAAGAGACTACATTATAGAACTTTTTTCTCACTAATGTGCATTTGCAGATGTTTTTGCTTGAGTGGCATGTCTGCACGCGGTGATAATGATCACTGTTAACTGCGGTGACTCTGCAAGTTGTTCTCATTTACATATTTGTCTGTTCCTGTTGGCACACTCAGGAGTACGGGTCATCAATAATCCCTTTTGCCCGCAATCATTAGCTGTTGCAATGTAGATAAAATCATTATATGATCTGTACATTGTTGGGCAAATTGAATAAAAACATGGGGTAATGACAGCAGCTGTGCTGTGAGATCAGCGATGTTGACATTTCAAATGAGTGATCATAGAGAAAGTTGGAGTAATCCCACATAATTCAGTTACAAACCAATCAATACTCAGTATGAGGGAATTAAATTACATATAAAGGATTAGTGCTATTTTTGTTTTGCAGATATTAGATTTCCACACAGGCCAGTCTGGCCAACCAGGTTTTGACCTTCAAGTTGGGAGCTAACCACTGAGCCACCATGACATCTAATGTCTATAGTTCTTATCAGTGCAGTGTGACAGACACTAGATAAACCATTCCATACTCAAAAGAAGTCAATCTAGATTCTGAATATAAATCTAAGATGATCTCAGTTACTTAAAAACATACATCGCCATAGCCATGATGTTGATCAGTGTTGATCAGCGCGTCCACCACTTTGGTCTAGACTGGAAATTTCTCCTCAGTTATTGGATGGATTACTATAACATTCAGTACAAATATTCATCGTCACCAGGGGAAGAATCTTCTGAGTTGTGCTCCCATGACTTTTCCTATAGCCCCCAGCTACTCCCCATCCCCATGTCTCTCTCTCTCCCTGCCTATATCCCAATCTGTTTCTCTCTCGCCAAGTGCTTGCTCATGGGGGATTGTTGGGTCTCTGTAGACCAAAGAATACGGTCTAGACCTGCTCTTCTTGGAAAGTGCTTTGATATAACTTTTGTTGTACCAGCAGGTCAATTTTTTATTTGTCCAGTAAAATATCACAATAGCTACCAGATGCTCTGGGAGAAGATTTGGCTCACGCATCATGGTCCCCAGAGGATGCATTTCAGTGATTTTGGTATTCCCCTGACATAATGCCATTATCAGGTCAGAATATGAGTTCGTCCAGTGCTTCTGTTTATGAGCAAATACCTGCAAAGGTAATGGCATTCCCATTAGCGTTCATTGTAGTTTGTGATTAGTGCTATCAAGCTAATGCTAGTATGCTAACTCTCTAAACGTTGATGGTTGAACATAGTAAATATTACTTGCTAAACATCACCATCGTCTGTGTTAGCATTTAGCTCAAAGTGCATCTTACTGCTAGTATGGCTGCAGACTCTTGGCCTCAACAGTAGACGTAGAAAAAACTTCCCTTTAGATGGATTTTCCAACCAATCAAAGTTAGTGATTTCTCATGAAGTGTCTGCGTCATTTCTTTCTGCTTGGAAATATTTCCTTCTCCACCTCTCTATTTTGGTACACTTCTTGCAGCAAACTACAGCAAGCTATACTAAAAATATACAGATCTCTGCCACAAATCTGGCCAAAGGCTCCTTCAGTACTATCAGCAAAAATGTATATCTTTACTAGTCAAATGGAATATATACACAGAAGCTCACTTTATTGTAAAGAAAAAAAAAGATCCTGTAACTTGAATGTGAAAAGAAATGTCCCTGAAATGCTCATCTTGAACTCCGTAAATAACAGAAATAACAATCTCTGCTTACAGTACAAAGAACAATCTTCCCCCAGCAAATTACAGTCCATTTTAACTGCCAGGAGCTTGATGCACACTGACTGCGACACAACAACGAATGGCTGAGCCCTTTTATTGTGCAGAACCAGAGAACAGGAAAGAGATCCTTACAAGCACAGCCATTAATGGGGTCTGATCTCGATGATCAGGATTTTCCCAATAAAATTGATATACACCATTAGCAGACACTCATGTCCATATGGCAATAGACATGTGGTAGAGAATCTGCTTTATTCTTCATTGATGTTGACCTTTTTACAACTGCTTTGTCATCTGCTGTATGTATGTCTTTGCAGAAACACTCCAAAGGACAGACCCTGATGGACATGGTGTGTGAGCATCTCAACTTGCTGGAGAAGGACTACTTTGGTCTGACCTTTACCGACGCAGACATCCAGAAGGTCAGTGAGTTGTGTGGCACAATAACCTCATGTGATGATACACCATTCTCACAGAACATGTCACAAATCTGTATTCGCCTCACTTGTCGGAGGGGTCGGCGCTGTCTGGGTTGCATTATCCATCATTCGGGGATGAATGGAAAATTTGAAATTTTCAGGCTCTGTCTGGGTCTCGACATCAGGACACTGAGAACTTGTGAAGTTGGAGAAAAGATGAAAAAATGCCTCACCTGTTAGTTGAAAGATAAAAGAAAGTTTGTAATACAAGTATTTCTCAGAGGCAGACCTGCTCTGGTGGCAGGAACAGTCTCATTGGTTGAGTCTACCTGCGTCCTTCCATTGACTTTGTATGTAATCGCGCCACTTGAAAAATTTGCGTTGTGTTTGGTGTGAACGCAGCATAAGCCTAACCCCACACTTAAGTTGAGTTACTGGTCACACCAGACTAAGTAAGGCTATAACAGTAAAATCCCTATATTGAATTCAGAGATGGTGATTTTTACTGCTTGAGTCATCATTTTATTTCGCCTACATTATGCTATGTTTCACGTTGTCTGACTTTATGGTCGGCCTGCTTTTTTAGCAAAACCATGAAAGTACTGGTTTACCTAAATTACCCTAATTACCACTGATGGTGTTTATACTATATGTTGATTTAATTGTACAGATTTTGAGATGTCCACCTTACAGAATATTTGTGCTGCTCACAGCATGAAAATATTACATTTTAAACTCGCATAAATATTTTTTTGTCCACATGGACCTATGAATACAGCACTGACATATCATCAGATTATAAACCTTCTTATCTTTTTACATGACGGATCCACCGTCTCCATGAGGCCTTCTTCGGTCATGGTGAATATTAAAGATAGTGCTTGGTAAAAAGTGTTGACAGTTCTGCATAAAATCAGAGGCAGACATCTCAGAAGCTGGGCACCGAAAACGATTTGTTTTTATCTTTGTGGAGTCATTTTTTGCAGAAATACTGTCATTCTTCACTTCTTTGTGTCTGTTGTTTGAGGTTTGATTATTCCTCCTTCTGATATATTTCAGTCAGCTCACAGATCATTTTGACATTTCAAGTGGAAGGTCTGAAATAGTTTCCCTCTGGCCTTTGTTGACTTGTTAGGGCGCACAGCCCAGGTTTATTATCATATAATCAAGATGCATACCCTGAGCTTATGGATTCCAGCTCGGCTCACAGGAGAACTCTTTTTGTTAGATGCATTTTGTGTTGTGTTTCGATTGGTGTAAACCTCCCTAAGGGCAGGTATGTGATTGCAACAGGCTGCAGAGGAACCCGGTTCCTTTTGAAGACAGGAAAGATGACAAGACTAAGTCCCTTTTAACATCTGGAGCATAGCATGCAGTCATCATCAGCTTGTGCATGCTTTCTCAGCTCACATGTTGTGACTTGATGCGTGTGTGACAGCAGAGGCTTTGCATCGGGCATCTTGTCAGCCTGCACAGATAGTTTAAATGAGGTTTCAGAGAGGAAAGCAGGCTTACAGCTCAAATAGTTTCCTCTCGGAGTGTAGGTAAGAACATAGCATGGAGGAATATGACAGGATCATCAAAGAAAGGCTTATCGGAGTGCAGCTTGAGCAAACTGTCTGGGGTTATCGCAGATCGGCAACCCAAATTAGTCTTAGAATTGAAACGTAATTTCAGATGCCCTTTCTCTGTCTCGGTTGAGGGAACGAGCATATAAATTTCACCTTTCGGAAGAACATTTTTTTCCTTTTTACGTGTGATAGCTTTAGGAATCAAAGTTGCAAAGGCAAGAGCGAATTAAACAGTCAGTGATTAAAAGTTTGTCCTGTTTTGACGGCACAGAAAAGCAAAGCAGCAGAGAGAGCGCTTTCCTAATTGAGTGCTCTTTGGCCTTGTCTGATACAAGATAGATTCAGGGGGACGATAAATGCCCGCGGCTCATTAAAGTCTTTAGCCGCCTGATTGAACCCTGGAGGAATATGTGTGTTCGTGGAGACGCAATTCAAATTGCTAGAGCTGTTTGCAGTTTTCCCGACATGGCCCCAGGACTGCGCTGTGCAGTATCAGCCGTTAATGCTCCTCATTCCACTCTGATTTAAATGAGACCCGCTGCTGTAAAGACTGTCCGCATTAATGAGCAGCTGCTGTGTGGTATTCAGGTTTGTGACGATCACCATCATCTCTCTGCATCACAGGCAGCATAGAACTGTGTTGCATGCAGCAAACACCTGTTGGTGTGTAAACATCAGTATTAAAGTAACACTTGACTGTATATTGATTAACATTACTGTAAGTAGATTTGCTTGGGTGCTTAGATTTATACTGATTTGTTTGAATTAGATTAAGCAGCATATGCCGGGCTAACCAGAGGCTGACTCTGAAATGGTGATCCTCTGGCTTTCCCTGTAGCACCACAATATGGTTTTTATATTTAGTGAATTATCTCCATAACTACTATATGGATTAAAGAATTTTGAAAACAGACTTTGGTGATCCCTGACCTGTCACTTTAGTGCCATTAGCAGGTCAAAATGTTCACTTATTCAGATGTTATATGTATAAATATGTATCTATTGGTGCAGATTAAATTGATTTTGGTGATGCCCTGTATTAACTGTGGTTTGCATTTGATGTTTTGAGTGAAATGTCATGACAAATATTGCATGGATTGCAATAATTTTTTGCTACCGACATTCGTTTCAACCTCACAATGAACTTTCAATGAGAAGATTTTAATTTGTCCCATTATTTAATTTACAGCCAGATATCTGCTAAGCAAATTATATAGGCTACTTTACTTTTGGATTCTTATGCTTGGTGTGGTTTTTTACCAGTATACCACACCAAACAGGCACACTGTGGATACAGATCTCCTCTATACAAGCATAGATGCTCATGTCCTGTTTACAAAGACGAACCCGAAGAAGACCACATGATAATTTTCCAGAGTTTCAGCATCTTCATGTGTTGATCCATCTACACATGAGTAACATACTCCACAGAAATGGACAACCAATAGATTCATTTTGGATGCTGATAGAGCCACAGATTTGACAATATCAAGACTATGGAATAGTTTATAAGTAATAGGCTGATGATAAGGGTTTTTAGAGGGAAAGTTTCTGTTGCCACTGTAAATGGAAAGGTTGTCATTTTTAACACAATGCCATAAAGGAAACAACTGTGTAATAAGAAGGTGAATATCCTGTGGGTGATTCCATGGAGCACCACAAGCCTGCAAAACCAAAAAAAAAGGAGTTTTATCAATTTTTTTCACTGATGCGAATTAAATCAATCAGACATTATCCTTCATTACTCTCTCCATTTGCCACTTGTGTGTTGCTTTGCCTCTAAACAGCATGATTTACAGCCTCTATTACAATTGAAGATGAAACGCTCTAGTAAGCAGAAACGGTGCCCCTATAGGCAAAGCAATTTACTACATGGTTGGACTTGAAGGGTTCAGATAGGTAGCTGGCTGGCAGTGACTTTGCAACACAATGAAGAAACAGATGCCTGAATTAAGTCGGCTCTCTAAATTAAATGTGCGTTCCTTGAGCGGCTCAGCAGGGGAGACCTCAGTTTCCTTATTTAACCATATGGAAACGCTTTCATTAGGAACACTGATGGCAGTTCGATTAAAATGTGACATCATTGTGTATTACCCATGATTCCAGTCCGCCCTGTGTGAATTCGTCTGTCCTCTGTCTTACAGAACTGGTTGGACCCCTCCAAGGAGATCAAGAAACAGATGCGCAGTGAGTGTCTTTTCCAAGTCGCTGAGATTGTAATTGTTTTATTATACGATTAGTAACGTTTGATTTGCTCACATATGAAGGTCTGCGTTAATCTGTTAGATTTGTCATTGCAATTTTGCACAATTTTCCTCAACAGACATGCCAGTTAAGCCTCCAGCTCTCATTGTCATTTCTCCTCAGACTCTCCGTGGCACTTTGCCTTCGCTGTGAAGTTCTACCCTCCAGACCCCTCGCAGCTCACTGAGGATATCACCAGGTAGAGTATGCCTGAACACCACACACACACTCTCTTACAATATCAACAGCTGTTAATCCTCTGGCTGTGCTGTTAGATGCTTTTCCAAGTTAATCAGAGGAGAAATTGTTTACACATCAGTTCTCCCCTCCCTTTTTTTTGTGCTCCTAAATATGTGCGTTCACATACAATTATTGTAACAACTTACATGGCATATTTGCCCCGGTGTCAATGCAAACCCAAATCCCTCTCTCCTTTCTGAGGATTAGATACCGGAATGCTATTAACTGCCGTGGATTAACTATGCTGAATACTTGTTAGAGCTTGCATCGTCTCGGGCTTGTTTGACTGTCAACACCCTCCCCCTCCTCCCCCCTTTGTCTCGCCTCGCAGATACTACCTGTGTCTTCAGCTGAGGGATGACATGCTGTCAGGTCGGCTGCCGTGCTCATTCGTCACCCACGCCCTTCTGGGCTCCTACAGCGTTCAAGCCGAGCTGGGAGACTACGACCACGACGACCACGGCCTCGACTACGTCAGCGAGTTCCGCTTTGCGCCGAATCAGACTCGTGAGCTGGAGGAGAGGGTGATGGAGCTCCATCGAAACTACAAGTACTGGACAAGTTGTTGCTCGAATCAGACTTTTATCTGCACACAAATCTCTCGGGATGATCGGCCAATGACATTCCTTTATGCTGAAGCACTCCATCATGCATAGCGGCTGATGGATGTCGTCACATAACCGCACCATCTGTCACTGAGATGTACACAGTGCTCGTCTTGCCAATGCAAAAAAAAACCCACTTTCACAGTCAGGAGGTCGTACATGTGCTCTGATTTGGCATTGCTTTTTTTTGGCACACAGCCTAATGAAATGCAGAAGAGGATGAATGGGAGGAATTTAGAGTTGAAGATATTACTATGATAACTGCGCCCCCACTGTGCAAGATTATGGGTTTATTATATAAGAAGGCCTGTTGTTGTTCCTTACAGACATTATCTTTGCTCTGCTTACAGGGGGATGACTCCAGCAGAGGCTGAAATTAACTTTTTGGAGAATGCAAAGAAACTTTCCATGTATGGGGTGGACCTCCATCACGCCAAGGTTGGCTGTTTTCAAAGTAATTGTCAATTTGCATGAAAGTGGTTCTCAATGATGGACACAGTGTAATAAATAATTTCCGCCCCTTTTCCTGTCCCTTGTTCCCCTGTTCACTGCAGGATTCTGAAGGGATTGAAATAATGTTGGGTGTTTGTGCCAACGGTCTGCTCATTTACCGCGATAGGCTGAGGATCAACCGCTTTGCCTGGCCAAAGATCCTCAAGATCTCCTATAAGAGGAGCAACTTCTACATCAAGATACGACCTGGAGAGGTATGCAGTATGGTGGAGGATAAGTGAAGGCACATTCTAACCACTTAACATGTTAAAGTTTTTTTTACTAGGCATTGTTTAATCTGAACCCTTATGATAGCAATGATACTCAGGTTATCTGGCCTTGGGGACAGGAAATGGTACTCCTGTGTTTTTGGTGCTGGACCCATACAGAGAGGGCAGCACTGTGGCGTGGTGGGTAGCACTGTTGTCGCACAACAAGAAGGTCCTGGGTTCTTCAAAACCATCTGAGGACCTGGGACTTTTCTGTGTGGAGTTTGCATGTTCTCCCCGTGTCTGCATGGGTTCTCTCCGGGTTCTCCGGCTTCCTCCCACCACCAAAAACATGCAATATCTGTGAATTGGTGACTCTAAATTGACCATAGGTGTGAATGTGAGTGTGAATGGTTGTTTGTCTTTCTATGTGGCCCTGTGATGAACTGGTGACTTGTTCAGGGTAAACCCCGCCTCCTGCAAAAGTCAACAGAGATAGGCTCCAGCCCCTCCCATGACCCTAAACAGGATAAGCGGCTACAGAAAATGAATGAATGAATGACCCATACTGGGAAATAAAATTTGATCTTTTAAAAGATGCGTCTTCCACTGGATTACTTCTTTAAAGGAAAAGTTTTATTTGTTAGCATTTTTAGCACACAAATATAATAACGTTATTGATCCTCTCATCTAATTTTCTAAAAGAAAGTGAGTAAGCCCATTTCCCAAAATGTCATACTATTCCTATTAAGCCCTGACTTCAGATTTTGAGTTCAGCAGATGATATTCTGTTACAGCTGTTTCTGGAAAAAGCCATTGCAGACATAAATGTGAGGTCAGTTGAGCTGAGCAGATGGCTGTTAAATACTTTTTGTTGAAATTTGCTCCTCTGCGTGGTCAGGGTCCATATTCTGGCCATCCTCATTGTGCTGTGCAGCTTATCCTCCATGCTGAGCCTCAGTGTGATGTCTGGGCCAGACCCAGTCAAGTGACAGAGCTACACAGTGAGTCTGAGGTTGAGCCAAATAAATAGCCCCTTTAACAGAACCGCTGCAGCTGCAGCCACCACCAGAATAGAGGGGTAAAGAGTGTAAATATAGAGTCATGAAATAGTTTAACACCCTTTTTTCTCCCAGTGTCTGATCATTAGTATCTTTCCTCTGCCTTGAGCTTCTCCTTTCTGACATGCAACATCCCATGTTCCAAGTGAGTGAGTGTTTATGCTAGCACAAAGTTGTTGTAGTTGTTCCCACTTGTTCCCTTTCCAAACAGACTACAACCATCCACAACCAATAACAGTAGAAAAAGAATAGCATGACTACAGAGAAATACATAAATGTGCCTGACAAAAAAAGGAAACGCAAAATAACTAAATAAATCACACAAGATAGATAGATAGATAGATAGATAGATAGATAGATAGATAGATACACACACCTGCACCATTCCTCACCATTCTCTCCATCTCTCTGTCCTCTCTTTCCTTCAGTATGAGCAGTTTGAGAGTACAATCGGCTTTAAGCTTCCGAACCACAGAGCTGCCAAGAAGCTGTGGAAGGTCTGCATCGAGCATCACACCTTTTTCCGGTAAGAACCCCGTTCAATGCTGATCAATGCAAACGAAGCACTTCCAGGTGCCACACTTCAGTTGAAGTGAAGCAGGACTCTTCTTCTTCTTTGCGAACAGATACAAATCATACTCGTAAAGTGCATCCCCCCCCGAAGTTAGCTTGAAATCCATTTTCAGTGTAACACAACTAAAACTGCTTGCAGTCCTAGCATTCACTACTGTGGTGAAGGATTTTTTAAAGATTACCAGGCTTGTTTTCACAGGCTCGTGTCTCCAGAGCCTCCTCCAAAGGGCTTCTTGGTGATGGGTTCAAAGTTTCGATACAGCGGAAGGACGCAGGCTCAAACCAGACAGGCCAGCGCTCTTATAGACCGGCCTGCTCCGCACTTTGAGCGTTCCACCAGCAAGAGGTACCTGCTGTCCAGAAGTTTGGATGGAGGTGAGAGCCGGCAGATCTGTTTATAGAAAGTTTCAGGCTTACAGTTTTGAGATGGATGTTTAATGGAATACTTGGAATATTAATAAAAAGGAATATTATTACACACCTGTGATAGTGCCCTTAGCTCATATATCAGCTGAAATATCAGCTGAGGTCAGACTTTTCTCATGTAATAATTCACCTCTTGTCACCAGCAGAGTTCTCCAGGCCGGTATCAGCCATGTGTGAGAACCACGATGACCTGTCGCACCGCAGCATCAGTGAGCAGCGCCGCCTCCACAGCCCCTCTGTGGACGAGCAGGAGACAGAGCTGGAGCCCAGTTTGGAGCAGGATGAGGAGGACAAGGACCAGGAGCAGGACAACGACCAGGACGGCAATGTCACTCCGAGCAGAAAGAAAGAGATCATGGTAGGAAAGATTTCTTGACGCACTTTTAATGAACCTCCATTGTGCTTGAGTTGATTTATGAAAGTTCCAATACAATAAAACTTTAGTCAACTTGAAGGCAACTCTGGCCTTGGTGCAGGGAGATAGCATGGACTAAAGGGGTACTGATGTAAACAGGTGCAGTACGAGCTTCTGAGGCCAATGTAGTCTTATCCAGCAGGGCCACAACGCTGCGGTGGCTTCAGCAGATTTAACATTTACTAACTCCTCTCCTTTCACTCCTATTCACTCAGGCTTATATGCTCACGCTGCACTGCTTATAAATCCTGCTGACAGATGTACAGTTTCTAACCCTCGCTCATTTTGCTGAGAAACTCAAGTTCTTGCTCTTCGTTGCTAACAAGCTTTTTCTTTTTCTTTTTTTTTAACTCTTGCTGTCATTAAGGAGGAGGCTGGGTCGCCAGCTGACAGTAAACAGGAGGTATTTGGTGTCTGGCGATTTGGTCTCTGTCTGTCTGTATACCTGTCTTTGTCCATTCATCATTATTTATTATCTATATCTGTCTAATTGTCTCATTGTCTCCGTCTGTCCTCCACTGTTTAAGTGTGACAGTCAACACTGTTAACATAACAAAAGAAAAGAAACTGTGCTGCATTGCACCATAAAAGAAGGGATGCTGCAAAGGTGTCAGACCTATTTGTCATAGATATGCATCCCAGGAAACATTTGACAGGCAGTGATTGGTGCAATGGTGATTGAAGTTTCAACTGAAAGTAAGAACTTTTATGATGCATCCTGCCAAAAAAAAAAGCTATGGAAACCAGTCTTAAATAAAAAAACAACACTTTCCTGCCTTGATTTCATATTCATATTGATGATATATTTACATGCTGTTAAATTCCACAATGTCTACTGGGGTGTATTTTCAAGTTTTTTTTCCAAATTTGTCATGACATGGTAACAAATGACCAAATCTGGCCCTCTAGTCTGCCTGCCTGTCCTCTGACTAACTTAAGCTGCATTTCCACTGCATAGTATCTCGACTCTAATCGACTCAACTCGCCTTGGTATCGGGTACTTTTCTGCGGTCCATTATGGGATAGTAGACCTCTGGATGGGTGGATGGGCTCTGCGCGAAACTGCCATGGCATATAGTCTTCAAAGCGACAAACACCTCTCATGATCCTCTCATCAGCTGTTCAAGACAGGAACGTCTGCACCTCCTCAATATAGTGGCTGCAATAAAATGAAAAAAAAAAGTTAGGGTCGCTAAAGTAGCTTAGCTGTTTGAATGTGGCAGTCATTGATTTGCGCTGTGCAGGATACCCTGTACATGCCGGGCATTGACCAATCAGTGGTCTGTAACGTTTAACGTGACCTTTAAGTACCTGCTTGGCTCGCTTGGATACGCAACAGAGGTGGTACTAAAACAGTATTACCAGGTACCAGGTACTTTTTACCCAATGGAAACGCAAAAAATGCAAGTAGAGTCGAGTCGAGCCGCTACTACGCAGTGGAAATGGGGCTTTCCAGTACCTATGACTACTCTTTCTCTGCATCTAAACGTGTTCCTGCACTCTCTGACCCTGCACTCTTCACCTCTGACCCCTCTTGTGCTCGCCCATTCTCCTGCCCCAACTCAGCTCTCTCAGTTGGACCAGGAGACCACCCCTCGGCACAAACAGGAGGTACAGGTTCCTGGTGCTTTCTGTCTTTTGTGCCTCTATTTTTCTGCACCTCTAGTCTTTTGCGGTTTGGGGCCTATTGAAGTTTGCCTGTAGCTGGGATCAAAGGACACATATTTCTTTGGGAATGCCATAGAGATTTGAAATATTCGTTTCATCTATAAATAGATAGTAACGAGCCCCGCTTTAAGCACCTGTAAAGCATCGCTGCATGTCCCTCATTACATTAGAATATACTGCTTTGTCCGGTGGTGGGAGAGGCACTCAGAGGCATTCCTTAAGTAAAAGTGTATAAAAATAATTAAATATTAATTAAAAAGTCCTTACTTAGCAGTTAGTAAAAGGAAAAAACTATTATCAGCTAAATCGACTTAAAATTCCAAAATACTAAAATTACCTCTCCGGCAGAAATAAATGAATAAGAACCTCCAGTGAATAAGAATTTACTTGTCAAACCAGATTAGGAAAATAGCTAACAGAAGAAGCACCATAAAAACGAACAATGCATTGATTGTATTCCTGCCTTACTTAAGTTTCTCTTATTGTAATGATTCCTCATGTTTATAATGACTGTGAAGAGATCCCTCCTAATTTGCTTCAGATGGAAGTGATAGTGGCCTGGTTTTGTGTAAGAATACATTTTAAAATGTATCTTAAAAGTTTTGGGTGTGTGCTCTTCATGACTTGAGCAGAACTCGTTTTTCTCAAGGTGTTCCCACATTACTCCTTAAGTTTTTGTTTTATTGTTATTCGGATAATTTGCAAATATTTTCCAAGCAAAGTAGACAAAGTGCACTTTTGTTTTAATCAAGTCTAACATTACTGTTTAAATGGTGGATAAAAGCAGTTTCCTCATGGTGACTGGACGAGACATTCGCTAAGCTAAGTTTTCCACCTATGGATTTTACAGTGTCTTCAAGGTTGTTGTGCCACCATGGTAGTCCAGTTTCATATTGTATGATTTGTACACTGCCTTTGTCTTGTCATTGGTCAATTTGAAGTGTTCCCATGCAGCAGAGGTTGTTGGCATTCTGACTTTATTTCAGTAGTGAAGATAAATTTACATTACTGCTGTTAGTCAGTGGGGCATCAGGTGCCCAAGCTAAGATAGTATATATTTCTTTTGTAATGTACTGGTGGCAACAGGAATTAGGACCCATATGCACGACTCAAACACACACAGCCTTGTAGGAAAATAGGGGCAAACCAGTTCCAATCCACTAGACTAAGGCAAGGTACAAAGACAGGCAGGATTTGAGATTTATAGGATTAAGTTAGGTTGACACGGGGGAACATCACAAACTGGCACATGAGGGTAGGACGACACAGACTAAATACACTAGGAGATGAGGGTAACAGAACACAGGTGGGACCAATCAGGGCGGAGAGGTAATCACAGATGCGTGAAACACATGGGGAGTAGCGAGTCTGGAATGAGAAGAGAGTTAGTGACAGGAACACAGTGAGACAGACATTACAAAACAAGTGCATGATTATTTTGCAGAATGAAACCTGTCATCTTTGTTTTAAAGTTTCAATATTTTTTCTGATAAAATAGATTTTGCAGTTTGCCTTTATTGATATTTGGTAGCCTAGATTTAGCAAAAAGAAATTTTTTTTTATTAAAATATAAACAGAATACCTACCAAAAAAAGTCTAAAATGTTGAATATTTGGGTCCAGCCCAGATACACACTTGATTTGAATAAACCAGACTGCTAAAAGCTCGTATTAACTGGAGTTAAAGACAATTAAGATAAAATTAAGAGGAAGGCTGTATAACTTACATTGTGGACGGAATATATTTTGAAGGGATCCCTTAAAAGCCAGAATGAACATTAGGAATGATTACAGTAAACAAAAACAGTTTTGATTTACATATGGGTACCTGATTATTGTTGTAATTGAACTTGAACATTTCTGAACTGGTCCTAATGTGTAAAGTAACTACTAACTATAGCTGTCATTACATAAATGTAGTCAAGTTTACCAAATGTACAAAGTTACTTTCCACCACTGACTGTCATCATTCCAAACCAATAAAATAAATGCTGAATTTTAATTATCAGATGCTACATATTAATTTCTTCATTATCCACGTGTTCATTTTTGTCTCAAAAATTAATTCAGCCGTAACTATAGTTGCTTTTGTTTTCTGTGAGCTTGGTTAGCATCTTAAATGTCATTTCTCTCCATGTGCTACAGCACAGAGCATCAAAACACTAGAAAATTCTCTAGTTAATACAAGTGTTCGAGACTCACATCTCATCTCCTCCTGTGTGTATCAAGTATTATCCCACATCCCAGTCAGTCAGTCATGCATATCAGATGTTTAAATGTGAGCGCTGCTACTCAAAGCGATGTTGACATCCTTGCTAATGCGTTCCCTCCTCTCACTCCTTCATGTTTTCGTCCTTCCTCGCATCCTTCAGTTTCGCGATAAGTCGCAGGACTTCTTGCTGAAGCATCAGGCCAGCATCAACGAGTTGAAGAGAACCCTGAGGGAGCCCAACAGCAAGCTGATGAACCGCGAGAAACGTCTGTCAGCCACCTCCCCAACAGGCACACCAGAGAAGAAGGCTGTGAGTAGGGGGTTTAGGCTGTGGGGGGGTGAATTTGTAATATTCCCCTTTTGCTGTTTGACTTGAGAGAACACAGGCCGTGTTCTGCCACACAGAGACTCTTGTTTTGCAAGTTTTTGTTTGCTGCTTTCATCGTCTTTGAATACTTCAAGCCTGAAGATGTGCTTTACTCATATGACTGTTAAATAAAAGTTTCTATGTATGATTAGTGAAGGTATCTATGGTTGTGTGTTGGATTTCCTTCCTACGGGCAGTTCAGACATACAGCACACCTCCTGTGCAAAGACACCGCTGCTCACGCAGAACATAAAAACCAGCAGTTTATTTTAAGATGCGTATAATGAAGTGCATCCTGCCTCTGTCTGCTGCGCCAGAATAATTCCGACAATATCACACAGGTACTTGAAGATGAGTGACAAGTATTACAGAAATAAGCATCATAATGAGATTAGTTTCAAGATGTATTTTTTTTTTTTAGATTTACACAATGAGACACCTGAGAAGTAATGATCAGTTATACATTTTAGACTTGTGCCAAAAGATTTCTTTATGCCAGATCACGAAAGCTCTTATAAGCTTTGGTCACATTTTGGTAATCAGGCTTTTGAAGATATAGAAGACGGAGATTGCAGCCTTCAGATAGGTTGGTTCTCTCCTTGCCCGGATGCCTAAGTTGTCTTCAAACAATCTTATTTGCTGTCTGGGATGATCCGATTATGCTCATAGGATGTCAGACATCGTCTGCTGCAGAAAATGTAATCTGCCGTGCGTCTCATTCCAGGCAAAATGGCTGAAAGTGGGGTGGAGTATTATTCTGTTTGACTGACAGTCAAAGGCTGGGAAAGTCTCTGTGCTTCAAGTGGTTCAGTCAAACTCAATTCTTTGATGCAGCTACAGAAAAAAAAAACATTTGCATTTTGGTTTTGTGGATTTGGTGGCTGTCGGGTTGATTATCAAGTAAAAGGTTCATTATAGAATTTTGAAAGAGTAAGTCAAGTCCTGGTAACATTGATTGATTTCCAATTTTCTCCCTTTTTTAATGGAATGGTTTATTGTGCATCTCACTAATTTACTCCCTCATTTTTGGGTCCAAGCTCTAACAGTTGTTCTTCCTTCTCTTTTAAACTCGGATCAACCAGTTGGTGGACCGAGCAGTGGGGAAAGACCCAGTTAACAGCCTCTCTGTTGAGGGTTTTGTCCAGAGGACTCTGGTGACTTCACCTGAGGTTGCACACCTTTCTCTCTTCCTCTTTCACCATACAGTTTGCTATTTATAACATTAGTGCTGTGGTGAAATGCATGCCCTGTTGTGCGTTAATGTCAATGAATCCCTAAATGCAAATGTGTGCTCACCAGTTGTGCATTTTGTTACATTTTCTGTGATCCACATGACTATGTAGATTTCATGATTTGCAGTAGTTATGCTTGGCATGTCTAACTGTGTTTAATCTATACCAACATGTAGGGCTCTGAAGAGTGGGTATTGATTGAAAAACAAGAAACTTATCAGCAGGACCATGACTGGAAGGCAGAAGAAAAGAACAAATCTGTCACGTCTGATTCCTCGAGAGAGAAAAAGGAGCTGGACAAAGAAATAGACATCACCAAGATAATACATAAAGAGGTAACAGGGTATGACAGGAAAGAAATGAAAAGCCATAATGATGGATTTCCATCAACAAAATTGTCAAGAGAGGCAGATGTATGCTCTGAGCCTCCGCCAACGAACAAAAGTCGTTTTGTGATTCAATTATCTGAGAATGAAGACTTGTTTCAAGACAAATCTCAAAGTAAACCACCTGAAGCCTCAGAACCTGAGGCAAACAGTGACGTTGCCTTGGGCTTGTGGCAGTCAAAGGAACGCAAAGCTTCTAAACCAAGAAAAAAGAGGAGACCCCAGAGCTTAAACTTGGGAATGACTGCTGAGCTTATCTACAGGAAAGGAGACAGTGATTCCACTGGAGAAGAAAATGAGGACTCCGATTCGGACAACAATACAGAAGAAAGCTCTTCAACGAGAAATCATTATGAATTGTCCCCCGTGGTGTTGAAGAAAGGTGATCAGGGATCAGGGAAGGATCAGTCAGTCAGGGTCTGTAAAGACAACAAACAGGAGGATATATCAGGAGGAAAAAGCAAGGAGGTCTCCAGTCAAGAAACGGAGCAGGTAAAGAGAAAAGTCAGTCAGGTTGGGTCAGCAGACATCGATTTAGGCGCAGTAAATGGACCTGCAAACATAGAACATGATAGTTCATTAGCAGGTGTTAAAGGGGAGTGTGTGATGAAGGTGCGTGGGAAGGGCCTTATTGACAACAAAGAGCTAGCTGAGGTAAAACTACGACAGGTCAGGACACACGAGAGGAAGATTAGTAGCTCTGGGGGAGAGGATATCGACAGTTTCTTGGGAGACAGAGGCCAGAGGACGTCCCTGCACCGACTATCAGGCAGCAGCTACCAGTCGGAAATCACAAGGATTGTCCCCCTTAAGCCAGAGAGATCGAGGAGCGTAGCGCACAAGGATGAAAGGGACAGCACAGAGCAGGACGAATCCACATGGGGCATGAGAAGAGAATACCGCTGGTCTGTCGGCTCTCCAGAGGGACCCTCAGACCTTAACTGGACCGACGTCTCCACCTTCCATCCAACATTCGGCGCAGATCTGGAGGCCGTTGCTAAAGATCATCCTGATGATAGCTTTCATCTCGGTAGAGGACCTAAAGAGAGTCAGTCTTTCGGCTCAAAGATTTCAGTGCTTCCTAAAATGGCTCCCCCAGCCCCACCAGTGAAAACACAGAAGGCCAGGGAGTCTGGACTCATATTGCGGAACAGCCGAAACGCTGGCAGGGATCCGAGCCTGGAGGCAGCAAAGAAGAGACACTCGGTAACTCTGCTTGGCATCTGCTATTCAGTCAATGGAAATAAATCATCGCATGAGCTTCAGACAGACTCGCACGCCATGTTTCTTTTTTCCCCCTACGTTTTCAGTGACTTGAAACACTCATCCATCTTACCTGTTCGTGCCTGTATGAAGAGCAGGTGGAGCGCTACTTTTGCTCTTTCTTTTGGCAAAAAAACAAAATATTTGGACATTTTTCCATACGGCAATCCAATTTATCCCCTCCCATTGCCTTCAACATGCACCACATTCTCTGGCAAATCTGTACAGGTCACCTCTGGCTGTGAAAGTTTAAAAAAAAAAGAGACAAAAATCAATCTGTCCTGTCGTCGGTTTGTCTTCGCTCAGCTCATGTTCTTCTCTGTCAGGGGGGGGGCAGGGGAAGAAAGGCTTTCATATTATCATCGCTCTGATGAATATTGCACATCTCTGTGCCATATTCAAACTGGAAATTCAAACAAATGATTTATTGCATACTAATATTACAAATTGAATCACTCTTAGCAAAAGAAACGGTGTTTCTGTACTGCCATCCATTACTTTGTTACAGATTACAGATCTATTATCTCCCAGAATTAGAGATAAGTGGAGTCTGGAATTGGTTTTTGCACAAATTATTGAGTAAGTAGATCACTTACATCGACAGAATTTACCAAATGTCTCCTCGATCCCTCAGATTATTGATAATAAATCACAAATCAGATGAATTATTCTCCTCCACCCTACCTGGATAGAAAGATGAGCGGTGTTACAAACACTTTGGTTCCTCCAACTGTGAAACCCTCAGCAGGTCAGTGAGCAGCCAGACACCACAGCTCAGCGCCTGACACAGTCAGATTTGCTGCTTTCATTTCACCGTTGGTATCATTAGGAGCTTGCTCGCGTTTGGAATGAAAGGAATTTGAAGTGAATAGACATGGCGGCTTTCATCATTTCCCACCTTTTCATCTGAATCAAGCTCTTGCATATATTGGATTAATAAGGCATGAGAAGAGGTTTTGTGTAGCTCTCACTGGCGAGTGACAATCGTATCAAAATCAGACTTGAACACGGAGAAGTGTAAGAAAATATCGCTCCTCCGAACAAGTGGTCCCTCTCGCATTGTCACATTGACGGGCTATGAAATTCGCCACGGCCCCTTTTATTGGACATGTAAAAGCATTATTTGACTATACTCCCTTATTGAAATTCAAGGTGCATCGTGTTGCAACACTTTCTTAGTTGGTCAATGAGTGGCTGCTGCTATGCTGAAAACCTGCTCATTATACACACTGCATCTTGCCCTGCATCTGCCAATCCTAACAAATAAACTTATCTCTAGATGTTGCAGTAAGCTCACCTCTTTTCTGTCCTTCAAACTGTATTTTTCTGTGCTACGTTACTGTAAAGTAGTGCTTGAAATATATGCCTGAATCCATTTGGAAATGATCTGGACTGAATACATTTCTCACCTAAACTTGGGTTTGAGTCATTTACATTGAAAACTCGAAATTACGAGCTATTTTGAAATACGTGGCTATATTCAGATTTGGAGTCTCACTGAGTTGTACACCGAGATCCCAGTTTAAGTGTGGACTTGCTGAGAATATATTGAGCTCATATTTTCAGGCTCTAATCAAGCTCTGTTGGTGAGATTTCTGTTGGTGTGTTGTCAGTTCAGCTTGTGCTAACCTTCACCTGCTCTCTCTGCTCTTTCCTCTGCTTCGCCCTGCAGGAGCCTGTCTCTACTCCTGCCATTTATGAAGAGTCATTTCCTGATTTGAAGGTTATTAATTTGTATTTCAAGCCACCTTCATATGCTCCACCCATCATCTCTTCTCCTCTCTGCACCCCATGCGGGTAAACTGCATGCCTCCTATCTGACTGCACCACTTCACCTCATAAATAAAAATGATAAATGATTTTTGCTGTCTGCACGGATCCCCTCATCCATCACCATGATCAGAATTTTAATTGAATCTGGGTGTTGTAAACAGAACTTTGACCGTTGCTGGTGGGATGTAGTTTTTATTTTTTATCCAATTAGCAATTGTACTTGTAATTAACATAAATGGCAAAACATCAAATGTGCTGCCTCAAGAGCTCCATTGTGACTCACTGGCATTGTGACATTTTGGCTTATGACACCTTAAAACAGAGCTATTTTGCTTCTAACCCCTCGTCACGGATCAATTCAGCCAAATTGTTGTTTCATTTCGGAGTCATGTTGCCTCCAAAGGCAGAGTCGTGACTTCAGAGGCTGTTATTGTGACACTGGGGGTTTAAAGGTTTCAGGCTAACTGGGAAACTGTGTATCAAAAAAGTAGCAACGCCATTATTACACACCTTTTAAGTTGCTCATTTAATGAAGATATCATATATAGAGTAAATGGTAGCAGTTCTTTTTCTCTATCGCCTCTGAATTTCACTGGTACCTCATTTAGTTATGAGGAATAATAAATTGAATTATAATTCATACATGTTCCTTGAATATTTCAGCTAAAGAAAAATGAGTTAGTAGATTTAGTTTTAGCTAAGGCTATCCGTGGTTAGCTAGTCAGACAGTGTGGCTTTTTAAAAATCTTTTTTTATATTGCATAATAAAAATATATACGTCATACATTTCAAGGACGTCATAATTTTTTTACATAAGAAAGCAGACATTAAAAAGTCAAATTCTGGTATTAACTCAATTTTGTCCACATGAATTTTGTGTCATACAAGTATTTCCTTTTCTTGAATTTATCTTGTGACCTATTAGGGTGTCCCAACCCCTAATTTCATAACCACTGTTGGAATTAAAACCCCATTCAACACTTTAAATTTCTGACATGATTTCATGCCGTATATTCAGGATATATTGCATGTATAATGGCTTCGAGTTTGGAACTCGAAATTTGGAATTCCTCCTTGAATCTCACCAAACACACCGCCCTCAAACATCAGGAGGATGCTTCCCATTCCATGCCATCCTCATCATCCGTCTGTCCGCAGTTAAATAGGCATAGAGTGGTGATCCTGTGTCTTTACTGACCCCAGAAGGAGATCGGGGACAGGAGGCCCCAGACGAGCATCACCTCAGAGGAAGAGCAGGAGCGGGACACGGTGGCCTGCATGAGGGAAACTCACCTGGGCATCGAACGCAAGTGCTCCAGCATGACAGTCAGCTCCACGTCCAGTCTGGAGGCTGAGGTTGACTTTACCGTCATCATGGACCTCCACTCCGGCTTGGAGGACTTCTCTAAGGGAATATCGGAGCTGGGAGAGAGGGAGCGACAACCCGAGGTTGGCCGGGAGGATTTTGAGGAGACCTCCAGGTTCTACTCAGCTCGTCTCATGGGCTCCCAGGACAAGTCTCCCATTGAGGAGAAGCCTCCTGAGGAGGGAACACGTCATGAGGTAGACAGATGAATGTTTTCATTCTTCATAACCATCGTCATCACCCACTGGATTCACCCTGCCTGGCTGGACATGGCGCCATAACTACTTGATTACACAGTTTTTATTTATTTATTTGTTTTATTTTTGACCATTTCCATTGTTTTAATTTTAGTATTATTTTTTGTTGCATGTTTAAGGATTTTCAGTTTTTTTGTATATTTGTTTGATGTATTAATTTATGATTTTTTTTCACCCATATCATTGTTTTAATTTGTATCAGTGTATTTTTTTTTTAAATTTCCCTGCAGCAGCGTTATTTGCATGTTGTCATCAAGCCGAACAGTCCAGCAAGAAACTATTTTAGCGCTTCTTTCCTTAAGTTACCAGTGTTCCGATGTTTTTATCTGTGTTCATACATGCTGCTCCTAAGCAATAAATCATTTTTCTCGCTGTAAAGAAGCTGCTTATTGTTCAGCTTTACTGTGTTTGTGTGTCACACAGCCTCCTGTGGCAAAGAAAGAAGCCAGTGCTGTGAACATGGCCCATATGTTGAAGAGGTCCGACACGATGACTGAGACAGAAACGAACGGATCCGAGATCCACCCCAACATCATCGATGTCTCACCGCAGGTAACACAACGATAACATAAGCAATGTGAACACACCTTACTATACTGTCATGTACAATAGGTTGCTGTAAATTCACACGTGCTCCTTGGGTTTTTCACTGTGGAAAAATGGGAATATCATTCATTCATTCATTCATTCACTTGTTTTTCTGTAATCCTGCAGGCAAGCAAATAAAAAAAAAAATTGGGCTTGAGTAAATCATTACCTTCTTGGTGTAATAAACTTATCACCTGTAAAATCTTATTGATTAATAACATCCGCAATCAGCTCCTGACCGAATGTTGCCATCTACTTTATATATCTATGGTTTAGTAGCTTCACATTTAAGTTAGGGGCATGAGACGGGTATCGATCCACCCATCTAACTCTTGGCGAGAATAAGCAATTTAATGATTCTGTTCCTTTTTTATTCCAGATTTTATACATTATTGTGGATGCATTTTAAGCTAGAGTATTGGATGTTAGGGCAAGTGAGGATAATATCTTTGCATCAATCTTATTAGTCACAGATCAAAGATTTGCCATCGAGACTTTAATATTACAGAGCACTGGAGTTGGTCTTGATGAGAGGAGGAAGCATTTTCTTCTTGCCTCCGTGATGTGATGTCTATAATCCTAGGGATGACATAATAGCGTCATTATGGAGTGATTAAAGCATCGACAGTGTATTAATGAGGATGATGAAAGCAGGTGCGAATCCCATTCATCTCTGGAGGCAAAGATTTGAGCGCTGGCTGGCTGTCCCACAGGTGCCTAATTAAAATCTAATTGTTGCTGGTCTCTTCAGTCAGTCAGCTATGGTGTGGATTAAATTGGGCAATGATGTGGAGAGGGTGCCTTTTAAGTGACATGTCAATGTTGAGTTGAATTTTCTAAAACGTCAGAGTAAGACACCAAAGTGTGTGTGTATGTGTGTATGTACTGTACTTGATACATAGTGGGGACCGCAACGGGTTTTCAACCATGTGAGGACATTTAGGCCGGTCCTCACATCTTCAGAGGGCTGTCTGAAGGTTAAGACTCAGTTTTAAGGGTTAGGTTAGAATCAGGTTTAGGTAAGGGTTGGAGGCATTTAGTCAATGAGGGTCCTCACAAGTATAGAAGTATATGTGTAAAAGTGTGCGTCTGCAGCAAAGTGGGGATGATGTCATTGATAGACTCACAAAGAGCTCCAGCACTAATGTTGCTCAGCCAGCAGAGGGCACCATGCCGTGTCTGTCGAGTGCCTCTATAACAGCACCAAGGCTTGGCTGCTGCCAGCTGCTGCCTGTGACAGGCTTTGAAATTGGCAGGCTGTAGTAAAAGGAATGTGTTCAGCTTGACGAGATAAATATTTCAAGTATGCACAGGCTCATATTGATTTGACTGTCAGTCATGGCTATGAAATATGCTTCAATACAAAGCCTTTCACAGCTAATATAGGAAAACACACTGCGTAAAGCTATAGAGATTCTGAATTTTCAAATATCTGCATTCATTTATATTTTGAGAAAATGACAATGGAATTAGACCAAGGTGGTGTATGATGATGTAATTGGCCAAATAGTACATTAGAAGCATTTACAAAGGTCTGTTGCTTTACAATAAGACTATGCAGGATGAAATAACACAATTCAATAAACTCAGGATTTCTGCTACAATGTCACTTGGTCTGGTATGACCACAAGCTTAACTGACTTCTGCTTGTATTATATCATTTTACTGGCTTCATGTTTTAGCATATGTCAAGTGTTATTTTATATTATTCTGACTATTTCAGTGGTTAGAAAATAACTGAAAAACAGGAAGTAAACACGCCCGCTGCACTGCACCAGCAGGTGTGTTGTTTCCTGCTTGTGGCTCCATAGACATACTGTAGGCAGTAATTGGGATTTTTCACCACAGGTGTAACTAATGACATTAACGAAGACCCCAGTGAGCCCTGTCAGTGAGCCAGCAGGAACAATAGAACTTAATTACATTTGACTTGAAAAGCACAGGTGAACCTAATTTTGATAATCCGGCTCAGTTCCATTAAGTGTCACAATAAGTGAGTGTGAGTGAGTGAAACATCGTGCACAATACTAGGAGCCTGGAACTAGCACAACATCAATTACACCGATGCTTTTTCCTGCAATGACATGCCAAAATGTCTGTGAGGTTTTTACCTCGGTCCAGGAATAGTAAAAATTAACTGTGGTGCATCTATTATTTTCATGCTACGGCACATCAGAACATCTGCGACAAAACAGGTTTACATAAATCGTGCCAAATCTCAATTCCATACTACGGATACGAAGCAGGGTTTTCACGATGTACTGTGTTCACACTAGAAAAGTGACAGAAATAAAATATTTGGAGCTGCTCATACAGCTGGAAAAATAATAGAGGTGGAGCTTGGTAGACTTCAAATTAATATCACAAGTATGATAAGCAAACTTTTACCTCAATTAATTGATAATGAATTACTATTTATTTTGTAATTTTTTCCCCCCGCTGCCCAAATGTGCCCAAACAATGGACACACATTGTTTTTAGGAAAATGCTCGTCTCGCTGTTTCCTCTAGGACACTGCCGCTGCTTCAGCCCTGAATGTTTGGAGCCTAGCCCAGCATATATCTGGTCCTCAGAGCTGGTGTTTTATGTAATACAGCCAGACTAAATATATATATATATGATTATGGAGCTGTGCGTATTGTTGGCTCAGTGTTTGGGCTGCCCAGAAAAACAAAACAAATACTAAAACTTAGGAAAAGACATCAAAGTCAGACATATTGTATAATTTTCTCTTAGTGTAAAATGGTGTTGTTGATATTTTTGCATACTACCTGGAAAAATAGTATACAGTGGTATACAGTATTTAGATTTAGTATGTATATGTCTTTATCGCTGCTCTACTTCATGTTCTTTGACAAGAAATGGATCAAATGACAAAAAAAAGCAAGAATGCTGTTTGAAGCATAAGATATTCTTCTTGGCCCCTTTAATACTAGTGACTGATATGTATTTCTAGTATGCTGATTGAAGTTCTCTGTATGCTGTGATGTAACAGGACCTACTCCATATGAGTTTCTCTCTCTCTCCTTTAGAACTATGGAGTCGTCAGCCCGCAGGAGGCTCCTGCTGCCCTTAAACAAAATGGCTCTCCTGTAAGTATCCTCTCAGAGGAAATGCATCAGTGTGACAGCAGGTGGTGGCAGAATAAGAAACTGACTCCTTTTGTAGCCTTGACCTTTACATCATATCCTTCTGAATAAATGTAAAAGTGATAAAGACGAGACAAGAACATATCTACATTGTGATCCACGTGTGAGAATTAACTCATAACGTAATCACTCAATAAGTTAACCTCCGTGGTGGAAGTACAGTAACTATAGGAAATTTAATTGGAATTGGACCCATGTCAGGGACTGAAAGTCCACATATAATTCAGACCACTAAAAAAATCAACAAGGAATATTATTAGAAAAGATTCTTGTGTCCCCTGACTTTATGGAAGTGCAATAATAATCACTGGAGTGCATCTTAAATGAAGAAAAGCTCCTTTCTCTCTGCTGGTTGTCCCTTTCTTGGTGTATACGAAATGAGGAACTTGGCTTGAGAGACTTTATTTTATTTTGGTCTGCATTCAATATCAAACCAAAATATATCTAAAAAACCCCCCCAGTGCATTAGTGTATTATCATTGTATCGACTGTGGGGAAAAGTGCATGATACTTAACTTTGTGCTTTGTGAGCTTGCATCAGATAGAAAGAGACCCTGATAACATTTGAGAGCTCAGCTATACAGACACACACACACACTAAGATTTGTGATTCTTTGAGAACCGTGGGCTTAGGCATGAATGTCTACATGTGTTATGAGCATGTGTGTACTGGTGTGTGTGTGTCTGCACTGTGTCCCTCCACGTGTGTTTATAACACTCTAATGAATGTGCTGTAGGTAAAAGCTGTCGCCCAGGAGAGGGAGCCGGTCATGTGTCCACTGACCATCACAGCTGAGAGCGTCACCTCAGCAACCACAACTCAAGTTACCAAGGTAACACCTTATCTGTTCCCATGGTTACAGTTTAAAGACTGTCCCAATGTCTTATTGTGGCGCACTCTGAAATAAGTCTCATCCATCCAAGTCAACCTGCAGGAATAGACGGCCAAATATAATTAATGGATGTAAATAATAATAATTTTTTTCAAAATAATTAAGAAAAAATAATATTTAAGATTTAGTTAACCCATAATGTAATGAGTTACACACTGTATTACATTAGGGGTTAAATGTATCTTCAATTCATGACAGATTTTATATTTGTTGTTGTAAACAACATCTATCTTTAATGAGAACATTATCTGGTGCTCAAAAGAACATGATGTCTTTTCATCATTCAGGGGAATATTAAATTGTTGGGAATAAGCGTATGATTTATTGCATTTATTCTGTATGCATTGTTCAGACTGTGAAAGGAGGCTACTCCGAGACCAGGATCGAGAAGAGGATTATAATCACAGGAGATGATGATGTGGACCAACATCAGGTGAGGAGTAGGTTGAATAGGTTGAAATGCACAGGACCCTAACATGAAAGGTCTATGACTCATGTGTTGATCGGTCATGTTTCCAGGCACTTGCCATGGCGATCCAAGAGGCCAAGCAGCAGCATCCCGATATGCTGGTGACGAAAGCAGTGGTTATCAGGGAATCAGAGTCTCCCACTGAGGAGCTACATCCAGAAGCAGAGGTGTGTGACTCTTCTAGTATCAGTGTTCTTTTCATGTGATCTTAGTGCACATTACAAGATTGTTACGGGCCCAAAGAGTCAGCCTCTGCTTGTATGACTGTTAACATTTGTTGTTAGAATGTCAACCAAACGAATACAAAGAGACACAAAATGGAGACATGAAATGACTACAAAAGCATCACTTGAGATCTCTCTGAGAGTGTATACCTCTGCCAACACCACTGTCACTAAAACATGAACAATTTCAAAGTAATTTTCTCATTTTAGAGCCCTTTCGGAAATTTCCATCAGAAGAAATGGGTTAGTTCATGACTGAGCACAACATGCACTTTCAATTTTGTATCATTACACTCAGAGCATAGCAAAGCACTATAGCACCATGGTGATGTCGACCTAAGACATCGCTTTACTCTGATCTACCTCATACCAAATTAAGTAATACAACTTAATTTTAGGGTTAGGGTTAGGGGTTAGGGTTAGGGTAGGGTTAGGGTTAGGGTTAGGGGTTAGGGTTAGGGTAGGGTTAGGGTTAGGGTAGGGTTAGGGTTAGGGGTTAGGGTTAGGTTAGGGTTAGGGTAGGGTTAGGGTTAGGGTTAGGGGTTAGGGTTAGGGTTGGGGTTAGGGGTTAGGGTTAGGGTAGGGTTAGGGTTAGGGGTTAGGGGTTAGGGTTAGGGTAGGGTTAGGGGTTAGGGTTAGGGTTAGGGTTAGGTTAGGGGTTAGGGTTAGGGTAGGGTTAGGGTTAGGGTTAGGGGTTAGGGTTAGGTTAGGGTTAGGGGTTAGGGTTAGGGTTGGGGTTAGGGTTAGGGGGGGTTAGGGTTAGGGTTGGGGTTAGGGTTAGGGTTAGGGGGTTAGGGTAGGGTTGGGGTTAGGGTTAGGGGGGGGTTAGGGTTAGGGTTAGGGGGTTTAGGGTTAGGGGGTTTAGGGTTAGGGGGGGTTAGGGTTAGGGGGGTTAGGGGGTTAGGGTAGGGTTAGGGTTAGGGGTTAGGGTTAGGGTTAGGGGTTAGGGTTAGGGTTAGGGGGGTTAGGGGGTTAGGGGGTTAGGGTAGGGTTAGGGTTAGGGTTAGTTAATTCCTTGAAACTGGAAACTGAAAAGAGATACAAAATAAGTAAAAGGTAGAAAATGTCTAAAATGGCTCAAAATGACCACTAAGAGATACAAAACAACAACTGAAAGGTACAAAACAATTAAAAAGACTCAAAACGACCACTAAGAGATACAAAACGATAAAGGAAAGGTACAAAACAGATCAGTAAGAGATACAAAACAACCACAAATACTTGAAATGACCACAAGGAGACCACAAAGAATGATTACAAAGAGATAGAAAATGGTTACAAAGACTCAAAACAATGACTGAGAGATATTAAAGGATCACTAAAAGATATGAAGCTATTACAGAGGAAGAGGTCCAAGAGGTACAACCGCAAAGCATTACAAAATGACATGTCGTTTTGTGTCTCTTTTGCTCTAGATGTCTTGCTCCTATGTTCATGTGTGTTGACATCTGCATGTTGTTGTCTCATTGCAGTCCTGATTGGTCATGGTGGCTCCTGAGACGGAGGGGCCAGGAGAGGGTCTCCTGCCCACCCTGCAGTATGCCACCAACTGGACATGAGGACTCTCTACCCTGTCTGTGTACAGTACACACTGATAAGAGAACAGACTGCGTTCCATGAAGCAGTAGACCTCCACCCCTGTCCCTTTATACAAACCAACTGTGACTAGACCTCTGACCCAACCCAGCCTCCTCCCTTCTCGTCCCGGCCCATCCCAGCACTCCACCTCCTACGGAAACAGGAAGTGTCTTCTATTGGATGATTCACCTCTTCTTTTAATCAAATGGAGTGACGCCAGATTAAAAGCGAGACCTGGTCACATCTGTTAGTATTTGAATTCGCCTCTGTGAGAGGGATCTTTGCTTGCATATTATTTAACCCCCTACATTTTGGCTGATTTGAACCCTTTGAGGATCATTTTAAGCCCCAATATCCTTCCCTCAAATATTACTTCTTCATATAGGAACATCTGTCCTGTGCTGCTGTCACATATGGAATGAATGAGCTATAAGAGCAGAGAAGGGCTGTGTGAAGGGATGGGTACAATGTGAATGTGGTGGTAAGAGGGGGTTGGCGCCATGTGACAAGCAGCAGCATATTGCTCGTTGTCGCCACCTCCTGGCTGTGACACCATCAGTATAATTAACAGCTGTCTTATGAGCTTTTTACATTTTTATCTATAGGTAAAATTTATGTCAAGTGTTCGCTTGTTTATGAGGTACGTATAATATCAGATGATTATAATCTGCATGATTTAAATTGCAACATAGCTGAGGGAATGGAAAAAAAAATACAGACATGCCCACATTTAAAAACCCAGATGAAGTGCTGAGATGATGGGACTGAGGTCCTACAGAAAAACTGTAAAAGTCACTGGACCAGTGAGTGGTGGACACACAGTGATCCTGATGGACTCTGCTGAAAGAAAGACTGTTGGAACTCTGCGTCGGTTCCAGTCTTCAACATACAAACATCACCGTCCTTGTCCCCTTCTCCCTGCTTACTGCTGCCGTTTTCATTTTGATGTCAACTCTTCATCCACAGAAAGAAATGCTGGCTACATTTTGGGCACAGTTATAGGATTTTAAAGATATAAAAAAAATAAATATAAATTATGTTTTATCTAATAAGTTTCAAAAATGTGACGTTTTATTTTGTTGTTAATTGATTTTACTGACTTCCATCGTGAAACAAACTTTTATATGTTATCCTTGCATTTTTTTTTTTGAACATTTCAGTCATGTTCATGGTGACATTATCGGAAAGAGCTTCATTTTCTGTATAACCTTGCTCCAGGCAATGTAGCACCAGAAATCCTATAAAGTGAATCAGACAGATCTCACCCAGAACTAGAAAGAAGTTTGCCTCATGAAGTTTTGATACAATAAAGGGATTTGCAGTGATTTTTCTGGAGAAGCCTTAGGATGTCTTTCTGCTGTTCATTTAAGACCTTAAGAGATGTATGTGCCTGTCAATAATCAATATCAGCATTATATCTGTGTCTTAATAACCTGTTGTTATTGACTTTTTGACCCCTGGGGGGGAGCAGCACAAGAAGCTGTAAAAAACATCGACATATTATAACAGTTGTCTATTTAAACATCCATCATATATAGTGAATGTGAGTCCAATATTCATTCTCTTAAGGGAAATAGTTGACTCTGTATCTGCTAAATTCTTCACTATGTTCACCAGATAATGGCTAACTTTGCCTGCAGTTTGGTAATCACCTAGTGGCCGGCTGTAAAAAACAAACAAAAAAACAGAATTAGAGTCAGGTGATCATTCTCTTTAAGTTTGTTAACATGAGCAACAATTTCCACATTTTATTGGTAATGTAAAAATATTTTTTCATTGCCGCTTTAAATTTCAAAAAGCTATGTTAAAAAAAAATTGATTCTCCTGTTTTAAATCACGTGCATGCACTGCAAAAAGAGCAGCTAAAATATGAGAAATAAACACTGAATTTGAGGAGAAAATGACCTAATACTCATGATATGATCTGTCCATGCAGCTAGATGATTTAACTTGTCAAGAAATCTTAGAATAAGTTGTTCAGTCTAGACATAAATAGACCAAAAAAAAAAAAGCAAATAACTTTTGAAACAAGATAATTATTGTCATGTTTCCAGATCTAAGGTTTAAAAATTTGGCACGTCGAGAACACTTTGCAGTGTGTTCACAAACACCTGGCTGGAATGTTCAAAACCACAAGGTTAACGTGTACATCTTTTAATTTATGGTGTATGAGTTTGTAATTGTATTTATAGGAGTGTGCTTTTCCTCCCCCGCTCCCTTTACTGACAAAGCCGTGCCTCAGAGTGTGACATATATGAAGCGCCGTCTATACCTGCAGCACCTCTCACATAACATATAACCTGTCTGACCTTTAATACTATTACTATGCATCACTTACACACGTTAAGAATCCGTCCGATGGAACCATGTCAGCTGTGCGGCCGCCGTTGTCAACTTTTGTGCTCCTGTTAACCGAAGCGGTGAAGCACACTGCTTGTAAAATTTGCAATAAGCACCCATTATTCTTAACCTCTATGTCCTCTAAAGGGAGAAAACTGTGAACTCTCATGCGCATCGGAGCGAAACCAAAAGCTATAAACAGGGAGTTACTGATATTCAAAAAGAGCTTTTCCAACACTTGTGACCATGGCTTTGTCCACCCTCGTCGTCTAATCCTCCCCATTCCGCCGACTTGAAACTGTCAACCTGCTGTAAATGTGTCAGAGAAAACAACTGATTACTTGTATATCTATTTTCCTCTGCTTTATTTTTTTTTTCTGGTCATATGACACTGGACTGTTGAGAAGGCACTTGCTTGCAGTGATAGCAGCACATATACTGTAAACTGTTTGGGGAAAATGACCTACCTTTGCTGTAGTATTGGACATAATGCTGATCAGGAGCGAAGTGTATACTGTGGGCGAGGTGGCAAGTTGAAGGATAGAGGGCCTGTATTTATATATATATATATATATATAGATATCCATACTACTGTGTATTTTTAATTATGTAGAAATTGATAGGAGTTTCCTGGTTCAAGAGACGAGGCACTAAGTATAAATCCAAAGGGCAGCGGTGCAACAGAAGTGTCCCATGAGCGGGTGCCTTATGTTTGGGGTTGTGTTTACTGGAGCAGGAGCCACGGCTGAAAGTGCTGTTAATCATCACGAGTCCGATGAGAAACACCCTCTCCTCCCAGTCCAAGGTGAGGAGGAGATGCCATGAAAAGTGAATTACCGTCTTGTACAGAGTGTGACATTGAGCATCGTGGCAGAGAAGTCTCTCTGGATCTGGACTGTTAGTTCTCAGCAAGATGAAATCATTCACCGGCCCCATTAACGTAGAAAAACCAGCATAGTACAGATTACAGATAGGAGCTATTTTTCTGTGAAGAGCATCCGGCTGCTCCGCTGTTTAGCCCCCACCTTCAATTCTCCACTCCTTTTGCTCTACATTACCCCCCCCCAGTGCTTGGTGGTGTGTATTTGCTGTGTTTGCATTCAGTCTAAATGGAAAACATACATGCATAAATAAATGTGTCAAGTATGATTCAAACACTGTCTCTGATTTTAAAAAGAGGGCAGAGGAATTTCACTTTTACAGATTACCTCTGATAAAAAAAAGTGTCTTTTATTTATTTACATTTTTTTTATACATTAATAACTTATCATATGTAATAAATAGATGTTTTTGTAAAAGATGGGTGAATGGCTGGATGGCATTTCTTATTGTAGTGAAGCAAAAGGGATATTACCTTGATATCTATCGCCATCCTGTGGCCAAATCCAACACATACCATAACTGTGGTCCATTTTCATGCTTTTACTGCCATCTAGTGGATTTTCTCCAACTAACAGACTTTAATCAGTATATTTAGTAAAGGATTTTACTCACTCAATGTGCCATACATTCACAGCATTGCACAGATTTGACATGTCAGGATCATTTTACTACAAAGCCTGTGAAAACAGTTGCCTAATTTCTCCAGAGCCTCTGGGGGAGCTTGGTTAAGTCTGAGAAAATACTACCTGATGAAATTATAGTAATGTGATTAAGGGTTTTCCCAGGTTGGGTTTTGAGACAGCAAATTTTCAAAAAAAAAAAAAAAAATTGGAATGTTCAGTTTGAAAGATGTGGTCGTTTACTCATTATAAAGGGTCTAATGAAGATATAATACCATGTTTCATTATGGGAAATATAGGAGCCAGTGTTTTTAGAACTTGATCCATTCCAAGGACTCATTTTGACAATTTCTACAAGACTACACCGGAAAAATAAAATACATAAATGCATAAAAATATATATATATAAATAAAGATGTTCTTAATTGTTAATAATCCAGATATTGTGTTATTTGAAATCAATTCTGAACAAATGTCAATGCCTGAGGAAAAATACTCCAATATGTCAGTTCTCACATCTGTGACATGTATCGACGGAAGGACCCACAGAGCTTGACATTGTTCTATAAATCAATAAACTTTATTAACACAGTATAAACAACAAACGACAACAGAGGAGACCCTCCTTTAAGAGCGTATATGTGACAGTATACCCAGTAAATCTCAGAGGGGCTGACTGAGACAGAAGCTTAGACATGGGGCTGACCATGGTTCAGATTTCATGGTGCACACACGGTATACACAAACCTATCAGATGCACAAACCTTGCATGTTCCTAAAGCCATTCAGTCGGTTTTGCAAAGATGGACAGAAGAGAGAGGACAAAGTACAGTCATGCTCAGCAACAGTTAAGCTACATTATGAAACAGAGTCATTACATAAAAACCAAGTAAATCATCTCTTAAGAAAGTTTTTTTTGTATATATTTATATAGAAATGATTTGAAGTGTACAAAACAGTATATTACACGTTTCTTGATGCGTGATTCTGAGCAAGACCCAGTAGCCTACAGTACACTCCTCTTCAAAGTACAAACTACTTAACTGGATTACGAGCTACATACAGACTGCGCTGTACCTCTGTGGCACAGCGCTCCCACATGGCATCAGGAGACTATGGTAAAAGGAAAAGATCAGCAGCATTGATTTTATTAAGATACACACCTATAAAAATGCACCAGGCCCTCATTATATTGCCAATATCCAAAGCGAAACAGCAGAACGCCATTTAAACTAACCTCAGTAACCGCATATGCAAAAAAGGATGCTGCCCCCCCCCCCCCAAATCCTGACCACATACACTATCTATCAACACAGCAGCATGTAAACATCACCGCAGCCGCTTCATACTTCTATGTTTCCAATGTTTTTGATATACATATGATAAGTTAAGGCTCTTTAAGGACCTGAGGATTTCAAACATATGATGAGGCACACAGAAGGCAAAGAATAGCTCTAGACACAGGGCTAAATGAAAGGATGGGGAGCATGAGACAGCCACAAGGGTGGTCCGGTCGCCGGTACAGTTCAATGGCCAAGGTGGAGGAACGCACGGGGGGGGGGCCGGGTGCTCTCCAAAACACATTGGTGCCATCTCTTGTAGCAAGCTCAGAAACGATCACATGGATGGCTTTATCGACTCCATCGACTTTTCAAGAGTTCTCGGTCACTTTCCCAGAGAGAACTGGCACCAAAAACGTTGCATCATAACACATCAGCGTCCAGAATGATAAGAATTTGATTTTTTTTTTTGTTGTTGATTATTTTCTTTTCATGCCGATTGTTAACAGAGAGAGAGATCGCTGTAATAATTCTGTCCATAATGGCCGTGTTTCAAACCCCTTTGAGTGCAATTACAATGTAATCTATAGTCCAGCTTATATGCATTATATTTAAGACTTCAGCAGAAGCTAATATGAGGCTTCAGCATTCTTCAGTCAGCAAAATGAAATGGGTATGTTTTGTAGCAGTGTAGGTTATTGTAGGTAAGCAATAAACTTGCATGGGACTGGTAGAGAGTATATCTTTGCTGCTGCCCAAGCAAGGAAACATCTGAAGCAAAAAACAAAAAACAAATAGATTTTATAAGAAAAAAAAACCCCAGAACATTGAAAAAAAGCTACATGAGGGCCAGTATGGACAGGAGTATTAATTACAATGAATCATCATCATCATCATCATCATCATACCTATATGTCACTATGACCATTTAGTATGATCTGATGTAGGAGGCTAGCAAAGTTAGCATTTTAAAATGTATTATTGAAAGATATCCACCGTATAAGTGGAATTTGTTATTTTTCTAACTACCATATCTGGAGTCACGTGATTTTAAATGCTAATCCTCTCTTAATGATAATGAAATACAGCCAACATGTCAATATTCAGTCCTTTGAGTGAAACATTTTTTGGAGATATTGCTGAAACAGAAATGCAGAGATGGAACAGATAGAAGTTAATAGTTCATTCACTTGAAGACAAAAAAACGACATTGGTCAGTTAGAACCAAAGTTACAAGTATTATCTTATTTTAGAAGACAAAAGGCGCGCTTGTCAAAAGACATTCTTAACCTCCAGACTGGAAAATTTGATTATGATGTTTGCCATGCGCTTTAATTGTTCTCGCCCCGGTAAGCCCAGATCGATTTCAAATTGATTAAGAAAAAAAAAAATCTATAAAAGCTCAACATGTCATACAAAAAGATGCATATAAGACATTTTTCTCTTTATTTTTTTTTTCTTATGAAAGCTGCTTTGGTAACAACATAGTCACGACATCGGTCAATCTCCTTCACTTAACCTGGGCGCTGAAGGGTCCTTCCCTCATTTTAATGCTGTATTTTTTTTCTATTTTTTCACACAGCATTTTCCTTCTGCCCCTAAAATCTAAATGAATGGATCTAGTTACACCAGAGTGGGCTGTGTTTGGGGTTCCGCCGTAGAGCTGTCTGAACATCAGATGCAACATCTGCTGGGAGCTGTTTGTCATAAAGATGTCCGCGCTGTGAAAGACAGTGCTATTGTACTGAGGGCTGATAGAGTGGAGACCTTGGATGCTGAGCCGACCGCGTTGGGGCCTGAAAAGGTATTGAACAGAACAAGGCTGTTAGTATGTTTTTAACCCTTCTGTTGTGTTCCAGTCAAATGTGACAGATTTACAAGGTTTCTCTCTGAAAAAAACGTAGTTAATTTCATCTGTTTGTCATGAGGTTACATGACTTTGTTCACACATGGCATCTGAACACATAAAATAAATTTTGAGAATTTTTATTCAATTTTGGGTGTTTTATTGAACTTGTGTACACCCTTGGTGTTCCTGGTCAAAAATGATGAAATTAGAAACGCCCCTTTTTCAACAATAGAATCCCCAATAGAATTTTTACCCCATGGGAACCACACCTGTTGGCAATTAAAAAAAACAAAAGCCAACATTGTTAAACTGATATCTACAACTTTCTTGCGGCTCTGGTATATAAAGCTTTTTTGAAGTCTTGCTCCCATTTCATTCTGTTGCAGCATGATGACCAAGTGATATGAGCTCAGGTCAATGAGGCCTACAGGCCATAAATAATAAATGGAAGTTCAAAACTTGTAATGTTCACAAGAACTTGAGTCGATAAAGAGATGAACACAACATTAGGTGACAATATATATATATATATATATATATAAATATATATATATATATATTATTATAGATTTATATTCAGCTAGAATAAAGCGGTCATTTCTGACCAGGAACAACAAACTAGTCAAGAGGAATCAAAAACACAACAGGAGGGTTAAAAAGAGAAATTTCTCAAGCCTACCTTAGTAATTATGAGATGAAAAGCTTCAATTAAAGAACATGCCTGAGAGTTATTACTTAAGAGACTTTGGAAAGTGTTCTAAATAAACTGCTCAACCTTTCATTTAATGATTACATTATGATGTCATGTAGAGGCCATAATTATACAAATGTGTCTCAAGTAGCAGATTATCTCTCGCTGTTCCTGCAGAGATGATCATAGTTAATCTTTTCTGGCAAAACGGCGGCAGGGGAATGGATTATTTAGCTCGGCCATGAGGGAGGCACTAACTAGCTCTCCACTGACCTGGTATCCTCGGGATGGTGATCTGCCTGCTACTGCTGCCCTCCCCTCCTTCTCCAAATGGCTTTATCTGGATGATATAATCCTCATCAGTAGGCAGGGCGAGCTCCACGGACGTGGTGTTGGTTTCCATGACATTGGGGCGGCTGTGTCGATTGTTCTTGTAGAGCACCTGATGACGAATGATGCAAGTCAAGTCAGGAGTCAGGCACAGAGGCCGGCGCTACAAACACAATTTTCTGATAAAAACAAGTGCACGGGTGCTTACTTTGTAACCAGTGACCTCCGACTCGTTCTCCAGGGCTTTGACCTGCTCCCAGTTCAATATAATCTTGGAGTTTGATGTGTTCCACATCACTTTAACTGGCGGCTGACTGGGCGCTGAGAGGAGGGAAAAACACATTATTCACCTCCAACAAAAGCTGAGCAGTGACCACAGTGGGTTTTAATTAGATCGGATACTTGCGTGGTTTTTTAGTGGTGACATTGACGGTGGTGCTGGCAGGCCCCGTTCCAGCCGTGTTATACGCCCTTACTGAGATGTAATATGTGGTGCTGCCTTTCACCCCCGTGATAATAGTAGACGTTTGATTTTCTACGGTCCTTGGCGCATTGGACGTGTCTTCCCTTTCACTTCTAATCCAGTACCTCAGCTGAAAAGAAACAGAGCAGAACCACGGACGTGAAAGCAGCGAACATGACAGACACCTTAAAAGCTTTCTGTTACACCTTGTCATTGAGGTGCAAACTGCAAACAGGGCGAGGTGAACTCGACTGAATGCGAGATGTGAACTGGTCTGAAAACAAGCTTTTACCGACATGTGACCTCTTGTACCGTTTAGTCACCGCGAGCTACGCGCCTCACAGCTGTGCTTATCAGACACGTGCTGCGCTACGTGTGAAAGAGTGAGGTCTGTGTGTAATATGTAGAAGGGAAAAAAAGAAAGGAAAACAAAGAGGAAGAAAAGAAAGAATCCTTAAAAATCCCCTGCCATCGCTTCCACTGATAACAGATTTTCTTTGTCACCCTGTTTGCTGGGGCTGAAATAGCTAGCACGCTTGACAGCACAAATATAATTTGTCTTTCCTCACCAGAATGGTTTGCTCAGGCCCTGCTCCTCTGTTGACTTTGAGTGGTCAACAATTTATAATTCTGGCACTTTATACAATCCGTGGATGCAAACAGCGCCTTTTGTTCACATCTTGGATTTCAATAAGGAGCAGAATTAAAATCACAACAGCTAACTGAGCGCAAAGCCGGTGTCTGAAACTGCTTTGTTGTGTGGATTAGACGTTCTCTCCCTTAGAGTATTGCATCGGTGCGCTAATCAGGGTGGTTACAGTACTTAGATCAACAGCAAGAGAGACACAAATAAAGCCACAAGCATAGGACCAGGCTGGACCATTATGTATGCAGCAACCTATTATCTCCTATGCCCATGGGGCATGAGCCTGAAACACTCATCAATAATAGAAGACAACAAGATACAACAGCAGTAGTTGCCATTTACTTGTGCATGCGCACACACACACACACACACACACACACACACACACACACACACACACACACACACACACACACACACACACACACACACACACACACACACACACACACACACACACACACACACACACACACACACACAAATACATGTGCAAGCACATAGAGTTCATACAAGATATTTCAGCGTAGCTCACCTCATAGCCCAGCACTCTTTTCTTGCTGGCATTCCAGGGCAGAGCTTTCCACGAAACCTCGATCTCGGATGCAGAGAGACTCTTGGCCCGGACCCTGGTGGGCGCTCGGCTAGGCTCTGGAGTTAACGTGTAAATACTCGGAATCATTTTAGAAGTAACGCTGAGCTTTGATGACCCCTCAAAGTGGGGACATCAAAACTGTTTCAAAGCTATTTCTTTCATCCAGACAACAGAGGGGAGAGCCGTATGGGGGAAGACGTCTGCAAGTGCTGATAGAGGGAACGCTGGCTTGCAAGAGCACTGCTACCACTGTTTAGACTCCGAATTGATCTAGTCGTGTGCTCATGCATTAACAGTGGCTGAGCATGCAAGAGCTACTCCATAACATGTGAGAGGTCATACGCACCTTCCTCAGCAGAGTAGATGGTGGTAACCGCTCCAAACGGCCCTTCTCCCTCATTGTTGTAAACCCCGACCTTCACGTGGAAAGGTGAGAAGGGCTGGATGCTCTCATTTTTGAAGACGTATCTGGACGCTTCGGCGGACGGTACGGCAGCCTGCATCCATCCTGTTGCTCCGTGGGGTCGAAAAGCCACAACATAGCCGAAGCCCGGTCCGTTCTGCAGCTCCTCTGGGACTGGCTGCAGGAAAAACAAACAAACAAACCAACAACTAAATAACTTAATAAATACCTTTTTTTTTGCATGAAATACATTTTTATACATTTCTATACAGTATATAAATGAATTAACTTAGTGATTCATTAAGTACAGTACAAACTTTTTGGAAAGGTTACACAGAACAACCATTACTGGACACATCCATTACACAGTACAGGGCACTCAGCATGGTACCAGACCAGCAGCTGTTGTCCAGACTGAAAAGATGCATCATAGGTTCAGAGCTGCCAACTTCATTCTAGTGAATAAACCCGCCATCTCCCCTATCACACACTATTAGATACATGCTCATATGTGCAAGCTCACAGTCCTATAGGGAGAGCCTATGGGTGCTCAGACTACAGTCGGGATATCGCAACTATGGGCTAGTGGTGACATTCAAATAATGACAATCCCAAAGGAGAATCTGCTGACTTTTTGTTACAGTTTTCTAGCAGGAACTGGAGGATATGTTAACTCCTGAATACAGCAGATAATTTGTGCCGAGCAAAAAGTCCAGCGTTATCTGAACTAAACAAAATGCTTCCATCTCTGTCCCACCAGGCAAAGGTCTAAATGCCACACAAAGCCTTTTGCACTCATGCCACCCTCAGGGCATGTAACTAAACTTATGAGCAACACGTAAAAATAAAAATGCAACATGTCATCAAGAAGACAACGCCTCGGGAATTTCCATGGCTGAGACAAAAGAGCAGCTTTTCTAAGCAGAAGTTGGACTTTAATTGAGCTCTTGCATACTGAAACATCAACAGTGGTTCTTTCAAATGTTTCACTGCAGGGGCTGATCGTTTTGAACAGTCTGCAGCTTTTATGGCTGGACTGAGATGCAGAGACTTTGCACAAAAGAGAGAAAGGAAGAGAGAGAGAGAGAGAGAGAGAGAGAAAGAAAGAAAGAAAATCTGAAACAAAGTTGTACTTTGAAGGAACCATTGAGTTTAATTATCTTATTGAAACCTCAAAGCATTTTTCTCTCCCCCTAGGATGACAGCAGCCGTTATTGGCCCTCTGTTCTTAAAAATGAAATGCCATACATTAAGCCATTCGGTTGTTATTAATGAAACTGAGGCCCAGATACACAGAGAATAATGACATCTGGCTCCCTCCTCCATGGGTGAGGGGGTCCTGAGCGAGCTCGCTTACCTCCCATGTGATGACTAATTCGGAGCGGCTGCCACCGCCTCCACTGACATTAGCTGGTGTGACCTTCGGAGCTGGAGGAAGAAGACAGATCGGTTTATCCCCGTTGACTTCACACATGCAATCATTTTCCATGTAGCTACGCCCCAAAACAGGGCGAGGTAACTTTTGAACATTCAGAAATCCTATGAGACGTCAGCAAACATCTCGCAGCTGCGTCGTGTTTGCAGACGAAGCCGGCATGTGGTGCTTTTTAAACTACACCAAAGGAACAAGACACACAAAGGATATAACCTTGGTGAATGCAGCTCTCTCTGGGTAGAGTGTTGATGCTGCTTTGTAGAGATGGGTTGTGTTTCTTCTTCAGGTTCAATTTCAATGTCTTGTGGTACAAAACGAACCCCGCACAACACCAAATCGGCACTTTGGTACAATAACCAGGTGGTGAGAATAACAAGTTGTGCTTCTATTGAGAGATTAAGTGCTAGAAATAGCTTACAACATGTTTATTTTACAAACTCTTTTTTCCCTCTATTCTAAACGTCTTCTGGCTGTTTCTTTATATTTAACAAAGAGACATTAGAGTAGTATCAATCTTCTCACCTGACTCTTGGCAAGAAAATGCTCTTTCATGCCTTAAGCCACACTTTATTCCTCTTCTCTTAACCCTTCTGTTGTGTTCCCATCAAATCTGACCGATTTACCAAAGTTTTCCTCTCTAAAAATTGTAGTTAATTTCATCTGTTTGTCATGAGGTTCCACAGTTTTGTTCACACATGGCATCTGAACACACAAAATACATTTTGAGAATTTTTATAAATTATTTTGGATGTTTTATTGAACTTGTGTACACCCTTGGTGTTCCAGGTCAAAAATGACCAATCATTAGAAACGCCCATTTTTGGCTTCCATGGCAACCCCCACGGGAACCACACCTCTTGGCAAAACATTGTTTCTTTAAAAAAAAATTTTTTTCCCCAAATACTTTATTAATCCCACAGGGGTGATCTATACAATGATACAACTTTCTCCCAGCTCTGGTATATAAAGCTTTTTTTGAGGCCTTGCTCTCAGTTCATTCTGTTGCAGCATGATGACCAAGTGATATGAGCTCAGGTCAATGAGGCCTACAGACCATAAATAGCAAATGGAAGTTCAAAATTTGTAATGTTCACAAGAACTTGAGTTGATAAAAAGATGAAATACAACATGAGATGAAAATATATGTCTTAATATGGATTTATAATCATCATTTTTGACCAGGAACACCAAACTAGTTAACAGGAAACAAACACAGCAGGAGGGTTAAAGAAATTAAGAAATTAGGTTAATAACATTACTCCTGGAAGGAAAGAACAAACAACCATAATTTCTGAAAGAGGCATTAGGACATTTTTTCTCATACAGTACGTACAGGTCCCCTTTGTCCTTGCTTGTTTAGACGGCTTGCTGGGCTCGCCGGTCCCGATGGTGTTGCTTGCCAGGACTCGAAACTCATACTCCACCCATGGGCTCAGGTCTATTACTGTAGCTGTCAGCTGGTGGCCCCCCACCACCTCAGGCACTGGCATGAAACACAGTGCCCACTTCAGTATCAAGAAACCTTTTGTGTGTGCGTGTTTGTGTGTTTTCTGTGTGTAACAGCTTCAGCATCAGCAGCAGACTGTCCTCTAGGCTGACAGGCCTGGTAGGACCTCACCACAGGTACATAGGACAGGTGTAATCCCTCACAAGGGCACACAACGAACAAACTCAAAAAGAAAAAATAAAGTAGAAGACTGAAGAATCACATAGCAACATTTACACTATTAACTTACAAATGTGGATGTGTTTATTTAGCTGTATGTAAAACACGCAGCATGGGATAGTGTGCATGCTGCTGGAATCAGAGCATAGCATCAAAATAACAGTAACACAAAATATGCACAAAATATAGAAAGAATGCAGAAATTATTTCACAAGACATGACAAAAAGTCAATTTCTAGCGTTAATGGAGGAGCACTGTCGAACTGCAAGGTTATAATGCAGTTCTGTTTCAAATAAATGCTCCTTATGTGGCAAATCGATGAGGCCAGTAAAAGTATCTTGGATCAAAATGTCCTTAATTTGCAAAAATATCAATAGAACAAGGTATACAGTGTGGGATAAATGCACATTATACCTGTCGTGCATGAATGCTAAAGGCCCCATTTAAGAGGATGTGGGGAAAAATTAAACCGGCACTATCACTTAACTACACTATCAAATTACTGCCTCGGCAACAAGCTTCATCATCAGGATGAGATTCATGTTTCAGGACTCCCAGGGGTCAGATAAAATGGCGGTCAACGGTCGTGCTGCAGTCGCCTAGCATTTGGTGCTGGGGTAAAAATTACACCTCCAATAATCTCATCGGCGAGGCCGAATGAAGAGCGGCTCCTCCTCCGTGTGATTGGAGGGGGGCCACGGCTGGTTGGACAGAGCTTACCTGTGGTGACAGCCTGCCACCCGAGGGAAAACGGCGTCCTGGCCTGGATGGTATATGCCGTAATTGGACTGTGATTATCAGGACCGGGCCTCCAGGACAGAGAGGCTGTGGTATCAGTGATTTCTTCTACGTGGATGCTGGTGGGAGGCCCCGGGGGACCTGATAGATGGCATACCCAGGCAGGAACGGGGGAGAGAAAGATGGAGAGAGAGAGAGAGAGAGAGACAGATGGAGGAAGGGCGAAGACGGAGGAGGGAGGGGGGGGGGGGGAGGGAATGTAAATCAGGAAGAGATGGAAAGATGGTGGAGAGCAGCGGTTTTAGTACCTGCGGCTACTGTAGCGAAGTCAGTTCACTGTGAAACCTCTGGGAGCTATTTGGTCTAATTAGACAGTAAATTTCCTTTAAACCTTGAGGAAAGAAATTTCAATCTGCCTGCCTTTTCATTCTATCCCTTCACTTCTTCATCAGTGAGGCACAACAAGTCACAGTAAACATTAATCTCAAGCCGTATTCAGCTGTATGAATGATGTATTATTAAATGTTTTCAATCGCTGGTGAGCTGAAGGATGCCGTCACTAGTCATTTTGAACTGAGAACATGTGGAGCATGCTGCGACTTACCTCTGACAACCAAGTCAACAGCAATGGAAATGCTGTCCACCTTCGTTTGCACGGCACATGTGTACTTCCCTGCGTGCCTCAGCTGGATATTTCGGATCATAATGTCACCTGCCGAATGCTGCTGTCATTCAGCCCATGCACAATCACAATCACACACACACACACACACACATATGCACATAGAGTTCCATAAGCAACATGGTAAGGCTTCCAGCTATTGTAATTCAAGAATAATACTGACTCTCCAGCCGTTCGGGAACAAAACCAGCTCAACAGAAAGCTCATTCTCATGTATGTGTATCTTGAATAATAAATCCATAATTCCTCATGCAGCCTTGGCCTTCCATATTCAAAAAAAAAAAGGATACAATACAGACATGTCTCTGCCTGTTGAAGCACGCATGCGTTTATTTAAGTGCAAAAATGTACTTGCTTAAATAGCTTGATTTTGATTGTGGTTCAGAGCAGCTTCGGGTTTAAGGAGTAGCCTAATGGTTACTCAGTTCTTAAAGGGAGCGTTTTATTCCCAAGCCTACACTATAATTTCATCAGCGTAGAGCAGAGGAAGCTCTGTAATAGTGAGGCGGTTAGAATTCTATGGAGTGGCTGGCAGCTTAATCAATGTAAATGTAGATGCACAGCAATATATTAGGGAGAGGAGGCTGTAAACAATGGGGCAAGAAGCACCGAGATCATAAAAGAAACAGGAAAGACACCTCAGTGCTGTTTTTTTTTTTCCTTTCTTTATGCCTGCAGTTTCTGGAGTAGCCTTGATTTTTTTTTTTCTCTTTGGGAAAAAAATAAGTCTGCATATCACATGCTGAGATGTAAGCTGCGAACCTTTTTAATGCTGCTGGCTGAGACTGGTTGCAGGGTGTGTATGTAAATTTCATCTTAAAATAAACCAAAGGCAGCAATTTTATGGCCATAAATAATACACTTGATACAAACATTCCCCCTGCACTGCGGCTGAATTTATTACGACCCTGATAATAGGTCGAGAAAGGTTGCGTTTAGGAGCAGAGGGGCGCGGCAGCACCAGTACGATTAGTGCTCTTCAGCACTAATTATTCATTCATATTGTATGTGTCATGTGAACATTGTGTCAAAGCTGGGACAGTGAACGTTTTTTTAAAAATGAAGTCATATGCGGAGATCAACGCGAGGTGTAGTAAGTAACGCAAGGAAAATGCTCAATATCCTCATACTCTGTTAGCTCAGAGTGTGCAGTTACAGATTTGCGTGCAGTGATCTGATCAGAGCCCTGGGTTTTAATAGGGTGGTGAATAGTTCTGAACAAGCGGTGAGGGAAAAAAAGTTCAGTTTTAAGGCTCTATTAAGGCGATCAGTCAGACGTGCATTTAGAGGTTCAGCGTGACGCTTGGTGACAAGCTGATAAAGGAGAAGACTTGGTGGCTTTAGAGGGAAAATACATCATATTATTAGGCTAATATTTCAGAGGGGAAAAAAAAGTCCCAAACAGTTGTGTGACTGATGTGTCGTTCTTAATACACACACTAAATCCTGTGTTGACACGGCGTCATATGAGTAAAGCTTGCGTGCAAACAGTACACTGTGGTAGAAGCAGCAGTAAAGAGCAGTAAGTACATTCAGCATTACTAAAGAGAGAGCTTCTTCTCAATTTCACGTATGCTCATGTTATTTTTTTTTTTTCCTTTGCTATATCTTTACTGGTCTGAAGGGACCTGGACCTCTATATCGCTGCTCCCAGCCACTGCTTCTCCCTGGAATTGTGTCATCTTAGGCAGGCAGAGCTGAAAAAAATGTCTTCATTTAAGAGTCTCCTGACAGATGTCTATCAATGTAGCACGCATTAAAAGTTAGGAATGTGCCACAATTATTCAGAGAGCTGAAAATGACCATGTACTGTATAATCTATCATGCCGTTCACTTCTAAGCCCCCTGCTGCAGGATCATTTGTAGTGGTGTGATGTTGTGCCATTCATTCTGAGCAGGGTATTGTACATTTTGAAAGATTTCTAATGGATATGGATCAGAGCATGACTTTAAATTAGAAGAAAGGGTTGAACTGCTGTTGCTGTTGAGACTGTTTTTGCTAATATGGGGCATTTAGTGACCCAGTAAAAATGTGGATTTAGGCTATTTTCTTGCTATTTTTCTGATGTATATAAGTATGGTTTTATTCATTGTTTTTCTAAAGCTACTGTGTATGCTCTCTTCGTATCAGGACTGGTGCTCAGAGGATATTTGCAAGAGAAACCCTGAAAATTGCAGGTTCTCAGAAAACTGCATTTTCTGTTGCCACTGGCTGGTAAACAAATAGCTCCGAGACAGCCTTCTACATAACCCCAGGCAGAGTTAGACCTTCTACATACACATCCTTCATTGCTTGCAAAGGGGAAACCCATCTTTGCAGCTCCCATGACAAGACAATCTGTTTAAAAAAAAAAAAAAAAAAATCAGAGCCCTGCTGGCTTGAGGGATTATGGAACTTACACCTCCCACTTTTTCAAAAAAGCCACCGTGGCTCCCGAAGTGGATGAGCTGCTCGTTGAAGAACCAGGTGAATTTAAGCTCCAGAGATGGGTCGTGGCTCACTTGACAGGGCAGGACCACACTCTCCCCGACGGTGACGTCCAACGTGGAGGGCAGGGTGGTTATGATGGTCGGCTCTGAAACACATTGATCAAACTGTTCAGCCTCCCTTTTCTGGCCATTGTAATTCAGCACAGGGAGTGGTTTTACGAAGAGCCAAGCCCTTCCATCATCCTTATGGATATGTCAGACTCAGTTAATAGAAGGATATATGGGACAGAGCACACATAAAACTGGGGCGCGCAGCTACAATAACTGGTATTAGTTCTGGCCTGAGCTCGTCTCCGTGGGGACTCGGAGATGTGTCTCTCCTGCATCTTGAGAAGCCTCCATATGTCACTGCCAGCAAAGCCTTCAGCCTGGAACTTCCCCCACCGTTCAGCCTGAAATTCCCAAAACTCACTGCTCACCAGTAAACAGCAGTGAACACTCCTTCCATGTCTTCACTGCTCTCTCTCCAAGCCTGCACTGCATTACCACGGCGTCACAGGGGAGTAAGGCGGTGGAGGAGGGAGGACATGAGAGAGAGGCGAGATGAGAGGGAGAGGGAGAGGGAGAGGCTCCGTGCTCTGAGTGTACAACACCTGTCTCCCTCTTGGTGGTGCTGTGATTACTTGCTTGGAATTGCCACTCGGAGCACACAGACTAAATTAACCATGGCAAATGATCCCTGGACAGGCATAGATTCATGTAGAAAGTGCCGGCAGTGCAGTCTTCATCCAAAGTGAATTCGATACCTTCATTGTATTTGCCCCCTCATTCCACCCCCTAACACACATACACGCACACACACACACACACGCACACACCCACACACACAGACGCACACGCTTCCAATGTGATTTATCTAGCGGTTTTCTGATCAGGCCAGAATGCTATCAGCTGGTAGGTTTTTATCAGTTACACAATGAAAGTGTGTCTGCCAGCCCCAGTCTCCTATTGCTGGGGCTGAATGGTGAACGATGGCAGTGTGCTAAAAAAAAAAAAAAAAAAACTTACACAGGAGGCATTCAAAGGTTTGCTTCATGTTCTGTTTCTAGAAGACAGCTACCTTTTAGGAAGAACGCAGGAAGGAGAAAGATAAGCGTTAGAAAACACACACAAAAAAAAGTGTCAGGACTGTTTTGCGGTGACACAAGGAGAAGGAAATAGGAGAGAACAAAAGGCTCAGGAAGGATCCACAGGGAAAGACTTAGACTGAAAAATATCCCCTCCTTCATCTCTGCAACACGGGGCCACACTATAAACATTTATTCCCTTTATAATTTATTTTCTAACACGACATCTTCTCTTTGTATTGTGCGCTGCCCAGTCCCTTAATGCCTCCAGCTATTCGCCGGGACAATGATGGTGGGAATATGCTCCCTTATTACCCTCCTCTGTCATCATTTGTGACAGATTATGGACAACCAAGGTTGGTTACACAACCACACACGGGGCTCTTGAGTATAATTTGATTGATTTCTATCTTGTATAATGCCTTGTTACCTACTGCCACTGAGAGGATAGTAACCCACTCACTTAGTGGGGTCAATCAAAAACAAGACAGAGAGAGTATTAACGTGCTGAGACAGACTGGGTGGGCCAAAGCACCGTCGACATGTTTCACTTTGACTTTTTTGGACCAACTAAACAAACCTGTTTCTTCGTGTACTTTTTTTTTGTAAGGGTGCTCAAAGTGTGGATATGAAAGATAATTGTAAACTAGTGCTGCACTGATTTTGTAATTCAGGATTGAAGTTTTAAATTACATAATTAGATACATTTAGTGTGGAAATTGAGATATTTAGTTACGATCAATTGCTATTAATTGGGTTTTGCTCATTGATTATCACCAAAACAATAGAAAAATTGAAACCAAATTGAAGACTGGTGTGTATTTTTTGGATGGTTAAAAAAAACAAAAAATAAAAAAAATACAGCATTGCAGATGCCCTGACAGAGATGCGAGCCCTGCAGAGGCATTCACTTCTCCCATGTTTTAAATTTGGAATTACTTGAAAAATTAAAGGGAACTCAAATAGTTTAAGAGGTTGAAAAAAATGTTTAAAAAACATTCTATGTGCAATAGAAAGTAAAAAATGTCAGAATGTATCAAATATGATACAAAACAAAACTCGTATATGCAAAGTGCTTTTCAAAATTCTTTTTTTGTTGTCGTTATTGTCGGAGGGTTTTCAATTTTTCAAAGACTCAGAATGTTATGGCAAATATTTGATGGTTCAGGCTTTACAGGGCTGGATAAGGAAAACAATGATTGCACGGAGGATGAACTAACCTTAAACAGCAACAACATTCACAGCGCTGCATTTTAAAGCCAAGGAAGTGAAAGGAGGAGACAAAACGAATGACTTCCTCACACTGCCTCACAGTGGGTACACCCAGAGAAGCTGTGCAACAATAACATATGGTTGAGCAGCAAACAGAGAGACCTAACACTTACCAAATGACTCTATGCTCCTCTCTGACATGCCTCACATGGCCAATTTCATCAGTCTTCCCACAACAAGCATCCATTATGAATAATACCACCACCACACCTCTCTACCCTCCAAGGAGCATCCCTCTCAGCTTTGATGGTCTGAAGCTGTACACATAGTATATCTTTTTCCACACAGTACGAGTGATGTGAACTTGAATAATGCACAAAGGAGGGCGTCGAAGAGCCACGGGCCACGTGATGTGGGGGATTTTGAAAACAAATTTGCTGGAGCAAAGCCTCACCCTAACCCTGAAAGGAGTCCTTCAAACTGAGATTCAGACAAATGGCCCAGAGGCATTCAGGTTCAAGACAACCACATACTTGTAAAGAAAGAGGTCTTTTCACAGGCAGGTTAAAAGCCTTTTCTACGACGGCTGCACAGAAGCTGAGGTACATATAATGCATCTGAAGGTAAATCGCTGCAACGTTATGCATCACATTCCATGTTGCATTTCAATGATCAGTTTTATCACTCAGGTCATTTTGCAACAATACTAAACTGACCTCTCCTTGCTTTTGATAATTAACAAACGAAGAAGAACGCCTTCATCAGGACAGCACCGTCTCCTCCATCAGGTTTTTTTTTTTGAATGCCACTCATTTTCCAAAGGACACATCAAAGGTCTCTCAAGGATGTGCTTCAATTGCAGGAAAATCTTATGTACGTCTCTCAACAGATACACATAAGATTCACTGAATCCATTATGCAGGCCGTGCAGTGGCACATCTGTAGCAACCTGCTGGTGATCAGTGACAGACGGCTGCTTATTATTTTTCTATATGGCTGTCAGGAGGCACACGTCACATTTCTTTCACCTGGTTGCTGGCAGTCAACATGAATCAAAAGGTTCGCTTTGGAAAGTGCCTCCAAAATTCAAGTATAAAAATTGGATGTTTTTTTTTCCATTCAAAAAAAGAGGATGTTTTTTTTTTTTCCATTCAGTGGGGAGACAAGAGCAGTAAACTGATCAATTTAACTGCATTTAACTACAGCTAAACAATATTCTGCTTATGTGAGATTTTCTTTCCTCCATTCAGTGGGGCATTAGAGCAGTAAGTGAACTGATAAAATAATTCAACTTCTGTCCTACACCTCCAAAACAAATGACCAATGAGCTGAGCTAAAAATCTATGCAACTTTTCCAAAACCGACAAATCTGACACGCCCACTTTGGGTTCTGATTGGCCGGGTGTGTGAAAGTGAGAGAGATGGGTGAGGTTGACTTTTCCATAAACCTTCATTCAATACACATACAAACTATTTCTATCACATTTCATGTGTTACAACTATGAAACACGATGAATGTCTTCCAGAGACTGTCTGAAAATCTTATCATGTTATTAATGAAACATTTCCCCCCCTTTCTTTGGGGTCTTATTTTCCAATCCACCTTGAAAGTGTGGAAAAGCAATAAATACTTTTTTTCTAACGTAATCTAGATATTAGGATCTACAGCCATGCTTTGAGACTGGAAATGCTAACAATGACAATGAAAACATACAGATTTTTACATTTTCCAGAGTAAATGGTTGTGATGATGAGTCACGGCGTTGGAAAGACGAACTGCCTTCTGGGAAGCCAGAAGTGAGAACAGTATGATATCAGAAGTTTGGAGTTCACTGACCATCTGTAATGATTGGAGGCAGCCCTAATTGCTCCTCTCTAGAATAATCAAAATTCAGGGAGCGCACCTATAATCAAGCGCAATTAATCTTTTAATATCCCCCCAGTGTTGGAATAATGGGGACATTAACATGGCTCATCTGTTGTGACTGCTCCTCTGCTGTTTGCTAGGTGGCTTATTCACAGCAGGAGACGCCAAATGCTTTTTGACAGGTATTTTTCAAGCATTCACATCAGCAAAGTCAATTTGAATAAACTACTGTCATCTCCCATAAGGGCTGCTCCTTCAGCACAAATTACCCCCCCCCCCCCCTACTGAACAGGTTTCCAATCCTCAATAAAATGGAGCACGTAAATTACCCCATCCCATTTTCCAAACAATATCGATTGTGACAGAGAGGCACGGGATCATATACAGAAACATTTGTACATGAGCTTCAGAAAACAGCTTTAATATATGATGATGGAGAGGAAGCGAGTGAAAGAGGGCGTCAAATAAACCCATATTCCCTTTCAGAGGAATAATAAGTGGATACAGGTGCCGTCTATTTATGCAGAGAAGACGTACGCTGGTGTGGCTCCTTGCAGCTTGATTGGAAAATCAGACATAGGCCATCAACCTGAACCTACAGTGAGAGCGGGCAGGTCCCCCCCCCCCCTCCTCCCTGTGCAGCCACTGATTGGCTGGGGGCTTCTGTACCATTTTCTTTTCACAATATGTGATAAATGGGGAGAGTGGAGTGTGACTGGAAGAGTGTAACAAGGCTGTGCTTTTCGTTATGCCTCAAAGCCGAACCCTGTGCTTAACATTTCACAGCGACGAACACGATCGGGGTAAAAAAAAGTACAAATACACTGACATTTAACGCCGTTAATTTCTTCGCTCTCCACTTACTGATTATTTGTGAAGAAAGGCGGTCATAAATGGGAGGCGGAATGAGGCATCAGCATAAATCAGCAGCAAGGTGCACTCTAAGCTCTCCCCGCATCCTTGACTGCTGCTGACTTTCAGGCATTCATAATATATGAAATCTGTCTTTTATAATTCAACAGAGAAAAAGGAAGCATGCCTTGTTAGTGATTTACAGGAGAAAAGAGCTGGTCGAGAGTTTTTAAAAATCCCATTATGATATTATGTGATGTGTCTTCGAGTCAAAAAGGGTTTTTTACCATGTAGACACGGTGCAGGACATTATATAGTCACTCTTATTATGACAATAATCACTGCTTTTCAAAGTAAAAGTCAAACCGTAAGTGAATTCATGTTTCCATAGAAACTACTTGAACCTCCAGCTGATATCTTTGCAGACTGCTGCACTGATGACACTCCATTTAAAAGGACTATACAGATTATCAACGTAGATAAAAGACAAGAGAGAAAGATGATTGAACCTTTGAGCATAAATAATAAACCACAGACGAAAAAGGAGAAGCTCTGTCTTGGGGACAGAAAAAAATATTTAATTTCAGAAAGTGCTGGAGGACGTACGGCACTTCTGATCATATACTCTGGGAAATTATCATTATTTTCTTCTTTACCTGCATAACTGTAGAACACCAACCCAGGCAAACAATCATGAGTGCTGTTTGTGTTCATGTGGTTAAACTAAACTCACTTCTAGGTGAATAAATAACTGGAGCGAGTTTTCAGAGCATGCTCTTTTCATGTCCCAGAATATTCTCCTTTTGAATTATGAGGCACAAACTTTTCTCCCTAAGGCCAATATACAGAAGATCAATAATTCCATAAATCTACACAAGCCAAGGCAGAACAAATAACAATAACACAAATGAATTGAGCAACCTCTGTGAAAAGGGGGTCGTGGCGAGGGTATAGTTCACTGAGCATGTCAACAAATCCCCCAGAAACCAGAGGAGGTGAGAACACTGCTCCCTGTGGACCCAAAAACAGCAGTGTGCACAGAATAAGACCGCTCAATGCACATCACAGTCATTTTCAATGATGGCAAGGCACATTTCACGCACAAAGGCAATTCAAAATGCTTCATAGAAACCATTAAAAACATGAGAAAAGAAAAAAAAAAACATTACATGGAAAATTAAAAAAAAAAAAGATTAAGAGCACATATAAATACAGGACAGGAGAACCAGATGGGTCATAATGTTTAAGATGCAGAACATCAATGTCTTTAACAATGATTTAAAGGAGGTCAGAGTTGGAGCATGTTTAACATGGGGTGAATGTGGCCTCTCCATGTTTAGTTTGCACTCTGGGAACAGTTAGCAGCCGTCTGACGACATGAAAGGCTGAATGGGTTCATATGATAAAAGAACCCATTCATGATAAAAGACACAGCACTTAATCTCTTTTCTCTGACAAACTGGAATACGGTGCAGGGATCTGACGACTGGTGTTGGGTTCACTTCTTTCTTTGCTAGGACTCCAGCAACAATGAAAAAGCTGAATCCAGAGAGAAGACAAAGAAATAGAAAGATTAACTATGTATGTAACTACATCCTGACTGAACATGAATCTTTTAAGTCTCGATATGTTTTTTAGATGGTGGACTGCAGACTTTGTAATTCACTTGACCTGACAACCGAATGTCAAGTTTAACGCTGTAATGGATTTCTAACTTGTTAGTGTAACTAAATTTGAGCCTTTCTTCATGTGTGCCTGACATTTAGCTCAGCTTGTCTGCATGTAGGTGGAAAAAGTTCAGACACACCTAATAATTCATTTGTTCCATTCACTTGCAGAAGGAATCTATGCGATTGGATGTCATTGGAAAAAATGACGATAGTTTAGTAGCATTTTTTGTGTTATGCACACATGTCAACCTCACCGGATGCTGACCTGTAAGATTTGTATTGAAAATCCTTTATGATCTTTTACAAAAATCCTTATAACAAATTTAACATGTGTAGAAAAGTTCGATAATGTAAGTGTATTTCCCAGTAAGAAATCTATTGAATTTCTGTAAGGACTTTGAAATGCAGAAAATCCATGACTTATGGGCGTTCAAGAAAGGCTGACATGTATGATAATGCTGCCTGACTGAGAGCTGTCAATGTTAAATAGAAGAGGTCCAACATTAGGTTATCCCACATATCATATTAGTCCTTTCTGGTGTATAATTTCTAATTGGTGCCAAAAACTTCCATATAATTACCCCAGTTATAGGAAATTCTGACAGAGATGTCTGACTCTTTTGCTCCCGCCTCATACACATCTGACCAATCGGTGGAATGAATGCTCCCATGTGATTTGTAGTGATGTTTTTTTTTTTTATTCCAACCAGGAGGAAAATGCTCCCAAGTTTACAAACTCATCAACTGATTCAGACCAGAGCAAACAAACTATCGGTGTGAAAAGGCACTGCACCAGAGCAGAAACCCTTCACTAATCTGAAAACACTGGGTCTCGTTCACACTGAATATCTTCTCAAAGCGCTGGAGGTGCTGAGGCAGCGAGCTGAATGTTATCAACACCTCTGCAAAGCAGACGTAAGCTCCTTTACCGAGGCCCGTTGAAGGCGTCATTCTGCCTTCCCGCTCCGTATAAAGGATACAAACATGGAATGGGTGGGCATTGTTGTTCCACCATTAAGCTGGCAGCAGAGGTGGTAACAGAGCACAGAGCGGACGTGTGCATAGAAAGGGTGACACAGCAGGATAGATCAACACCTCTTATGCTTGTGGAATGCCGGCACGCTATCTAAAATCACACAGGGGTGGCATCATAGTGACGGGTCTTCTTTACTGCACTATTGTGGCATCTCTGTTTAAAAATGCCTATGGCGATTCAGGTGTGTGCGCTTGCCTGCTTCTCATCACCTATGAAAAAATGGAGAAAGTGAAGTGGTTGGAGGCCGCGTGGATCTGTCCTTCCTTAGTTATGTTTTCTCTGCGAAACTGAATGCTTCACGTTAGTTTTTCAAGAAGGAAAACATAAAGCAGCTTTATTGGTTGTCAGGGTGACAAACATGCTTTTGAAAAAAAGTGTCCAGTATGTTACTGGTCAGGGACAGTGATGACATGTAACAGAGGAGTAGGACAAACCTTTTACTGTGATGCTTCCTGTGCTGCTTGCCACGCCAAACTGATTTCTAGCCACACAGGTGTAGAGACCGGCATCGGATTTGGTCGCATTCCATATCCGGAGGTTACCGTTGCTCAGAATGGAGACCCTGTGGTTAAAAAAAGAAGAAGAAAATAATAGAAAAAAATAATTTATTACTGCTGTTGCAGCCGTGCGTACCATTAGTAATAAATGTTGCAATGCAGACAGTAAGTAAAGAAAATTTCAACTGTGTGCTATGAGGTTGCCATGGCAGCAAAGGTAAGTGACTAACACACTCTAATTAAGCTCTGCTTCTTGCAGTGGACAACATAGAGAAATTGGGTTGTATTTTCTGCGGTGATTAATTCAACACATGACTTCGAGATATCTGGGACAACGGTGGCTTCATGCCCTTTATACGATGGCCACAAGTGCTTCAAAAAAGGTCAGAAGTCCTTAGCAAATCTTGACATTTTCTAAATAACAAGCAAAAATGGAAATTGTGCCCTTGAAAGCAAGGTACTGTGGGAAATCAAGGGTGGAACAACTCATCAAAGCGTGCTGCATTTTAATGATCCGAAATGCTATGAAATGCGATGCTGAATCTGCAAAGTGTAAATATGAAAAAAAAAATATACATAAATGCCTGATTATGAAAGGGGTAAAATGATGTGTGGCCAATGAATTGCATTGAATTAAAGGAGATTCATCCACTGTTTGATGGCACTGAGGCACCTGTTAGTTAGTTTCCAGGGGCGTGATTTTGTTTACTCACACAGGCATGTGTGCACTGTTCCACACATGCACGACTATGCACTTAAAGGTGCACCAGGAGATATTTTGACATAAACGATGGGTGAAATGTGAAACGGGGTGCACAAAGTGACAAACCCAAAGAGAATTTAACCACTTTTTCCAACGTTTCTGTGTTAAAAACATTGAACTGAAAGGCGCAATGAAGCTTCAAAGAACTGCAGAGTCATAAGATAATTCAGGTCGTCAAGGGATCCACTGTTAATATTCATACTCGTATCAATGACAGCTGCTTTAATGTCTCACAAAGCCAACTGTCACATTGTTAGAATCACTTTACTACTTATGAGATTTAGAACCTTTCAACCTACCCTCTGAATCCACCGATCTAACTAAACACTAATTAAAACAATATGTTCCCCATTTTACTCAAATACAACACGCCGCATTATTAGTGCACCAAATTCATTCAACCTGTGCATCAGCACAATAGCTGTCTGGACCAATGACACACCCTTAACCATCTTAAACATATTCCTGCTACTGATTAACTCAAAACAACTATATGTCAGTGAAAGACAGTCGACGACACAGTCTGAGCCAAAATAGAGATGAGCTTAATAAGCACAGACGTCTAAATTATACATGTCACAGGGCACAGTTCATCCGCATTTCTTATTTGCACCAGTCACACATTGAGCTGAACGTACTGTACTTCTGAAATGCGTTAAAGGAAAGTGTGATATATTCTCCTAGCCTCACTGTCTACATTGGGTCTCTTCCAAGTGGTGGGTGTGATAAGAAAGTGCAGAGACATTTAGTGTAAGAGAATCTACTTTTAAAACCGCATGGGACTGCTGAGTGGAGGCTTCTTGGTTTATATCAGGCTGAGAGAAAAGTGCTGAATGCAAAGTAGCCGGCAATTGCCATCAGTTACATGAGGGGCATATCGCTGTGTGGGATGTCCCACGGTTAATGACATCAAAGCCGGAGGCCGATAAATTTGAAGAAAATGGCCCATTAAATGGCACTACAGTCCTGCAGTTGACCATAACCCTGAGCAGAGTAAGCACAATTAAAACAACTTCTATACATCAATTACATCGGCGTGACAGCGCTGTTTAAACTTTACTTAGTAAAGTTTGTGTGATGACTCATGTTATTTAAAGGGTATTGCACACTGAGGGTGGAAGTTCTACACTGCTGTGACTTTTTACCTAATGACATCAGACATATATCAAATGAAAATATTATTATAACTGCAACAAGTCTGACCCAATTCAATTTAACCAGCGCAGGATCACAGCCATACCTGCACATAACTCCAAACCTGCATTTGTGCACTAGACTCTGTACATCCACAATCCCCTCATCCTCAGGGCCAAATAGCCTTCATGGGAATTGTGCACATGCATCTTGTAAGAAGAGGCTCTGCAGAAGCTGGAGAAGTGGCGCCACATGCAAGGACAAAGGCTCTTATTGAGAGTTAAATCCTCTGAGGGCCTCCTGTGGTGCAAAGACTGTTCTTAGCCATTCACCACATCGTCTATGTTTTTTGAAGCTTCACCGATATAACAAAAAAGAGGAGGGCGGCATCTGTCTGCACGCGTTTGGCATTTTTGTCTGCAACTAATGGAAAGTGAGGCAAACGAGGTCAAATATACAGCAGCAGCGGTGAACGGAGCAGATGGAGGCTCACTATTAACATGTTTCAGCTTTGCTCCTGCCTTCCCTCGTCTCTGCCACGGCCCAGACTACATGTCTGCACGATGTAACCCATTATCTGAGGAGACATTTCCCACCTCCGTCTCGAGAGAAGCTGGCGGAGGGGCAGGTATCAATAATTCACATGCGAAATGAACATGAGTGCCACTCCTTTCATCCCTGCCTCGCAAAGGTTTAGTGGACGCAGAAATGATTCTCCTAAAAGGAGGCGATTATTTTGAACAAGGCGCTATGGGCAAATCCACTTGTGTAATCCCCAAAAAAACACACAGGTGTGTATTTTGGGTGAGATCAAGCCTCAGAGGACAGGGGCTGTGCGGCGCTGATCTCACTGCTCTGTGACAAGATGAAAGAGACACATAACATCAGTCGGAGCAGCTATCATGGGGGACTGTGAAGTGGAAATCGCAGGAAAGAGTGTGGTGCAAAAGTAAAAGCCTTGTTTTTGTTATTTCCTTGCAGTCTCTTTGAGATGCTGTTAATAGATGCAGACGTCGCCTCCTCCACAATCAAAAAGGCACTCGGGAGCCTTGTTTTGATGTTTCCATTCATTTACTCTTTGATCTGTTCGATAAATTCTACATTGTGAGGAGAAACTGTCACAATCCCAATAACGAGTCACACGGAAAAAAAGGAAAGATCGCTGAGAGAATTTGACCTGGAAGGTGGAGCGAGTTTCCACTGGCTGCTGCAGGAAACCTCGCATCGTGCCACCTTGCATTCTACATAGACACACTAATGCTGTTGAAGAATCAAAGTGCACTCATAAATATTCAACACGCCAACAATAAGCCCAATCACAGATCAGATTCTGATTCGAGAGCTTCACACGGGGCCGTTCATGAATACCGACTCCGAGATGCCGCGGCTGATTGGTAGCATGGCTGCAGGGTGGAGGCCGGTATCCGTCTCTACTTAATTAACAGGGTAAATAAAAAGGCTTGTGAAAATAGGGGTTAAGATTCTATCAGTGGAATTGCTCAGCCGTGAGACCACAGGAAGTGAGATCGTCACAAGCCTACAGTGAATTCAACATATAATTAGTCTCAGCTCAGGCCTTCTATACACAGACATTATTGCCTCAGTGCACACACGGCTTTCTCAGCTCACCATTGCGGCAGCTATTCACTGCCAAACAGCAGTCAGGTAAATAGAATAAACAAGTGTGGAAAAGTACTGCAGGGGATGTGTTTTGATATTGTGTTTGCCGGTCGTGGTGAGCTCACAGATAAGGTGAGGTGTGTCTATGTTACTATTTTCCGACCCACACTGACCATCATCGACCTACCTGCGGGTGGTGTTTCTAATCATAATTGTATCAAAACGTCAGTGTCGCTAACAGCGCTTGGAGGCGAGGGGCTCTAATGCGGCCATTGTTCGGAGAAACAGGCGAGGTCACCGTATCCTCTCAGCTGGGACAAGGGGTGGGACCCGACTTCAGATGTTGATCTATGCTCTTGACTGCTTTAAAAACCCTGAAGTGTGCAAAGGGGGGAGGGGCTGTCGGAGATAAATCGAAAAGGCTGTCTCTCCTAAGGTTCCCCACAGTGTGCTGTGCTGGAGAGAAACGGCCTTGTAAGCGCATAACTCAAGCTCAGCTGAGCAGCGTAGACCCCGGGACGCTAAAACCTGCCAAGCACGATGCAACTTCAACAACTTCTCAGACGTGTGCTTTATGCAGAATCATGACTAAACATATGTGTGTTCTCTTTTTTTGTGAAGCTGTCAACATCCACCTTAACAGCTGACAAATTGATTGATTTTTTTGTGTGTCTGTGTGTGTGTGTGTGGTTCATTCAGTCCACAAAGTGATTGGTTCATGCTGGTGAAAAAGGGACATCTGGGCATTTAATTTAGACAATTCTCCGATACAGGTGTAATTGATATTGATTTTTGCTTTACTCAGACTTGTCTCAATGACTCTCACCTTGTCACATTGTTTTGTGAGCTGCAGCAAATGTTCGGAGCAGCACCAGATGGCTCTACGCTAGGAGGTGATGAACGCTGAGGTGATTTCAAATGTAAAGCTGTGCCCGATTACATTTAGAAGCCCAGACAAAGTCAATCAAACCAAAACCCTTTCAAAAAAACCAATAGATGTATCAATCTTACTATGATGAAGAGGATTCTGCTGCTTTGAATGACACCTTAGCTCTGACACTGCTCAATCCTGACCTTTTTCCTGACCTAATATTCCTCCAGGACCAGACGGTCAGTCACAGTTGTAGTTGTTGAGTGAAACACTCTCTCAAATATTACATGCATTGGAAATGAGGTAGATAGATAAATTAATGTTGCCTACAGACAGAACTATATGAACTCTAGTCATCCCCTGGCTTTTCATCTAGCACTGCCATATGCCAAAATTTCCCTTCAGGGGATAACATTACCATTAGCCTTAACAGTGCTTTTTGACTCAGGCAGTTTTGCTGAATTTCTTTTTTCCTTTGCATTTTGAAGAATTCCTATGGTCATGCAACAGCAATGTGAAAACGAGGCCAGGCCAGTGGAGCTTGGAGTAGAGCAGCTGGTCCTTCTCGTCGAAAGTTGAGGTGATCCGGGCATCTGTTTGCCTACAGGGTGCCTCCCTTTGGAGGTTTTTCGGGCATGTCCGACTGGGATGAGACCTGGAGGTAGACCCAGAACTCGCTGGAGAGATTACAAATCTCATCTGGCCTCAAGTTAATTTAGACCTTATAACTATCATTGTATATTTTCCCACATGCCACTTGTTTTGTAGCCATCCGGTCTCTGAAACTGAGAAAAACAGACCGTTTTTTGTTTCTGTTTTATAGTGATTTTATTGTTTCTTATTCAAAACAGAAAATGAAAATAAAATCATTTTTTAAAATTTCACTCCTCCCTTTTTTGCAATGAAAAGCAAAATGCCTTGCATTTGTGTGTGGTTTTTCACTAAAAAAATACCCAAAGCTAATATAATTGGACATCTAAATACTTATTTTTTCAACATAAATAAGTATGTTTTTTTATGTTTTTTATTTTTTGATATCCGTTTCTGATACCAAAAGATACACAGACCATAAATCTGTATAAGCACATATTTTTCTCTTACATCTGACTAATATCTTATTACAGAGCATCAGCGATCAATGTATCAAATCGAAGATGCTATGGATGTTTTTGTGTTTATTTTGGTGTCTGTAGGACTACAGGACACATTTGGAGAGATGTGTGTTTGGTAGTCTGGAGAAATAAAGGTGAGCTTTACATAAGTCAGTGAGTCAATGCTCAGCCTGATCACATGTGCTTCCCCAGTGCTAGACACTATTAGGGAGCTTGATAGAGTTTATTTATCAGTGTTTGATTTGTACAAAAGCACTGTACCTTGAAAACAATTACCATAATTACCATAATAAGGAAAATGTCCTTCTGACAGGGAACCTTTTGGAGTTGTCAATCAAAGTGTAACAACAGTGTAACAAGTTCCTCTGTGACCACTGTTGCACGGAGCTCTTATTAAGAATGACTGACACAAAATAAGCATTCATCCTGCAACTGGGGTTATGTGCATTTTTTTCCTCCTTCTTTTTAAAGTGGAGTAAGTTTCAGGCAATACTTGAAATGACTTCATTGTCGGTTCATTGTGTATTGACACTTTTTCTCCAGGGCACCAGCTGGCATTGGGCAATATTGTCGGTTTATAAAAACACTGGCCAGGGGACTGGAATGCTGCTCTGTGACACGAGAATGAATCTCCTACTCTATGAAATGCTCACTGCTGCTACTGGTCCAGTGTGTATTCCCCATCGCCTCAACATTTTATGTTCTTATTAATAATTTTGTTCTACTTTTTAGACGCAGCAGGAACAGAAATACAGTAAAAAATGCTCACATGACGTCCCCTGGCATGAAAATAACTTGTGATCAATTAAATGAAAATATTTTTCTCACTAATTCTCTCTGGTGCGCACACAGACTCCCAATCTATTGTACAAGACGCAAATGAACCCCCTTAAAAAAATGTTGTGTCAAAGTGTGCCTTTTTAATAGGAAGGCGTCTTAATGAAGCAGACTGAGTGAGAGCACCTTAATTCCTGCCTGTGGAACATTATGTGTTTGTGTTTGTAATTGCGTTGCAAAGAGTGGGAGCATATCTGCAGACAGCTTTGTTTATGTACTTCCAGAGGATTTCTTTGATCACAAATTGCTCTCCTGGTCTATTCCCCTTCCAGAGATATTCATCTGCTCTCATGTGCTGAGGTATCCCTTCAGGAATAAAGAGCACACACATGTTCCATGGGAAATTGTCAGAGGAACCAAGATGGATTACTCATGCTGCGCTGGCGGATTCTCACTTTGAAAAATGATATCAGCCACAGTCTTCCAGATAAAAATAATCCCGGCGAGAAGTACATGGGATGCAGACGGGCAAAGAGGGTTCTGACCTAATCTCAGCAAACATCTCAGAATTCACTTTATCTCTGCTCTGAGATTTATTTGAGTTTAGTCAGTCAGCACCAGATTCTTCGCAGCAGCATCTTTTACAACCCCCATCCTTCTCCAGAAAAAAACGGTAAATATAGTGAATACACAGTTGGGACTAATGAATAAATAATACGAAGGCCTCATAATTTAAAGGATGTGCTCTTGTTTGGGAGCGATGCGGTGAGATGTATAGGAGGTATGTCCAGAATGCTGGATGGTAAATTGATCCGATCATATCTTGTGATGGTCTTAAGGGGCTGATGTGCAGTCTGTCCATCAGGGAGGTGTCCTTAAAGATAGGAGACATCATCCCAACCAGGAATCAAGAAGGCATCAGAAGCATGTTAAACTGTGAAGTTTAAACTTTAGCTCTGTTTCTGACTTTGCGCCATGCCATTTCTATCTGCACACTGTACATAGCCTATCCCCTTTTGTTTGGAACAAGTGTGAGGCTACTGTCATGTATCCTAAGAACAAATCTGTCATTGTTACTGCTGCATTTCAGTCACTGCAGGTGTACGTATGTGTATTAATGTATCAGCCAAACTATCTTATACTAGAACTAAAAATACTCATGAACCATTGGTTAATCTCTGCCCAGGTAATCTGTAAAAAACAAATCTGCTATCTGTTTATTAATGTATCCCATAACCCCACAAAACCTAACGATGATTCTGCAAACGCACGGCCTCAAAACTAATTCTGGTAATTCTGGTTCACTTTTATGTCTAAATGAAGGATGACATGGATGATAAAAATATGTCTCTAATGCAGGCAACAGCTTAAGATCCACCTCTGCTACACCACAGTGAGCCAAGTTAAGATGATTGGATCATCATTGTTCATCTAATCCAAACTTATCTGATGATTGCAGCATTTCAAACACATGTCACAGTCCCCCAGTTTAGATCCACAAATCAAACCAGCAATTCATATTCATCTAGAGTCAAGTGACATGCAGTATGTAAAAAAGAAAAAGAAAAAAAAGAATTAAAGCTAGTATAATGAAGTCTCTGAGGCTTAAAAAAACTAAATAGTAATAATTATAATACATTTATTACTTTGATTATGCTTGCATTTACCTGACCTTCCTTTCAAAAGAAATCGACTGGACACAGAGGCTCGAACCAACCAATGAGATGATTTCTGCCTCCTGAGCAGCTCCGACTCGGAGACGTGTTTGGATAAATAAAACATTTAATCCGCTATGCGGATGTGTTTGCTAGCAGGCACCTCTGAACAGTATCGGATGCTGTCTGCAGCTGCCAGGATCAGCAAAGCACTAATCCTCGGTTCGCTCCCGTTCTCAAACGAGAGGGACCACACTCTTTCAATGGCTTTTTTAAGCAACAGCCGGGGCGGAGAGGTGTAGGCAAAGACGCAAAATAAAAAGCACCAGTCAGCTGTCCGTGGCAGCCTTGTCGGGTAGTAAACCTCTCCTCAGGGCAAAGTAATGAAATGAGTCTTTCTGGGCACATAGGCTTTCAGTATTCAGGCCTGGCACATAGCTAACCTCCACAGAGAGTCAGAACAAGCAGATGTTCAATTAGAGTCAAATGAGGAAATTAGAGATCTGATGAGAATAAATGTGAAGTGACATTTAAACATGATAAACAATGTTTTTAATAAGAGTAACAGCATGCAGGCTTAAAATGAGGAGGCTGAAATAGCAGTGCTGGGTTGTCCGTTCTCACAGATCATTTAATCAAGACATTTATTAATACACCTGTTTCCATACCGGGCTTATTAATTCTTCATAAATTCAAGCCCTGGGACATTTGATGAGACTCTTATTAAACCGTTATTGAAACAGAACAAAGGCATCATGGAATGATTAGAAGATAAGTGATAAGTAAATTAGTGTAAAGTTCGCTGCTATGCCTTTTCCACAGCGTTACTGTTCTCCTAACGCTGATTCTTCGTGGAGTGCTTCTGACAGAGCAGATGGGCCTATAAAAGGAGATCACTCTGCAAGACATCTCTTCATTTAGGTGACAGTAATGCTTTTTTTCTAATGTAGCAGCGATATATAATATGCAAGAGGGACAGTGTAACAGTGGGTCATGACTGCAGCTGGATTTCGGCCAATCCGACGATGTGTTGCTCCCCTTTCCAGACTAATGGGCTAATCAACATCCAGGCCACATGCAGATACCCTCCCGTGTCTCCTCGCATTAACTCAGCGAGCCACTCAAAAAGTTGTCGCGTTGAGCTTGCACCTACAGCTCAGACTAACAGCGACCACTTAAAGCCATAAACACACCAAGCAAATAATTTAGAGATCGCTCCTGGCACAAAATGAGTCAGAGCACATCCTGCAATGGTAATCTCTCATGCTCACTGATTTCAATGACACCCTTCGGGTTTAATGTGTGTATCAATAGCTTGGCAAAAAATAAATAAAAAGCAGCATAAAAAGTGTACATCTGAGCTCAAATTTTTTGGCATGAGATGAAAAAAGAAATATAGGAGGAAGAAGGGAGTGACATACGGGCCAATTTCCCAACAGCATTTCGATTTCGCAGAGTAAATTGGGCATTCTTTGAAAAGCATTAGCCCATTAATGTGTCAAACTGCTTGATGTGGCCACTTTGAGATCTGATAGTGTTTTCTTTATAATATATATATATATATATATCAAAAATATAATAATACAGAGTAATACGGTCATATTCCCTCTAACCGTAGACTCTAACCCAAACCCTGTCATGTGCTGTGTCCCAAATCGCATACTTCCATACTCAAACTTGCCAGTTTGAGTGTACAAGTGAGTTCACACTACTAAGTGTATGGCATTCGCAAAACAACCCATGAACTGAGTGTGTAACGACGGACACTTCTCACCCTCAATGATCACCATCTTTGCTACGTTACCGGAAGGGGAGGGGCTTACAAGATGTCTCAAGCTTGTGAAAATTACGGCCTAAGTACGAAAAAAAAAAAAATCTGATGCCAAGTTCTTGTTATCTTTTACAGAGGAGCAATAGACAGCGTCCTGACTGCAAACACTACATATTGGCAGGGGATGTGCACCGGCCAGGACAGGAGGGCTTTGCAGCAGGTGATTAAACTGGCTGGGCTGTTATTGATACCCATGCACCAAGCATCAGTGATATCGGTGATATGAGGTGCCTGTGCAGAGACCAAAGGATATTAAAAGGCAGCACTCACTCCTGCCACAGTCTGTTGACCCCACTGCCGTCTGGCAAGCAGTGAAGAAGTATCAGCTGCTGTAGGACCAGACTGCAGAGCAACTTCTTTTCCTCAGCCTCATCATTCAATGTTGCTGTATCATAAATACATACTGTATATATATTGAATCTTGTTAGTTATCATTGATGCAAATCAGGTCTATAATATGTGAAATCTGGCAGCCGAATGCATTATTGCTGAGCTCCAAAGGAAACCACATCTGTCATATCTGAAAGATGCAGAGCAGAGTTAAACACAATGTGATCCATATTAAATTTTATGTTTCACACAGTAGCACATGATAGAATTACTTTTAGAATTATTTGTACTATGTTATGTGTGTGACAGCCATACTGAGATGAAAGAGATTCCAGTATCTGGGGAAATAAAAGCTCCAAATATAGAATGTTGCACAGGGACAGATGTCTTATGTAATTTGCTAATGGTGCACAACCAATGCTATATGTTGGGAAATGGGAAAAAAAGTCATTTATACATGTTTTGAGGTGTATAAATGACTATATCATAACCCTACTTTTTTAAAACTTATCCTGCACACAACTTACATGAAATCATGCCCCTACCATAAACACCATGTTTGACAGTGATGCCAGACATTCATGCCATCTGACTGGTGCAAACATTTGTAGTGTTTTGTGTAACCCATGGCTGTCCTGATTGATTGTCTGAGCAAGCAGTGATTTACTCACAATGTGTGATAAAGACACAGCTTGTTTATACTGATGCCCCATGAATGCACTTACACAATAAAGCAGTGTTGATTTAGATGCTTTAAACCACTGAGGAGGGAATGTTTTCCAACAAGATTAGTGTTTCTGTCTTATCATGTTACAACCGAACCAACCAATGAAGGCTATTTTTGATCAGTGGCCAAGTAGGGCAGTTAGACCTCGAATGCTGTGGCGGCAATGTGCAATTTATTTTTCCACATGGCTTTAGTCAGTGCATTTATTTTATTTATTTTTTATTTATTTCATTTTTATTATTTATTTTATTATGTATTTCTTATTTATTAGTATTTATTATTTATTTATTTTATTTATGCTTTTTATTTACTGTAATAATTGAGAATCCTGCAACATTTTCAAGTCAAATCATCAGTTCATTAGTTTTCTTTAATGAAATTGTGATAACAAACAACAAACATATACACATATACACTCACATATATCTAAAAACCACTAATCTTAGGTAGGAAAGAGCTGATAAAAACTATGAACAGATGTTCCCTTGGCAACAAGCTTCCTGTTCTAACCTTGTTCAAAGATGTCACTCAAATGTTTACACTCCCATGTGCACAATAACTGCCATGGCTAACACTGGTGCACCAATTTACACGGTTCATGATTCCAGTAGGTGTGAAACTCTACCTAATAGAAGTTTGTGGCTTGAAATCACTGGAGAAGCTGAGAATGTTGGAATCATAAAAGTACTCTCAGCTCTTTAAAATCGCCTGTTTAAAGGACATAATAAACACTGAAGCTCATTTCTGCAGAAAACATAAGGTGCAAAATAAACCATTACAGTATGGAAACATCAGCCCCATTTCAGGCCCTACAGGGTGATCAAATAACCATTTCTTCTCACATTGAAGTCAGAGACAATCTGAGCAGACTGTTTGTAGAAGCAGAGACATCTCACTGTATTACTGATTCACGACTATTTCAGGCAAATGCAAAACGTTTTCAATTTTATAGATATATTTGTGTAATCCTGGATTCCAAAGTGGACGTTATGAATATCACAAATGTTAATATCATTAGTTGGGTCTGTTCAGAGCTCAGAGAATGTTAAGTGCCCATTATTGCAACTGAAATCCTTTATTAGATATCATTACTATCCAGGAATTATTTCAATTTGTTGAATTATTTGGGATTTTCAATAAATAAATTGATACATAAAACACACTTTTACACAGTAATTGGGCTGTGATGTGCTATTATGGACAGAGCAGGAGCTGGCATTTTGACTTGGCAGCAGCTAACCAGGTGCATTTTGCTCTCGGAGTACCAATTATAATACACATAAAGGACCAACATTCTGCTTCCCCAGGAAATCTAGCCACCAGCAGCGTTATTTTCTCCCAGTCTAAATACCTTTATGAGAGGAAAAAAATCATACAGTACAAATGAAAAGAAACACTTGGATCACATTGATACCTTAGACCTATTTAGATGTGTGACCTTTTGGACTGCGCTTACTTGCTGTGTGGTGAACTTCTGAGCATCACTCAACCGACAGGAGAGAAAGGGAACAGAGTTTGAATGCTAAAGAGGTGAAATGCAAATGTCTTAATCAAATACATTTTTTGACTAAAGCTAAAATTGAAACACCCCCTTATTATGCCCCATCTTTTGTGATGTGCGCCGACACACACCACGAGGCGGCACGCATCTGCTGCACGGCTGAGGAAACATGCTGCTGCATTAGAGCGTCTGAGAACAAAAGTAGGGGGATTTGTCCCTGCCACACCCAAAGCACTTTAATTCCTCGCTCCGGGGGGTAAACACCTTCTTCAAAGGACCGTAAGATCCCGCGCAAATATTTGAATGACTGCCCGAGTCGATAAATACTCAAGGTCTTTAAAAGATGGTGTTCAATGCAGGAGGGAGCAACATCAGGACGTCAGCACATCCTGCGACAGCTCACGAGAAGACGTTTGATCGACTGCGTCTGCTATGAGAGGCCTAACAAACTTGATTTCTCTCCTCCAGTGACATATTGAGATGGTGTTTCTTTTAAGTTACTCTCCATGGCTGACAAGGCCCACTTACACGCTCATCAGCAAGACCTGCTCTGCTCTGCGCTCTCAGCTGCTTTGTTCCAGCTGATGTCATCTAAACCTCGTCCCTGCAGGGTTGTCTGGGGTAGATAAGACCCTGCCCCCCTCCACTGGTCCTCTGCAGAAATAAACGGGGCTGCTGCTATGAAGATGGATTACCCAGCTGGTGACACTAGTTCCCTTTCCGCCGAAGCCACGGTGGAGTGCTAACGCAATTAGGGCAATTAATCTTCAACAAAAGGGGTTCACAGCTTCGTCTTATGAATTTGCACCTTTTCTGTTCAGGTGCATAACTAAACAGACCAGCTCAGACATGCACCCATACACAGTTTTTTACATGCATAAAAAATGAAATTCTTTATATATGCTAAATATATACGGAAATAGATAAATAAAGTTAACAAGCAAGAAATACAGCATGTGTGCTAATAATACAGCTAATGTGTGAAACAGGTATGATGCTTGTTTCATCATTTGCAGTTCACCCATTTGCGTCACTTGAATGCATTCAGTAAAGTCCCCCAATTTCAAAGCATGCGACATGATCAGATTGAACCCTGTATAGTCAGGACAGTTATTACGAGGCAGCCGTTTAAAGCACAACTGTTCTAATAATTATGCCAACAGATGCTGCACATTTTTATGTGGGTATGTCAAGGATGAGAGAAAAAGGGAGATAATAGGAAGGACATAGAGTGGGAGCTGTAATCAGCACATTTAAAGGCTCTGGCATGTGTCTTCAAACTTTGTAGTTTTTCAGTTACTCCTCTGCCTAGCTGGAAACACAGTCCATCATCAGAGCAAAATCATTCTCTTTTAATTTAAAACAGCTGGGACTTTCGAATTTCTATTTTAAATCTGTGCTTCTTCTTCGTTCTGGAGCGGCAGCACAGGTGGTATGGGCCAAATATAATGTATTCAGTCCAAGTAAAAGCATTTAAACATATTTCTGGACATCAATCAGTTGCTTGAAACTACCAGAATAAAGAGAGTGTTAAAGAAATCCATCTACTAATTGCCCATTATCACGACTCTCTTAAGATAAACTAAAAGACTGCAGTAAATATGGAACAAGAATAGTGAATTTAAATGAGTCAGGAGCGATTCATTAATTTTATTTTAATGCCTCCAATCTTGAATTATTCATTATTGAAGATAGCAGTTGGTTATTATGTATTTCTTGGTTAGAAAATCACAAAGCAACTATTCCACACTGAAGCAGACACTGCTGCTTCATTGATCAGTTTCATTTGTTCATCAAGACATTGCAAACACACGTGTTAAAGGCAAATGAGAAATCAACCTGAACTATGAATTCAAAACAAAATGGTCCAGGTGTGGGGAGGTTGAAATGTGTGATGGCGGCGACACGTGCCGAGTGAAGGGCACCAGCAGCAGAACCACTATGCAAATTCCCCGCCACTTTGTTTGACAAGCAACAACACCGCTTTGTATATATGCAAAGTCTGGCAAGACACTGTGCACACAGCCCCGCTGTCAGAGCAGAGTCATGCTAGAGTGGTGACACCCAATGGATGACCCCTGTCTGCACTGAGGCCACTGGGATAGACTTGACACTTCATTCAGACACGCACACACACACACACAAACACTGGCAAAATTGATCACATGTAGCACACATCAGATCTGAGGGGTCAGACGTGGAAGGACTCGGCCTCCGCTCATCAGACAGTTGGAAACAAGCCCGAAGATGAATAGTCTTTAATCATTTCTGCTGGGTTGAAAAGTACTTGATTGGTGCTAAATTTACTCAGCAGCTGGAAATAGAACACAGCAAAGCCCACAGTTAGGCTTCTTGCTAACTATATATACATAATTATATGTCTTTTTTAATGTAAATTAATCACATCACCTATTTGACCCTTATTTCCTCTCATAACATCAGAGAGGATGAATGAGGAGATAGTTGGTGCAGTCACGCCATGACCTGCCGTACTTTGCCTGTGATTGGCTTAGCCTGATACTCTTGCCCTGACCCTGACCAATCAGGGTTTGGGCAAGGTTTGCTAAACCTAACCAACCCAAATCCACCGAGTACTTGCCAATCAGACGCAGAATAGTGCGAGTCATGGCCTCCGTATGTTGGACGGCAAGTTTAACTTCCACTTTAAAAAGCCTCTAGATGGAAGTTTAGATACAAGCAAAGTTGTGTGCGCATAGTGCAGTAATGAGCTGTCTTTCTACCAAAGCACAACAAGTCTGAAGTACAATCTACAACAGTGCAACATCATCACAGCAGTGAGGAGTCTACCATTGGAGCAGATGCCCTGTGTAGCACACATCACGAGGAGGGTAATCACAGTGATTCTCCCTGACAGCGGCTTTGTTGGTGCTTTAGCCAAGTGCAATAAAATAGTCAGACATTTCAAACTCAGTCCTGCAAACACAGCAGAGCTGACAGTTCAGCAAGGATCTCATGATCAAGAAGAGGAGTCACTCATCAGGGATGTATCCACGCATCGGAATTCAACTCTCGACAGGCTGGCACACTTAGAAACACTGCTGGAACCATGCAGGGTCGAGGATATTCTTATCGAAGTATAAATCGAATGGTCACTGACCAAATTGCCATATTTAATGCATCAGGAGTGAAAATGGGTTATACTCAAGCCCTGTTTACACAACAACGGATTTGTTAAACAAATGGCCAAAACCCAACACAAGTTTACCATTTTAGATTAAAACCATTGTCGTGTAAACGAACCTTTAGAGTATTTGAACTGGCCAATGACAACTTTACTGAAAGATGCAGCTACGTGTTTTTGCATTGGCACTCGTGCTCTGTTTCCTGAGTGGACTTACTCAAATTAATGGATACAGAAAATGAAGTAAAAAATAGTTTGAGGATGCTTCAGGCCTGCTGTAAGGCCAACCTATCAATCTTCCTGTAGTCAACAGTTGACTAAAGAATTATAATTTCAAAATTAATTAGATGTTGAGGTGTTTTAGATATCTGATTAAAAATCAAAACGCATCTTTCAATGTTTGGGGAAGGATTTGAAATTGACTGATTTGAAACTGAGACAGTGAAAATCCAAGACACTAATTAATGAATTTTTTTTCTCCATACGCGACTCTTGTGTGACTCTCTTTTACATGTGCACAAGATGTTAGAACAGGAAGCGGCACGTGCCGTTAAGCGTAAAATGTTTTGGTATTAACATGGCCCCCAGGGATCCGTAGCAGGCTGAAAATAATGAGAACACATGCAGTGAGAAAATCCTGCCTCCCTCATTAATAAGGTAAAATCTGAATAAAATGTCACCTGTTACTTTCACGGAGTGGTTCGCTGCCCTTCCTCCAAGAGACCACACCCCAGGGAGACATCTTGGGCTTGCACTCGATGAGCGCGTCTCCTCCTACCTTCACCAGCGTCTGGCTCCTCAGTTGGTTGTGAGAGAAATCTGGGGCAACAGCTGAGACACGAGCAGCATATTAAAATCCAGAGTTTATGAAGCCTCACATCTCTTTTCCCCCCCAAATGACGTCTGATTATGTATGTGATATTTTGTAAAATGACTGCATTATTACCATAGATAACTCTACTAGATTACACCCTTTGTAACTGAATAGTTAGTAATCAAAAAGATAAACAGTAACGGCCACAATTGATGTTGTTGAAGAGATCAATGTAACTTGTACTATCATTCTCAGTACAACTTTATCATGACTCTCAGTACAGACATACATGTCTTGTTCAGTTCGACAGAATAACATTCCCTGGCTGTAAACCACTTTAAAAAAATGATGTGCCTTTTCAGACACTGTCTGATATGGTCCCTTGTCTTTCTTCTGCAATCTCCACCTTGAGTTTGACCAGCACACTCGGCTCCTATTGAGCCCGATTCCTATCAGGAACATGATCAGGATGACACGTGTTGGGGGAATGAATAGTGAATGAGAGCTGCTGCCAGCCGGGAGTGGAGAGTGACAGTCTTGACAGGGCAGGTGGGCGAGGCTAGCGAACAGAGCAGCTCTGGCATACATCACTGTCAGCCAGATGCATTCATCTGATAATTAATGCCTTTCAATTAGTGGCCAATAAGAGAGAGGCCGTAGGTCACGCGGCGGTATTGAGTAGAGGAAGAAGACGAGGCAAATTTGAGAACCAACATGCGACAAATTGATGCCTACGCACACGTGCTTGGAGTGTGCACATATTCACACATACACAGACTTACCTATAACTCTGAGCTCTGCATTGGAGTAGACTTCGCCGTATTTGTTCCCAGCCACACACTGGTACATTCCTGTGTCGGACAAGGTCAGACGACTGATTGACAGTGCCCCATTGCCAACCTGTATGCGCTCCTATGGACACAGAGACACATGCCTTTAATATGCCTTATTCCCAGAGCTCATCTACATAAAACAGCCAGCCAGTGGGCCAGTGAATTATGGTCTGGAAGTGACAGACGTGGCAATAAATCTAGGTTTTCATCACTAATGGAGGGAAAGGCTTGGGTGGATGGAGGCAGGCTAGCAGAAAATGACCCTAATCAATCTGCATGTTTATGAGAGTGAAATAAAACCATGCCCTATTTATATCTCTGACTGCACCACAGGGCCTGTTTCCCCTTCAGCAGGTGGAGGGGATGAGAGGGGAAGGAATATCAGAACATCTGAAGTATGACGCATTGTGAAAATGGCTTTTCTCATAGCCATGCCACATACATACTAAGTGCTGTTTACATGGTCAAGCTACACTTCCTCTTCATCTGTTTGCACTATCGTTTTTCACATCCCTGCAGGAGAAGCCGTGCTCCTCACTGAGCCATCAAATTAAGATCAACCTAAGGACGGTTGGGTCTGATGAACTACAAACTCAAAACCTGGATCAGTGCATCAGTTCGACATTTAATTCTCAATATATGTTTATCTCTTCCGAACACGGGTTCTCACACCGCTCCTTCGCTACAGCAGTAAATCCTTGAGCAGTTTTCATACATCTCCGTACCGCTGTGTCAGGCTCTGCCTCCTCGTGTCCTTCATCTCCTGTGTTTTCCTCGGGCTCAGCCGTAATGTCATTAGAACCCATTTCCATAGGGGTGTCTGAGCAGCCTGAACTCCAGTTGCGGGGGATTAAGGTACTGTCACATGAAAAGAGACACTGTCCTTACTGCAAGATCACAAACTAATCCGGCGTCTGAGCAGGTTGTGTCGCTGAATTTCCATAACGCTCCGTGGCTCTGGACGTGCAGGGGCGAATATCCCTGCTGGCAATTGGAGGCAAATGGTGGCATATATCAGTCTGTGCATGGAAAGCACTCCCATTTACGGCTGCTATTAATTAAGCATGATGTTCCTCCGAAATCAGCAGTTTTTCATGCAGGGACCTGGGGGTACCATCTGTACGCCTTATGGTGAAGAAAAGTGATTGGCAATGTCATTTGCCAACAACACTGGGCTCAGTTGATATAAAGCCCCAGAAACATATAAAAAAAAAAGTATGGCATAAAGAAATGACTTTCATAGTTTAGAATCAGGAGCTTCTTGGGTTTGATTGCTGTCTACAGGTATGTTTCATCAAATGACTCTTTACAGGAAGCCTTCTGAGTACAATGCAAATTTACATTTACATTACAGCTGTAAATTTTAGCTACGTTTCATATTATCAAACCAGTATGATTAGATATCATTTTCTTCCTCTTCAGTCACAGGAAACTAATTTTGATCTGACAAGTTTGAGGGGAAAAACAACAGGAAATTATTATTGCTCGCCAGGGGAGAACAAAGAACTCCGCTCACTCTATTCACAAATATTGGATTAATCGACTGTACATGCCTGAGTGGGAAAGAACTAAGATTGGACGTGAACTAAGCTCAACGGTGGCTTTGCAAAAGCAAGAACAAAAGCTCTATAAGCTTTTCCAACTGAGCCCTAATGAACAGCAAAAGCAGGAAAAAAAAGACATTCCCACTCAAAACGAGAGCAGTGGGCTGCACTCGATCACCCATTTTCCAAATTGTATAGGTTTTGACTTTGTAGAACTAAAAGGAATAACCTCAGTTCATATACACTACTGTAAACCACCTGTATGGTGGTGCCATTTACGGAGAAATGGACTAAATCTTGGCTCACAGTGGATTTTTAGTCCTGCAATTGTTGTCAAAAGAGCAGCAGAGAGTGAAGTCCTTCAGACGAAAACAGCCACAAGAAAAGACACATTCCAATAAACCACCACTATTTTGTCATAGAGTCTCATGATCTGTATAAGAGCTGCATCTGACACTGAAGTGGCCTGTCCAACAAAGAGCCTGAATCTTGTGGAACCAGTTTGAGTGGTACTATTTTTAGAGTGAAACACTAGAAATAGTTGGGCTTCTTAAATATTTCAAATAACTGACATTGAATAATTGAATGCATACATACTCCGCTATATAAATCATGATCCCTTGACAATCTAGTGCATCGTATGGTCAATTTCCCTAACGGATATGACCCACAACTTACATTTTGTTGTGCTTACATATTGAATTAGTGCTCCGTTTCATTTGCTCAAAGTGAGACAACTGTCTGCAGGAATAAGTTGTGGTGAACTATACGGTCAGAAAGGTCTCAATTGATTCAGGGCAATAAATAACAACAAATGGTGCATCCTCTCCCCACTGCTCCTTACATCATTGACCTTTCCCTCTTCCACTCATTAAAGCCACTGTGGTTAATGGTGGCATTTCAAACAATGTAACACCTTTGCTGATTAAGCCATTCACCCATGCATACGGACTATGTCCATTTATTATGTCTGTGGGGGAAATGCAAAAGCCCACACAATAATTGCAGCCCTTAATTATACAGTCATCGCTCTGCATCTAGATGGTAGGTGTAGTTTTTCCTCTTTTAAGGATATTTCTAAATCTGTTTTCATTTGAATGTGTCCAGCATAAACGACCACATTGATAGAAGATGTAAAAAAAAAATCTGATGCAGAACTAGAAATTGCCCCAAAACTATTTTTAAGAAACTACCCAATAAGACAAACAAATATGTTTTGGTTTCCCACATAAAAACAGATGGATTGTCTTGTTTTCTAATAAACAAACACAGTGTTCTTACCTTGTAAAGGGTTTTGATAGAAATGTTAGCCACTGGCTAAACAGATTGTTGATTATTCTTCCCTGATAGCAAGCCAAATCTGTGTATATGAGGAAAAGGCTAAGCTGTGCAGAGTGTCGCCTCGAGTAATATAACAGCAGACTGGGCTCATTCCAACGACATGTGTAACATTCAACTGCTGATCGATATCCTCTGGTGTGTTTATCGCCTTTTTTGCATAATGAAGCAAATTAACATAACATCTATTTATTTATCAGGTGCAAGCTGTGCTCCAGTACCCAATCAATCTTTTCCAAACAACATGGCTAAAGGATCAGATACAATAATCCAATATGATGAAGTGAATCATATCTTTTGCAAATGCCAACAACAGAGTTCGGTTAGACGCACAGGTAAGCTGGTTGTAGCCACATTAGGCTCATCTCTCATCATTGTGGCCCTAATGGGAATTCAGAGAGGGCAGGGAGCTAAAATGAAAGTAGGATATACAGTGTTTATATGGGGGAATCTCCCTTTTTCATCTTTGGTGGCACAGGATTAATAAATGCACTTGGCGAGGAGCGATTTAACAGATTAGAGTAGCTTTTACATCTCTGAGCTTCCCAGACTAGCATGAAATACTTGGGTTTGTTTGCAATTTAGTCTCCTTGCACAGAAAAACCCAGTAGAAACAGTCTAGAAACAGTCCTTTTAAATAAATGCTGTTTTGCAGAAGTGAAAAACATAAGGAGGCACTGTGCTGTAATGAAGGAGACAATATTGCATGGTAATTAGTCACTTAAGCTGGAACAAACAACACAATGAAGCTTTGAAAATGCAGTACAAGGTTGCGCTCGTTCTTCACGCAGCAGTATGTGAGAAACATCTGTGTCAAAGGAATCAAAGCTTTATCTTGTATTCTAAAGAAATTACGGCTCTTGGCAGGTCTCACCTCTGAAGACTCCAGGTTCTCTCCATTTTTCATCCACCTGTAGGAAGGCTTCGGCTTCCCCGTGGCTTTACACTCCCACACCAACGAGTCATCAATGAGCTTCTGGTCATCTTGAGGCTTCTCGATGAGATGAGGAGGGGCTGGAGACATTGGAAAATGTGAGAGTGAACTGAAGTTGTTAACGCGGATGTAAGAAAAAGACAAATTAGCAAGGCCATTTCCACCCTACAATCGTCCAATCTACTGAACCAATTTAGAGCTCCCAGTTCCAGTTTAATTTACTCGCTAAAATGACTGCAAAGTGACTGCCTGACTTTGAGTGTCAGTCCGCTAGACTACAGGTGAAAGGAAGGAGAGAGGTTAACACCGTTTATATGCTCATCTAAGTCGCCTTCAATTTTTACCGTGAGCCCAGAGCAATTTCTTTTTTTTAATATATCCTTTCTTTAGCCAGGAAGATTCCATTGAGATGCAAGATCTCTTCTTCCAGTGAGTCCTGGTCAAGATTATTTCTGTCGGTTTTTGTGACCATGCACAGCCTTAGTGGAAGACTACAGGCAATAAATATTGAGGGCTGAGGAAAACTTAACGTCTTTCAGATTAAAAACTATTTGCTATATTCCCCCTTAAAAGATTGAAAGTCGATCAAAGACAAAGCAGAGAAAGATGCAGGAAAATCTTATTTATCATTATACTGGTCATTTATCATGAAGCATAAGGTCTCTATCAAAGACTTATAAGTATAGGATTTAGGCATTAATACCTAATAACCAGGGCATTTCTAATACCACTATTATCCATTGCTACTGTACTTGCAAGATTATCCTATGTCAGCTGGGATGAGCACCAAACCACAAAAACCCGCTTATCCTTCGAAGGATAAGCGGTTATAGATAACGGATGGATCTACAGGTAAGTGCAAGAACTGCATCAGCATTTCTTCATGTCTTATGCGTCTTAAGACAGACTTTGGTTTTAGTTAAATTGTCATACTTTCTTCTGTCAGTCTGTGTAAAAAGGTTTAGTCAACAAACAGTTGACCAAAGTGCTGAACATGCTTAAAGTAACAAACAACAGATGCCAAACATACAATATAGAATTTAAAGAACAATGGTAATAAAAATACAATAAATGCAATAACAATAATTCAATAAAAGATGAAATCAAGATGTCAATCTCAACTCGAATTAAAAGCCAGTGAGATTAGATGGGTCTTCAGCAACGATTTAAATATCTCTAATAAATATTGAATAATGAATATATACAGTTTAATATGTAATATTTCAGCATTTAACAGTCTAAAAATGCCTAGACCTTTGTTATATATACTTTTGAGCTGTATAATTATGTCATCTGAAATGTTATCAACTATATTCAAACCCAGAAATATCTATAATTTTATTCAAGGAAACGGTTCCTCTCATTTGATCTCCTGTTGCTCTCATTTTAGGAGAGAGTCAGAGAGTGAGGAAGTGTTTTCTGTGTGATTAAATGTCTTTTGTTTTTAACAATGACGACAACAACTCTCACGATCACAAACCACTTCGTTACGTCATCAAACTATGTCTGTTTTTTCATTGCTCTGATTGAGGGACAGCTATTACCAACCATTTGAGTAAAAAACCAATCAATCAGGAGCGAGAGCAGAACGCAGTCTCTACCTCGAATTTCTGTGACAGGATGTTGAATACTGCATTTATTTCTTTTATCTTATAGAGAATTATAGCTGAAGTTCTCCTTTTCAAGACCCCTTTTACTTTCCTAGTATGCTTTTAGTAGAACAAAGGTGATGAAAACCACATCCATACATTTAAGGGTGGCCACTGGTGCCAGAAAAAGCCTCTATTCGATTCAATCTAAGTAAATGATGGTATAATTACACAGGAGGGAAATTGATTCTTGCTGTGTCATGCAAGTAACTCAAGGCTGGTTAAATGACTGAGGAAAAAAATTACTTACTAACTAGAGCTGCAAAGCTCTCTGTGTAATGCTCTGCACATTGTGGATGATGTGTAGGTCAGGCTACTATCATCCTATATCACACAAGGCCACTGGCAGGACAAGAGTAATGGCTGACTGCACTTTTCCATTGCATAGACCTGACCTAACGCCACTTTCAAGGACTGACCTTTGTGGAGGCTTTTCAGCACCAGTTAAAATCCACCTCTAATTGGCCTCTGCCAGATAACATTTACCATTGAGTAAAATAGGATAGCACAAACAGATATTCAATAAATGCATATATGTATGCCCATAATATGAATGTGAATTACAATTGCAGAATGTAGCCAGTGTCGGTCTGTATGTGGGCGTTCAGAAACACGGAGGGAGGACTGATAAAAAGAGGTAGACCTTAGGGTATTTGTACCATCATGTGTATTTATGTTGGTGTCCAGCAGAGCTTCAACATCACAATACAGCCCAGTGTCAAAGAAATATATGTATTTGTGGATCTGAAGTCATTCGAACCCTTCGGCAGTTGCAATAGCGGCACAAGGTAAGCTGAGGTCATTAACATTTAACTTGTGTGGAGGCTGTAATGCTGCCGTCTATGCAAACAGTGAAAAATGTTAACATTTCCTTTGACTGAAAGCTGCTGTTTATCCTGTTACAGAAGAGGAGTATTGATTCTTAAACTTTTTGATGTAACATCTTTGCTCACCTTCTATTTTTTTGTGTGTAGCTGCCTGACAAATGCTATTTATTTATTGGTTTATTTAACAGGGGCAATGAACATTAATGGACACTGCTGTGAATGTGCAAGAGTTAGCCAAGAGGCTATTTTTCATCTGCAGTCCCTGGACAGATGTTAAAAAGTCACTCGATGGAAGGTCATTGATATGTAATGAAAACAACAATGGGCCCAGGAACGATCCTTGTGGGACACCTGTGAGACAGTTGCATTGCGTGTAGCCGCTGGGATGTTGGCTTCATTGGCTGGTTCAGGGCGGAGTGGATGAATATCTCCAGATAAAAGCAGACAAATCGTGATGATCAGTGCTTCGCTTTGTTGAAGTTGAGTAAACACACAAAATGTTACAAAATACTAAATACTTTGATTCACATTGATATATATTTCTAATCAATTCCAGCTTTATTACCAGTCTATCTGTTATGTGCCTTCATGTGTTTTCAGTGAAGAAACAACAAGGACAAATGGCTGAAAGCTTCTCTGTGAGACATTCAGGTTACTGCAGTCCTCCATCACAGGCTGGCCGAGCCGCCCCACCCACTGCACCTTTCAGGACAGCATTGTTGTTGTCCTCGCTGTCAGGATCCCTCACTCTGTGCCTCACCTATAGTGAACATATCGACTCTCAGTCAACACACACCAAATGAAAGCAGGCAGCCCATCGCTGCCCACATCAGGACAAACGAGCCTACAATCAGAGCAAACGCCAAGAGTCCAAAGCAAAAGAAGAGATGGGAATTTCCCATATGAACGAAATCACTCTGAAATAAAGGTGAGTCTGCAGGAACACAAATGTGAATACAAAGGAGCAAACTAACCTGTCAGAGCTTTGCATTTGCTTTCCTTCCCAGTAATATCAGCATGAATGAGTGAGCAGACGCCCATTTCTGCCAAGCTTTTCACTCATAGATGAAAATTTAACAGCAGAAGCGACGCCTCTTAAGCCCAAGCAGTATTTTGAAAGAGCTTCCAATACGGATTTATAAAGAAAGACTGAGTACAAATGCACCTAAACTAAAGAGAACTAATTAATTTAATTTCACCTCAAGCTTAAATCCAAAAGCCTCTAAAGCTTCAGTGCTGTTAATGAATTTCTAGTTCATCAAGACAAAGTGAAAAAGTGGAAAAATACAATATTAAATAAACTTAATCACTTTATTTGTTATTTATTCTTTTATCTTATTTCTTTATGTTTATTTTTATCCTATTTTAGTGGGATATGAGACAAACAGCATTTTTGCATCTTTACACTAACATTGACATTACAAGTGTGAGAACGTTTTAACACCATATCAAAAAAAGTGCCACCATAAAGAAACACCTTCATTTCTGCTCTTTTTCCACCGTGTCTTGGTTGGAAGTACAAAAGATGGCCCTTATCGATTCCCCCCATTGGCTTACACCGCTGACGAATGTCTCAAAGGTTTATTTCAAGGGGAGTTCAAAATAAGATTACTGATTTTTATTACCTGCCTGCAGACAGCGGGGGAGATAAAAAGAGAGAGAGATTGACAAAACACATCAAAAATGAGAGAAGAGCCACAGCTCAAAAGGACAAATTAAGCCTGGCTGCTTCACAGCGTGCTTCTGGGCTGTTCCACTCAATGAGGTTGAGAACTTCCAGGGCTTTTGTAAATAATGGCAAATTGTTTGATATCCAGAATGACTTATTTTTGACAGTTGACACAGCATGACTTGAAGCGGAGACGGTCAGAGGGAAGAAAACAGAGAGCGGTCGAGATGAGAGGAAAATCCATCGAATGTGCAATTTGAATGCCTGGAACCTGAAAGTAAAGGTCCTCATCAAAATATAATGATAATATAAATGGAATGGAATTGTTTTATCCATTCATTCATGAACATGTTATTTATTAATAAAGGAAGGTTGCAGATTTGTGAGGGAGGTGATCATCTAAAACTTATCGCCTATAACAAATTGGATTTATTATATTAGCTTCCACTTGTATAAATTATTTTCTTTGTTGGATGACAAGTTTGAGTCTAGTTTTGATGAGTCACTTATTAATTTTATGATCCCCAAACTGACATTTAACTTGAACAACAAAACCAACAGCCTGTGTCCTAATTTGCCTCAAAGATTAATAATATTTTAATGTCACAATTTTTATTTTATATTAATTTTTTGTGAACTATTTTTCAGGTTTATTAGATCACAAAGGAAGCAAATAAACTGCAAAATGCTTTACAATGAATATACAGTACATAGTGTGGTATGGGCCAAAAAGCTGAATTTAGCTGGACAACTCATGACCAATTTGTCTAATTGTACTTTGCTGCTTTGTGTGTAATGTCAAGGTGGGGAGGGGGCTATGGTCAGCTGGATATTATTTATTTATATGATGGCAAATTGTATAACACTTGTTTCTGTTGAAATCAATAAGAGTCTGTTAAAAAATACACAAAATGAGGAAATAACAAGTGAGCATACACACAGCTGGATGTAACATATTGTGTTTGTAATGGAGTAAGTCATGTGACCGAGATAGAAAAGAAAACAGGGAAAGAACCCATGAGGTTCGGACAGTGTAATCTTAGGTATGTTATACACACAAATGAAATCACGCAACTTGAATGTCAAGATTAGCCACAGAAATTGTGATGAATTTTAACTGCAAAAATATCAACACCACAGTGTATTAATCTTGACTGTAAGAGCATCAACTGGTGTATAGAACAGTATAAATGCAATGCTACAAATGTCAACCTGTTCTCCATTGTTGGCTTAAGGAAAGAAAGAACGATCCACACTTTAAACATTTGGCTCTGAGTAAAGATGTTTATCTATAAAATGTGGCTGCATCTGATATTTTAGACGGTAAAGAAAATATGGCAGCATCTAACAGAATAAAACAGGCAATTTAGAAAGAATATCATTACTGTCAAATAAAGATAAGAGAGTTTTTAATCAGAATATTCTTTTGCAAACATGTTTCGAATGTGTACTATCTATGGCTATTGGGAGGAAGCGGCCAAAGTCATCAGGACTTCTCGTATCTGGACTCCAAAGGTGCGACTGCGTGACAATGGTTGAATCTACAAACCCCGTTCCCATGCATCCAGATGCAGCTGTGCAGATTTTGTCCCTGACATATGTGCCGCTGGTCTATGCGTAGCACATTTAACGGCTTTTATCTGCAGTCAAGTTGGATGTCAATCACGATGCCATCTGGTGGAACCCAATACAAGGCTCACCAACAAGGTCGTATCCAAGGGCTCAGCCTCATCCCCGTCATTCCTTTAATCTGGATCAAAATATTAGAGGCATCATGGCTGACAGCCTTTAATCATTCTGATGTGCTGTTAAAACGAGCCGCCCTCCTCATGTACGCCGCATGAGCCTCCGCTCATCATCGCTGACTGCTTTTTAAGACCGGTTTGTGTCTGCTTTTGCTGCCTCTCAGTCTGTGCCGGTCTGACAGATGTGGTGCACGCCGGTCAAATATTCATGCACATTGGCATCACCTACCGTAGAAAGAGAGCTTTCCTTTCACCGTGTTCATCCCCCTGGAGTTCTCGGCAACGCACTCGTACGTGCCGGCGTCCTCCTGCTGGAAATACGGGATTTCCAAGACGCCGCTGGCTTTCCTCATGTCCACTTTCCTCGGGAAGGGTACGCCATCCACTCTCCTCCAGTTTATGGATGGTGCTGGGCTGTGAGACGGGACATTAAGTTTTAGCTTTTAAAAGTTGATTTAAAGACTTGACATCGAGAAAAAAAAAAGAACTGTTATTTCGTTTTTTGTGAAGTGAAAATCAATTCAGAAAACTATTTTTTTTTAAATTTTAGTTACAAATTGATTCTTGTTTTAAATTCAAAGGATTCAAACAATGACACCATATAGTGACACTACATGTATGTGAAAAATGCCAAACTTTATTACTAGCAGACAAATGTCTCTTAAAAATACATGTCCATTGTCTATATACACAGCCTTATATTGACTAATATGCCCTTAAAAATCTGAATTTATCATCTCCGATGTCCCTCCCTTTGCAAAACTGGGGACAAGGTTTGCAAATTAACCTTGAAATCTGATCAAATCTGACTGATTTAATAGTTTTCTCTCTAAAAAATGTAGTTAATTTCATCTGTTTGTCATGAGGTTCCTTGACTTTTTTTCACACATGGCAGCTGAACACAATAAATGCATTTAGAAAATTTTCATTACATTTTGGATGTTTTATTGAACTTGTGTTGTCAAAAACAACCCCCAACACTGTTTCAATGATATATACAGCTTTCTATCTGCTTTGGTATATGAAGCTTTTTTTGAGGCCTCATTCTGTAGCAGCACGACAGCCAAGTGATATGAGCTCAAGTCAATGAGGCCTACAGGCCATAAATAGCAAATGGAAGCTCAAAACTTGTAATGTTCACAAGAACTTGAGTTGATAAAGAGATGAAACACAACATTAAGTGATAATATATGTATTATTATGGATTTATAATCAGCTGGAATGGAGCGGTCATTTTTGACCCAGAACCCCAAACTACTTAGCAGGAAACTAACAAAACAGGAGGGTTGATTAATGTTGTGAAAATCCTCATAATAACCCTTCTAATATCTGACGCAAGAGCAGACTGAGGAGTGCAACATTCAGGAATTTACTTTGGTCCTTTCAGAATCATATTCAGCTGTTTTAGAAGCCTGAAGATTAATACACGTGTCCTCTCATTTGTGACTCGAAGGGCAGTCTAGCATGAAACACATGAAGATTGCAGCAAAGAAGTGAAACATAGATGAGAAAAATATATCCAAGCAGTCGTCTGGTTATATTATTTTGTTTCTCTGCTGGTGAGAATGTTGTTGCTTGACGACGAGTTTAGGCTTACTTTCCAAGAGCGAAGCATTCCAGCTTTATAGTGGATCCTTTGGCGACTTGAACGACCTCGGGGAACTGAACTTCAATCTTTGGCTCGTATTCACCCATTACACCTTAAAGAGAAATGCAAATGAAGTGTTAGTGCAGTAAATAGAAAAAAAAAATCCAGCTAAACATCTCGGGCAAAAATAAATCAAGAAATGAAATAAAAACCCGGGTGGCGGCTTCTGCTGTTGCTGCCCAGAAAACACTTTTTCAAGTAAAGCCCTCTTTTTTTACTATGAGCTGAAATGTTTTTTTGTTGTTGTTTTTTGAAAAACTTTCAACGCCGTACGATCTGAGCAGCGGGAACACGCTCTGCTCTCAGCGCTGGCACACAACGGCTCCCCCCACTGAAGAGAATGAGCAAAATAAGCCAAACACGGCTTTCAACTGGACATGCAACACACTGATGTTGAATGGAAAGAAAACAACTTTGAGGATTCATGGAGGGTTTGAGCTTTTGTGTCCTGATGAGTTTCATCTTGTTGTAGCGCTAACAGCTATGAACCAAAAAAAAAAAATGGGTCCATAAAATCCCCCTGGGTACCGCTGCTGTGTCCACAAAGCATCCCATTCACTGCCCGTGAAGCGGCTCATGTGGATTATAATATTGCTGCTGTGCATGCTAAAAAAATTCTGGATAAAAGGAGCAGATGGGAATGTGAGTTCTTTGGCATTTGGGGAGAGTTTTAATTTAAGAGTGGAGGGTCAAACATTGAAAAGCATGTGTGTGTGTTTTTTTTCCCCACCTTAAATGACACTAAGGTAAATTATATTGATGAATTTATAATTGGGTGTACTTTCACTTTCTCCTGGCTGTGGCAATTCCGGGTGCACCGCATGATATTTTAAGCCCCCTCATCCGCCAGCGTAGCAATTCCACGTTGCTGTAATTCAGAGCTGTGTTGCACAAATAGCTCTAGAGATGGAAGAAACAGACCAATTTCATCTCGTTGATTTGGCGAGGCATGTGTTATCAGGATGGCTCCCTGAGTGACTGTGAAAGCTAATTCAGATCCTTATCACAACTGTCTCATACTGGAACGTAACCACAGCACTATCACCCATTTTAAGCAGACAGGTGGAAGTGGACGGGTAATTGTCTCATACCATAACCTTTTGTAGGGGACACGTGTTTAATGTGCATGCCTGTGCTTCCCTATACCTAGGCCCTGCGACTGCCAGACAGGGCTAACGATTTACTGCAAGATCCGCTATCTGGGAGAAATAAACGTATAATGAAAAAGAAAGGAGGGAAGCATGAAAAAAAACACACAAAAAAAACAATCGCTCAAACACAAGCTAGTCGCAATTTTGTCTTCCAATGAACAAATAGGAAGAGATTTCATTTTTTGCCCCACAAATATCCCATTAAATGCTACAAATATACCAAGAACACAATTATCTTTCTTTTCAAATTCAGCCTCTGATCCCCAAAGTTGGAAACTAAGCCTTGTATTCGTACAGAATACGACCTAATTCATGTTAACTGGGGAAAAACTTTCATTGTAATGCTGTAACACTGTCTTTAATCTCCTCTATTTATAATTTATAAGCAAAACAAAAAGGTTGAATGTCACATATACACACACACACACACACACATATATATATATATATATATATATATTTTTTTTGAGCCCCTTTGTCAACTCCGCCTGTGAAATAGCCATAAGTCCTTAAACATACATGATATATTTGATATAATATTGGCTAAAAGTGTCAAGCTAATGTTAGCAAATTTGTCACCCAATATTTGCACATGTCAGATACATTGGTACAAATGATTAAGTTAAATAATAACTAACAAGAAATGTTCTTAAAATAAAAAAGAAAACAATCTGGTAAGACGTGTTAAGATATTGCTTATGCTAAATAGAGTGTTAAAATAAAGCGTTCCACTTAAAACTCTTTCCTGTAACAGAGGTGGATCAGAGGTGATGTTCACTCTTGAGAGAGGTTTTTAGTTTTATTTTTTATTGCACCAGATCATCTGAACTTAACTGGAAGTTGGAAATCCAAACAAATGTCATGGGGGATATTTCTAGCAAAAATAACCTTTAATTTTCTATTTCCTCCACTGCATTACTGAATGGCATTAGATATGGTAAGGAGTGCGCTTCTGGTGAAGAAGCCTACAATTAGATTATTGCCGACAATGACCTTTATGCTGAGTGCCTTGATAAGGCCAGCCTAAAGCATGAGATCCACATGTTAAAGGACATGCTGAAATTAGTAAAGAGAGAGATAATTAACCTTTGAATATCATGCGTACTTCATACAACCACATGCTCTTATTTCTAGGCACCAACACAGCATGCTTGGCTTCTTGTTTCTCACGACCGGGACTGGAACAAATGACCAGTACTACTGTGTATACTGCATGGTGAACCATCATATTTTCCTAGGGCTCACCATCACTGCGCAGCACTAGTGGTGTGGGTGGCCCTTGCACTCTGGTCTTAGTGACGGTGTTGGTCACCACACAGGTGTAGTTGCCGACGTCCGAGGGCTCCACTTTGGCGATGTAAAGATTGCCCGTCTCCTGTGAGATGAAGCGGCGACTGTCCTGCTTCACGAACGTCGGGTACTCATTAAAGATCCAGGAAAATATGAGATCTGTGGATGAAGGAGAAAAATGAGAATTCTCACTTTAATAAATGTTCTCTTGAGTTGTTTTGAAACCTAGATGTGGCAGGTGAAATATTTGGGTTCTGTTTTAGACCTCGCGAGGGTGACAAAGTGAATAACCACACTCAGGTGAAAATGGATGACAGGATCTGAGAGAGGTCACAAACAAATGTAATTACCTGGACTCACTTCAAATGACCATTTTTCATGTGGATGCCGTCTGCATACTCAACTAGGGATTGGTGAGACGCTGGTTTATGTGTTGTCATGACTAATTACAGTTCCCAGCACAGCCAAGTAGAATCAGAAACAGTGATGGTTTCTAATAGAGGCATGGTGCCCTTCAAATAATTTTTAAAAATGTGCTTCTATTACATGAAGCAATGCTAAGGGAGTCAAGATGGAACAATGAGTCCCTCGTAACAACTCAGCATGATGTACCACTTTACCAGAAGCAGGGAAATATATCCACAATTACACTTTAATCACAGGTTATTGGTTATGTGCCATTTAGCAGATGATTCAGAGTTAATCAGGAGTGACAATGATAATTTGTTATATAAGTGGTTAGTTGGCGAACTCACAAAAAAGCCATTAAGACATTAATCATCAGGTGCTACATCATAAAAAAATGATATCCAGCAGCTACTTTTCAACTAAATGATCATTATTTGATTTATAATCCCCTTTTTTTCGAATATTAGTCTCTTCCATGAGCTTTAACCTGCAGTGTGAATCTTTGGTCTTCTCCTTCTGGCAGCGATTACAGAGGCTCCTCCATACTATTTGCTGCACCCTATACTCCATCTGCTTTGCTGCCCCTTCAGCTCTGGCAAACATGTCTTGACTGGTTGATTTGAAATGCATTGCTGCTGGTGCGTCGGCACAAAAAAGGCTCCACAGATTCCAGATTTGAGAACTCAAAACACAGAGAGGTTTGTCTGGCAGTCATAGGCTTCATCAGTATTGTATGAACTTTTGTTTGGCATGGGCTTGACTATACCAGACTTTCATTTATTTGAAAAAAATAAAATAAATAACTGCACTCTAGGTTTAACAATTATGCAAATTGCAAAACATTTAATATTCAGCGCATGCTAAGAGTGTGCATGATAACCTGATGCTTTTGAAAAGGAAACGTGATCTATGAAGGGGATGGAAGTGATTTAAACTCAGATTCTTTATGTCTGGTTTTAGAAAGGGCTGCCCATTTGATATAAATAAGTATCACAATAGTGATTTTACTTTTCAAAATCAAATACAGGACAACTTTTCATTATTTCAATCGGAACGCCTTGCAGTTGCATGCCTCCATGCAGTGTACATCCACATCTGTGCAGACTTGAATAACATGCATAATATGTAGGGAGCACTTTAATGTGAAAAAGAGCGGTAATTGCATTTTGTTTTAGTGAAACGGAAATATTCAGTATATTGATATGCAGGATTGTAGTGAATAGTTTCCAGTGAAAAGAATGCTGTATTCATTTAGAGACAGTTTTCACAGAGTCATACAGAGGACTGGTAGAAATCTCTGTCAGACTTGATCATTTTATCCAATTTACATTTACGTGACATTTTAATTAGCATTCGGATTCTGGAGTTGTGACGAAACGCTTCTTCTTCATGTTAGCCTGTTAGACCGCTATGATCAATGAACAGTGTTTGAATGTCGACCCTGACGTGAACAAAACATGTTTGGAGAAAACCTTGAGATGCATAGTTTGCTTTGCTTCTTGTTTGTTTGTTTCTTTATTTCTTTCAGTTGGTCTGGTTCATTTGAATTCCAGTGTGACATCATGCTTTCAAGAAAGGGAAAAATTCACAAAAATCAATGGCCAATTATCGAGGATTTACCTGATCAATAATCTAATTCATTCTGGTCAAATTGAAGCACATGCCCAGCAAGGAAAAAACAATTAGAGCTTTTAATGACACAATATAATTAATATAAAATGTTTGAAACCCACTTTAAATCACTGCACCACTGTGAGCAGTACCATAATTTAACTACAGACATGATTTCTAACTTGATTTCACAGATATCAGAAATGTGATTATCGTACAGCAGCTGTGGCTTCTAGGAAATGAAATCCAACCGCATTTTATGACCTACTGTCCTGCAATGTGAATAAATTATACAGTGATCCACATATGCGTATAGTAAGGGAAATACTATGTGTTTATTGCATCGTTTCTTTTTTACACCTCATGCCTCCATTAATCTTTCAGTTGCTGTACAATATATCAGTGACAGTCCTCTATCATGCTCCTGGACGAGTTCCTCGCGTTATTGATGTCAACTCATCATCTGAATGCTGTGGTCCTCCGGAGTTTTAACTGACAGGCAGGCCCTATTTTCCTGCTGAGCTTAATCAAACCCCACCACTTGTTAGCGGAAGAGCAATTAAACAAAACAGTCTTGGAGGAGCCCTCCCCTTTGTCTCTGCTGCCGAGCCATTTATCACAGCGTGATCCCTCACTCCTGGTGCTGAAGGCAGAAGGCGCTGCATTGCACGGGACGGAACAGAGGTGGCTGATCGGCCCCATTTGGGGCTTAGGGTTTTTTTAGCTGCAGTGCATGTGGAGGAGAACACAGAGCGATGGCACAGCAGACGCCCGTGGGGACAAAAGGCACTTCAAGGCAGGATAAGGCATGTTGTTTGTGTTTGTTTCCTCTCCAATGCATTTGGAGGATGGCTGCACCTGCTCTTGCTCTATGTTTAAAACCCATGGCGCAACATGAGCTGCAGAACGCAGCTGAGAGCAAAAAATATATTGAAATATCTCACACAGCTGGCCAAACAGTCTTCATAATATCATCCAGGGTATTGATATGACGGGGGACACAGTGGTGCTATCATCTATGAAAACAGGACATCTCCAAGGCAAAAATGTAGAAAGAGATACAGGGAGACAATCACTGCAATGATATACAGCAAATCAGCCTCATTTCTGTTGTTATGACTGCGACACATATGCTCAGATTAACAATTCAAGTTCATTTAGACCGAATCCTGAAAACCTGACATTGCAAATATTGCCAATGTGAAAAAATAAAATCCTGTTGCATTTACATATGGCTCGTTTCGGAAGAGTTGTTAATATAGAGGGAGCAATTCCCCCAAAAGAATCCAACCAATCCAACCTGCAGCAGTTCGTTTGTGGGGTGAAAGCACCAATCACAATATTTTATGATTTCAGATGTATGAAGCTCTAGCAGTTAAGTTATTTGAGGTATGCATTAGAATGGCCATCTGAACTTTACTCCCCACATACGTATGAAGGGGGGAGAGAGAGAAGGGGGTGGGGTGGGGTTGTTATCTCTGAGGTGAATGCACTACACTGCAGACTGGGTTCTCTGTGTTAACAGTGGCACTCATTGTGACAGCTGTCTCATACGGACAGATCCTCCGCGGGTTGAATGTGCATCAGTTGATCCATGTAGGAACTAGTTCTGCTGTATAAATGTCTGTATTCTCACTGTCCTGCATTTACTTCAAACTGTGATAATCTGATTATATCATATATATACGTTGCATTATTCCCATGCATTTGTCTCCCTTATGAAAAAAGTCACATGAGGCTGTTTGGACAAAAAGTGTTTTGGTGTTTAAGTTTGTAGTGTTAGACAGTATATAAAACATTGTGAAGTTGGTGTCATTAATAACTATTAAATATAAATCATCCTGGCCTTTTAAATGAATGCAAAACCATTAATGTTGCACATACTGTATGTTATTATATAAACTGACTTAACTTTGATTTTCAGAATTTAAAAACACTGTTTTTCCAAGTTAAATTCATGCAAATATAGGATTTTATAATCTCGGAGAATATTCAGGTTCTTTCTCTTACATTTATGACTTTAACCTCAATTCCTGATGTTTTTTTTCTCAACTGTCTGGCCGCATATTCGTTTTTTCTTTTACCTAATGGCTTTAATACACCATTGTACAATACAATGTAATACAAAAGTTAAAAATGCAACTCTTGCAATGTCGTACATCTAATTGTCCATTAAAATGGTAACCCTGAGAACCATTTTAAATCCCTCTCCCACATATTATAACCCTATTCATCTTTATTCATCATTGTATACCAGATTAAAGTGCTGATGTGGGTCTTTGAAACAATGTTTCATTGACATCTGTACAGTTTGCATTAAATTATAAATACCATTGTGTTTAAAACCAAACTTGAGTGAACCCTTAAGACACCCTCTATTTTTTCAGACATTAAAAAACTTTTCAGATCCATGGAAAGCATAATATACGTTTCTATATTATATATTTTTTTATATTATATTATTTCATATATGTTTTTTAAATTATATACTGTATATCATATGTTTTTACAGACTGACTATAATGCTCTTCATGATGACAAAGTGCCCCTTTAATTTAAGTATATACTTTATCTTATAGTAGTAGTTATCAGCTTACACACGTGTCCATTACCTCACTGTTGCTATACTGCACAGCGAAACAAACAGTATGGAGGCTCCATCCAATGATGTCATCCATTAGAAGATGCAGACAGGATGGATGCTTGGTTCAAATCAAATCTGTACGTTCCAGTCTGATTTTTTGTAGCGGTTTCTCCAGCTTTGTAAATATTTTGGAAATCAAGAATGAAAAGATGGGCATGTGCTCGGTGTCTTCTGCTAACAGATGATGTGGGATAGATAAAAGTAATGTGGCAGATGCCAACTGTTAAATGGAGCAACTGTTAGTTACTGTGACCACTTCAACTGTATCTGTTACGTCAGTGACATCAGACAGCAGTTGAAAAAACCAGCCATGGTCCCCCCCCCCCCATAATGTGATTAATTTCTCCACAGTACAGGCTGGTCAGCTTCTCGTCCTCCTGCTGCATCGCCAGAACTAAGCCAGCCACTGACACAGTCCCTAAAGGGGTCTTTCCCTAATGCTAAAAGCAATACACATAAATGTAGACAATATTCATGAACTGGACCAAAAACGACATCATAACATATTATCAGCAACAGCTGCCTCATCATTTGATATTTATACTACATGTAAGAGCACAATATGACAACAATATGCATTTTTAATAACCCAATTACAAACAAAATGAAACAAATCGGTGCTCATTCGCTCTGTCCCGGGCGTAACAACTCTGTGATTACAGACGTCAGTAGCATGATATCACATTAATGAGCAGGACGGGTTTCTAGGCTGTGTCAAACTGGGTTCCAGAGCCATGGTGCAGAGTGGTCATTCAGCCAAACAACATGGTCACAGACTCCAAACAAGAAAGAGTCCCAAAGTGAACCAGGGAAAACAAAACTCACAATTTGGTCCAATTAGAATCCACACATTCACTGATGTACAAGAGCATCTTTGAGAGTCAGCCTCTTTGCACAGAAATAAATAAGCAAACAAAGTCATCTCGCACTGTGTTACTGAATGCAGCACTCCAATATCTGCTCCCCGCCTCCGAGAATCCTCTGCTCCACTGTTTCCTTTACAGGACCAGACAGGATGCACATGCTCTGTGTTTGCAAAGCCTCGGGTGGGAGCAACAACAGAGACGATGCATACATACACACACACAAACAAACACACACACACACACACACGGATACTCACAAAAGTGATTTTATTCTTGAGTGCATCTTAAAGGACTCTCCCCACTAGAAAATAGAGGTCAGCAGCATTAGGCCCACGACTAAACACAGTAATCGTTTAGTACAAAGAGCGCAGCTTGGTCACACTGGCAGCCAATTAATACGCTTGGAAAAAAAAAGCGAGAAAGTGGCAGCCTCTCAGCTGCCTTTGCTGCCTCTATTCCACAGCGACACACAGGAGGAGAACTGGACTGCGCTGTTGGGAGAACACACATATTTTACAACATTCTCGGCAGCAATCAGGTTGAGTTAAAACGCTCTCCTTTCTCGGACTCGGCAGATAGCGGGCTACCCTGTATTTACGGCATGCTCTGACATTGGCCTGTCAGACGGAGAGTGACTGTGATGCAGCGTGAAGGCAGCTCCCACTCTGCACTTGTGGTCAGATCTGGACCAGCAGCGTGCGTCACGCCGAGTTTAGGTGCAGGTAAAACGTCTGATGACGCAGATCACATTAGAAGACATGCAGCAGAAAAGGATAACTGCTCCTGTTTAAAGTTAAACTCTTGCTACATGTCCGTTTAGCTGGTTGGTATATATAGAAATTCAATATAATGGGGATCATTGTTAGCTTCGTTGACACTCACTGGTGCGTGGTGACTCTGTGCATGTATGTGTATGTGTGTGTGTGTGTGTGTGTAAAAATGAATATAAATCAATCAATAGGCCCTTAAGTGCATCAAAAATAATATTAGATAATACAAATGAAAATAATATTACATAAAAATTGAGATACATAATAATTTTTCTCTTGGATATTTTACAGATATGGTTATTTTTGTTTTTGCTTGTTTATGTTATATATAAAAATGGGATCTATATCTAATTTAACGTTTGTTTTCGTTTATATATTGCATATCCCAATAAAGAAATTAATTAAAAAAAAACAATAAAAAACAACCTTTAAGACAAAAACAAATTGACTAAAGTTGCCTTGTATGTAAAATTTGGATCAACTGTGTTTGAAATAAACAGATGAAAGTTTATTAAACCAACCACAGGCACTTTAACCTTCAAAGTCCAGCTGTAACTCACGAAGAAATAGGACACAACAGAGACATGTGCCTCTCAGAAAATTGTTATGACTATGATTTCCCAGAAGAAGAGAGGCGAGATTGCAACATACTCCATGATGCAGCTTTGGCACAGGCTCTGGGTTGCATCATTCTTTCGACAGGTAAAACTGAGCGTCGCGGGACAGCATGAACTCTCAGTGGTCCTGCACTCAGGAGACAGACAGTTACAGTGACACAGCCAACGCTCTGCTGCAGGTCAAGCCAAAAGCATTGCCTTACCGAGAAACAAATAACAGCCACAATAAAAAAAACAACAACTCCAGTATCATTAGGTCTGTAAGAGAGTACGCCATCATTTTAGCAATGCACTCCAATAATGATGTTGGGATCACACTGGACAGTAAAAGACAGGCTCCAAATCGATGCAGCAGAAATGGAGGTATCACCTTTTAATTCCATATTGTCTGCCTCCTTATTGTAACCAGGCGCCCAAAAATTCAACTAGACAGAGATTTGATGTGTTATGCTAGTACTGACTAATGTAGGCTGGAGCGGTTAGCCTCAAGAGCAGGTTAGATGACTAGTAAGGTCACATCCTTTTTCATTCACAAAGTTTTAGTCTTCAGCCCCAGCCTATCCTGACTTCAATGACATCACTTAGACACCTGAGATGTTTTTTTATCATTGGTTTTGGGGAATTCGTAAAGGATGCACAATATTTATTTTTTCGGCTGATAACGATAACCGGTTATCTACCTGCTTCTTAGAACCGTAACCACTAATTTCCCCTTACTGTATTTTATAAAGAAGTGCATAGCCTGTAGTTTATGCACACTCGAGGTTGAATTGGTTGAAACGCCAGCTCCCAGCAGCGCCTCTAATTCCTGCTCAGGCTGAAAGGAGAACATCCCGACAAGCTGCATCGCTACACGGTTTGGGAACTGCACCGTCTCAGATCGCAGGACCCTGTCCTCACCCTGTCCTGGTGAGGACAGCGGAGAGCATCATCCGAGTCTCTCCTTCATCAATCACAGAGACGTTTACAACACATGCTGCATCTGTAGAGCCAAAAACATTATGGGTGACCTCACACAAACTTTTCAACCTACTGCAATCCAGCAAATACTGTAGATACAGTACAATAAATACAGCACTCACAATTATTACATACATATGCACTTTATCTGTACTGTGCAGAATGGTTGACATTTTTTTGCTGCCCATTTGCAGCAGTTTGACAGCATGAGCACAACAGCCTGCTGCAGTTTCCTGTCTTCCTCTTCTTCTTCTTCCTGACAGATCACAAACCAACTTCAAATGTGCACATCACCACTCACTGTATTAGAGTGTGTAGATACTGAGCTTGTTAAGTCAATGAAAGCAATTTGATTTCATATTATCGGCTATATTTTATCGACTGTAATTTCATTATCGGTCAAATGCTGATGATGAAGATTTTGCTATTGTCAGGCGAACAACATATATTATATAACATATATTGGTCCAATATTTATGGTTCAATATATATCCTACATCCTTAGGAATTCTATTGAACACTTTTTGATATTTTCTGTCATTTTCTATTAATATAAATAATCATTATTTGCAGCATCACTAGACCACAGCGACTCCTGCCACTTCTTCCTGTACACCAGGCTCTAGATGTGCACAACACACAATGCAAAATGTATTGCATTTCATGTATTGATGTGACTATTTTTATCCAATTCAGCAGTTTTGCAGTAGGAAAATAAACACGAATTACCTGACTTGGGCATACTTGAACTAGGATATCAAGCATCTACAATTGAAGTGAACCTGCTTGGTGTACACAGCCTGAGAACAGCAAACAATATCATTAACTGAGCTGAACTCTGCAACGGTATAGATGCAGGAATATAGCTGTAAAGCCTAACCTGCTGGAAGGTGTTCAAGGATTCAACTTAAAACTCTAGTCCAGTGCTCTGCTAAGCAAGCCAGGTGCTGCGGACGGACCTGTCATGTTTTCAACAATTGTTATTTTCCCCTTGCACAGCAGGTGACAGCATATTTCTTCAGGGATGAAATCCCCACGGGCGCCTGGAGATTTGTGTTTGTATAGCGTCAGGGAGCCTGAGGACATGACTTGTGACTGCAGCCCAGCAGTGAGGATGGAGCTACTTGCACACAAACATAAAGGAAAGTAAACAGGGACGTCTGAATTTAGTGCCACACACACAGTGAACACATATGTGCACTCAGGTGAACATGATACATGCGCACAAAGTGTATTCTCTGCATCCTTTGCCTCTCCCTCGGCTCTCGCCACCCCCCCACACACACAAACATCACATGCAACAATAACAGATATGTGTAGTGTAAACTGTAAGGAGCTTAGAAGGAGGTTTAAGAAGCATGTCATTCACACACATCTTCAGGGAAATGTGTGCGCGCTACGCTCACACTCCTCTCTGACCTTTTCATACGTGATTAGAAACTCCAATCAACTCAGGGTGTCACTGCTTGAAAGATGCACTATATCCCATTTCATGCCGCTGTCATGTCGTTGGCTGTTTGTCAGCGGAGGAAGGTAACAGAGACACGTCATGTCAAATCTGTATGGGTTTGAAGAAAAAGCACTGTGAGCCCTGCATGGATGGTAGAAGAGTGACATGTGGTATTATTTCAGAGAGCTGAAGTCCCCAGACAGATAAAGAGGGGGAATATGACTGAACGTGGGATTGTGAAAGTAGATTACCCACGGAGATTGGGAAATGTGTCGTCTCTTAATCAGATTAAGAGGAGAATAATCCCTGGTGAAAAAAAAAGGAAAAATACTAAATATGAGTCATGTGCAATATCATTCAACAAATACCACTGGAGTAAACACGTCCTTCATCATGGTGTAAGTAGAAAGTGTGATGTTACCCTGCGATGCTGTTTGTTACTGCTGGGGTTTGCTGCTTCGCTAACGTTGGTGGAGTTTAATGGAGTCATTAAATAAAAGCAGGCTTGCAACTGCTGATTTTTTTTTTACCTCCGCTATGAAGTTTTTGTTGTCACAAACATCTATTTCTTTGTTTGATAGCAAAATGACACAAAAACTACTTGACGGATTTTCATGAATCTCGGTGGGAGGGTTGGGCATGTGGCAGGGAAGAACCCCTCACATTTTGAAGTGGATCCGGCTATATGGACGGATTCAGATGTATTTAATATTAATAATAATAATAATAATAACTTAATTTCTATAGCACCTTTACATTGAGAAGACAACAGTAGAAAGCAAAGAGAAATTAAGGGATGAATTAAAAGATTTAAGGATGATAAAGGTCCTTAAAACCAATTAAAAAAAAACAATAAATATAATTTCACATTAAATATATATCTATATATTATTTTTTTAAATGTTACTTAACATTGCCAGATGGGGCTTTTTTCCCTTTTTCTTTTTTTTTTAACCATTTCCATCAATTACATATAAACTACCAGGCAGATTGTTGATGAAACTTGAAAGGACTGGGCATGCAGCTAGGATTTTGGGGGTGAATTTGGAAAAAAGGGGCACATAGAGGAATGTTACCATTGGCCAATCATACGCTGTAGCCTTCAATTTCCCCAGATTAGACCCCAGGTCAACTCCTGGGGGGGAAGTTGGAGCAACTTCATTCATCCACCTCCAGACAAATAAATATTCATCTCTACAGCTGCTGACAGAAATCAGAGGAGAAACACCCACCATGTCATCTTAAAATAAGGAGATCACATTTCATTTAGTGGCTTCCTGACTATGATTATTATGTTATTGCTTTTGACTATGCTTTTAAAAGCATGCGTTGACTGCATGAAAAAAAAAATGCACTGGGATATTTTTATCCACTATTAATAAAGTCAGAGGCTCTACAGGCTCTACACAGCCATGATAATTGCTCACACGTGTCTTGGGTACAGGTGCAATCACCAAATGATTTGGTTAATCATTTCTACGGAATCTGTCTTGTTAATTTATACTGTCGATAAAGCACAATGACACATATGCACCGAGCGGTTCTGAAGATGCACATGCAACACATCCGCTGCACAGACAATGGACACACACCATACGATGAGTAGCTCTGGGTTATGCGGCAGATGTGTGCTCTCCTACCAGCAGCACACTAACACACTCCCATACTTTTATATCCCCGTGAGATTTCTCCTCCTGCAACCATCCGCCCCCATTTCCCATGCTGCTTCTTCTGTCTGCACACGTCTTTCTGCACGGACAAGCCCATACTGTCTGCCATGCATAACATGTCCTCTGAAACGCCCCCAGCCTCCGGCGGGTGGAAACCCACCAGAGCCTTGGGCATACACCAAGAGTCCAACCACTATGGGAAGGAGTGGAAACATATGGTGCTGAATAGAGATGTGCTGAGGCTTTGGTTGAATGTGCCACCCACATGTAGAGTTTGATTAAAATGGAATGAGGTGAGGGAAAGGAGGTTGTCTGATAGTCATTATTGTCTTGTTATTGTTTGTCAGGCTGCTGATGACAGATTGAGATACATCTCCTCTGTGTCAAAGGGACGTCATGAAATATGACTGCAGATGAGTGAGCATGTGAAAGATTTCCTCCACTTACAACAACTTTCTACACAAAGTACTGAATATGTATCCTCATGTTTCTTTCATGGTTTATTTTCTCGTTCACATTTAAGTATCCAGGGTTTGGGGCAGCATTACGATGCTTTACTATACCTGCTGAGATGTTTCTCTTTATTCAGAGGCAGGGAAATTGGCTCATGAATAGGATCTTATATTGGCCGTTTCCCGTATCGGGATGGTGTCACCTAGACAAACAAATGTAGCCACACCACCTTTGAAATGCATTTTGATCAATTGGAAATTGTCAGCACAAGAAAGTCATCTCACGAGGCCAAGTAGTCTGCAGAATGAAGAAAAATACATTTCATGAATATAAAATTACATTCCGGACGGCACAGTGGTGCAGTGGGTAGCGCTGTTGCCTCACAGCAAGAAGGTCATGGGTTCAAATCCACCTGAGGACCCGGGACCTTTCTGTGTAGAGTTTGCATGTTCTCCCTGTGTCTGTGTGGGTTCACTCCGGGTTCTTCGGCTTCCTCCCACCACCATAAACTTGCAATAAAAGTGAATTGGTGACTCTAAGTTGACCGTAGGTGTGAATGTGAGTGTCTTTCTATGTGGCCCTGTGATGAACTGCCTACATGTCCACGGTGAACCCCGCCTTCCACCTAAAGTCAGGTGCGATAGGCTCCAGCCCCCCCACGACCCTACACAGGATAAGCGGTAAAGAAAATGAATGAATGAATGAAAAATTACATTCCATTATCATCATCATTCCCTTTTAGGCAGCTTGATTTTTATTTTTCAACAAATCCGGGGAACATGCTCTCATATCATGGTGTTGTATACTTGCATTTATGTGAAAACATACACCTTTGCAAATTTGAACTAAGATTGATGACTGAGCTGCTTCCTGAATTCGTGCCCCTGGTGCAGAAAAAAAAAATTCTCTGAGGCACCACATCCTTCTGCCAAATTATATTAAATTGCTTCTCATCATAAAACCAGAGAAATTGAACTCACTGACATCATGCATGGACTTTAAAAAAAGTTACAAATACCTGATCATTGATATGCATATTTTGCAGTAATGAAGGGAAACCACTGCCTAAGCAGTAGGAGACATATATAAAAAAATATAAAACCAATTAAAGAATATTCCTCGAGTACTTTTCTCAACAGATCCCATGAAAAGAGCAAATTAGTAATGATTCAGTTATTCTTGGTTCAGTAATGACCTAAGACAGCTGGGGACTGTAAGCAAGCATTATTCAAACAGGATGAAACAGTACATTTATTCAGGACTGTATTCAATGTCAAATTAATACACATTTGGTGTCTTACAGAAATGGTATGAATACATTTAATAAATTAAACTGTTTTAAGGGGGCAAATGGAGCATCTGCATCATGGTCATGACATTTTTTTTTTAAATTAGCTAAAAAATAAACTAAGCACTAAAAATAACAAGCAAATAATAAATAAAATCTAAAATGTAAATGATCAGGTAGACAAATTACCAATGATGTATTTGCTACATTTTGTAGCCGACCATCCACAACCAGTAAAAAAAAAAAGCACGAGTGCCGCACAGAGTGATCAATCATCAAGTATAATTCAGTTTAGTTTATATTATTATTCAATATATGCCATGCTAATCATTTTTTTCTTGGCAAATTAAATTCAAATGAATTCAAAAACTACAGTTTGATTAACTGACTGATGACAGAACATTCTGGTCGACAGAAGTTCCAGGAAATCACTTTAGTTTCAGAATGACGTGGAAGAAGAAAATCTAAGTTGCCAGATTAGCATCCTGCTACAAGGACAAGTGCTAATTTAGATGTAAAAAAAAAAAAAAAAAGCAACATATCAGTCTTTGTCAACTAAGAGAAGCAGTAGAGGCACAACATTTAGGTCTTTTCCAGCATATGGATTGCTTTTCATTACTCTAACTAGCAGCAGCTTGAATGAACTGAATGTTTATTTGTTTGTGCATATGTGTGTGTGTGTGTGTGTGTGTGTGTGTGTGTGTGTGTGTGTGTGTGTGTGTGTGTGTGTGTGTGTGTGTGTGTGTGTGTGTGAGCCGGACATGTGGGGAAACCTGTTGAATCTTGATTTGGTCTCTGTTTTCTATATAATTTTTTTCTGATGAGGGAATGGACACATGTAGCTGGAGCTGAATTGTTGTATGTCACAGGTTTTAGGATGATTTTGCAGATTTTCAAGGTTGTTCTTTATATCAAATTCTCATTAAAAGGGAGGTAAACCAGCTTTAAGGCTACATTTTGACCCTTAGATGTCAATAATTTTGGGGCATAGCGAGGCTGTGTAAACCAAAGACACACCAAACACTGTGTTTACTGCTTCTGCTTAATGCAAGAAGGACCAAGTGACACGTTAGTTCATTTGGCTGAGTGACATGGTGATAGCAGCTTCAACTACAGCTGAGCGATACAAATCACTAAAATGGACTTCTAATTGACAGCTTGTATCGGTTCTTTACATTAGTGAGGAGACAAGAGTCTTGAGGGGTCTTTTCATGTGCGGAAAGATTCCTGAAATATTGAAATTATAACCCCAATGGCTCCAAAAGCCAAACCCTTGATTGTATTACTTCTGCATAAATTGGAAGATATGGAAAGAGTCAGCAAAGCAGCTGTTCAAGGAACAAACAAACACAGGCTCATCAAAAGAACTCTTGAAAATAAATATAAAATTTCACCAGGCAAAAATCACAGAAAGATTAAAGCTCCAAACGACTGCAATCAATTCTATGCAAGTAAGTCTTTTTTTTTTTTTTTTACCACAGCAGCCCAGTGGATGAACTGGTGATATTTGTTAATTGGCTGTCAGCTGGGTGATTGCCATCCCAGCAGCTGCTGCATTTAGAAGTTCGAGTAAGAGAAGGAGAGAGGCTGTGAAAGCATAAATCTTTTGAATAAATTTAGCTTCATATGAGCCACATGGTCATCCAACTCATTTTTTTTTTTATCAATTAAGTATTATGTATAGCAGCTGAGGAGGAAAAATGTAGGCCTGTTTGCACAGACCTACCTTTGCAGTGTTTTAAAAAAAAGAATACTTTGACCTATGAATACTGTTAGAAATACACTAAGTGATGTTCTGGCAAAGAGTTAGATAAGTGACGATCATCATCGATATCACTGTCATGTCTGCATGCTTAAAATGAGGATTAAGTCTAGAGATCGATAGCTTAGCTTAGCATAAAGACTGGAGGCAGGAAGACAGAAATTGCCTGGCTAGATAGCAAACCTGTTAAACCAACATTTGCCATTTTAAACATTTTCTGAAGTTTTTCAAAGACAAAGTTAGATGAAAATTTAAAAAAAGGTCTCTATTCTGCAAACTGGATATGGCTCCTGCATATTACGTTTCATTCAAGATTAAGGGACTACGGATGAAAATTAGCTAATTAGCTAAATCTGGCACATTTACATTGATGTGCAAACTGAAATGTTGATTAATGTGCACGGTTCCTGGTAAGTAAGTAAGTAAACAAACAAATAAACAACAACAATAACAAATAATTAAATAATAATAAAATAAAATAAAATAAAAAAATTAATTAAAATAAAATAAAATAAAATAAAATAAAATAGAATAAAATAAAATATTTTGTACAGCTATGACATCAGTGATCTTCTCATCTAACTCTAGGCAAGAAAGCACATTAGCATATCATTTGGAAATTATTATACTAATTAATCCGAGGCATAGTTTGCCTTTAGCATGAAAAACAAACAATGATGACATTGAAATGAGGCAGAAAAAAATAAGCTCTAATCAAGACTGATCACACCTAAGCATTGCAAGAATCACATGGAATGTTTTCAGTCCCCCATCGTGGCAGATGGAAGGTGTTGATTACAGAGGAACCAAAACAGCACCAACCCAACCGAACACAAAGAGCCTCAATCTGCAAAAGCTCATCTGAAAATATTTCACACATTTATGCCGAACAGTCATTGAAAGTGAGAATGCATTGCTTTACCTCCAGAATGTGGGGGTGGACCACACAGCAGAACTACTCCTTGGCCTTCGCGGACCGAAACAGAGCTTCTTCTGTGAGTCTTGAAGTTTTCCAAGTCTAAAGAGAAAAAAACAAAAAAAAACAGACATAAAATATATCTGGTGAATCTGATCCTTCAACACTTGAAAGCATTGTCTTGAAAAAAAACAACAACACTATTTTCCTGAGTGCACTGTTTTCTTTGTTTACTTCTTCTTACTTCTATTCAAGGTCACATCCTACGGAGCCTAAAGCAGCAAGCAGCAGGCGGGGAAACACAACAAGCTGGCAGTTTATTACAGAGCTCACACAGATAAACACACACCACACAGCAGCAGACAGTCCCTGGCCTATATTTCCTCGGACCGCTGCAAGAATCTGAGGTTTAACCCTGACAAATTCACTTCTTGTAAACTCCAAAGGCCAAGGTTCAAACCCACACTGTGTGAGAGGGTAACCACTGAACCGCCGCACCGCCCTCACTAACAAATTATATACCAATGCAGCGGCAACATTATCCTCTGTATATCCGTGATAGTTTTTAAGGGAAATTCTTTGGGTTGTAAACAGCCTTTGGCTCTGCCTGTAGCCAAATCACCCCCTGTGAGCGTCTCAGTATGTGGGTATCCAGGAATCACTGCGATGGTGCCACAAGGATCAGAGAGGAGAGACTAAAGGATCCCAATGGAAACTTTTGCTGGAAGAAGACAGCAATGGCTGCAAGTTTTGAAAGTTGAGAGTTTTATGGAAACGAGCACTGCCAGGAAGAAAGAACAAGTGTTAGAAAGATGAAGCACAGATTTTCAAACATGTCTCAGACGAGGGGCTGAATCTCTGGGATTGTATCAATAAATTGTACAAATAACATAAGTATATATACAGTATATGTAATATATATGTTGAATGTAGCCAGCTGACTAAATATTTTTTAAAGGAAAACTTAACCTTTTACTGTAATTATCAAGTTTAGATTTATTTTCCCTTCGTTTTAAAGTTCCTTCTGTCTGTTTTTAAGCGCTTGTAATTTGTATGTCGTAAAGTGCTTAGAGCAGCATTTCTTGTACGAAAGGTGCTATAAAAATAAAGATTTAATAATAATAATAATAAACTTTATTTATATAGCACTTTAAAAAACAAAGCCAGAAAGTGCTTTACCAGACAACATATAATAAATGACAAACAGTGATAAAATCTATAAGGTTAAGTGGAAATTGTTGTCGTTGTTGTTGTTGTTGTTGCTATCCAGCCAAATCTCACATGAACAGAACGTGTAAAATGTGATGCATATACAGTATATCATTTATATTTTGGTTTCATGCAGTCTCTTTGTTGCTCCGCACACTTGGAATGTTTTCCTCCGCCGCAGTTTTTCATGAATCCAGTGGAAGCTCAAGTGTCAAATGGGTCACGTTCTTCATGTGTATCATGATTTATTCACTGAGTCTGTTTCAACCGCACTTTGTAACATTTAGGTTTTATTGATAAACCAATTTTCCATCTTAGACAAGCATGAAAACTTTTTTTTTTCCAACCTCAGAGTTCCAGTGTTTCCACTCAGGATCATTTTATAGGCGCACATTGAAACAGTGCATGGAGTCCCACTTCTTGGTTTCCTCCCAGAGCATCAGGAGCAACACACCTTTGTTTACATCACTGTCGGATCCAAGTCGTGCCTCCGTGCCTTGTTTTAATATTATTTGTGCGCTTTTATTTTTTTCCCCCCTGGTTTTAAAAGTCATATTCAGTGCGGCATGTTGAATGATAGCTTTACCTTTAGCTGAGAGAGTGAGAAAATGAAACGAACCAGGACTTAACTGCACCCTGCTGCAGTTTGTATATTCAAGATAATGAATGGAAGTCTTGCTTGAGCTAAGTGCATAATGGAAAAAAAAAGAGTTGAAATCAATAGTGACACACACCCACTAATAAAAGCCAAACAACAATCTGCAGCCCCGCTGCTAAGCAGAGAGGGTTCCTGTGTCTGGTCACACATGAGGGAATTTAATAGCTCTGGTGGTAATCAGGTTACCCTTCATTCATCACGCCCACCACCACTGAACATTACAAAGCTATTCCTCGTGTGGTTTAAACAGCAGAAGCACTGTTTAACTGAACTCATATTCATTTGACAATGGAAGCAAACAATAGCAGGTCATCACAGGTTCCAAGGATCTAATAAAGTAGCCATTATCCAGATATAGTGTCGTGGCGGTGCGTTAAATAGTCCTGATAATCTATCCAATCAGTGCACATGAACGCACCATTTTTATTTTCATGCCCGCCCCCCCGTATTTCTGCCCACAGTTATCTTTCATGCCTGAACCACCTCTCTTTAAGTCCATGAAACGCTGCCTTTATGAACCGCTCTGGAGTCTCTGGAGGTGATTCAGGTGAGGGGAGAGCATCCAAGACTCCGTGATTAAGGTTTAGGGAAGAAAAGCAGGATTCGCTTTGGTTAAGGTTTGGGAAAGATCTTGATTCCTGTTATTTGTTAATAAAAATGATAAATAAATAATAAATAAATATCCATATAAGTTAACATCTATCTTTAATTGTTGTCACAATACAATCGCTGCACAGATTTGGAGAAGGATAAATATCTATTATCTATGTTGGAACAGCTGGTTGACATCTGTAAGAAATGGCAGGAAATCATGAGTCAGTCACTGCAGGTTTTAGTTTAGAATTATTCTGCTATTATTAAACTAATCAAAGAGTCAAAAACAAGCAATTATTCTATTTTTCTTTGTCATTTCCACCAGTCATCACCAACACAATGTGTATTTTTTTTTTTTTTTTGCTTTTAATTATTCTATTTATTTCACCTTTTAGTAATTAGATATTACATTTGGATTGTGGGCTACAGGGACTCAAATTATGCATACACATTCTCCAAATTGGATTAATTACCCTTAAGTAACCCTGCCCTATTATACGCGGCATATTCTCAAGTCGTTCCGGGCGGCGGCGCAGGAACGGCCGCTCTCATTGTAGACCTGCTCACTGCAAAAGTGCAACCAATCCACTTTCACATGAGATTACTGATTAGTTCAGCTCCGAGTGATCTCAATGTAGAATGATTGGGCTCACTGATTTATGAATAAGACTATAAGGTCAGTTAATACAGGTCATATTGGCTGCAGGACAAGTCAATTAAGAAGCTGCCTATTATTATTTCTTTAAACATAAATCTGTTCTAAACCCACAAGCGCAGTTTAACTAATAGCTAATTGAGAGTCTAAAACCCCATTAAAAGAGCTATTTCTAATATTTTCCTCGAGAATAAAACCAGATTTGTCACAGTGACAGTGGCAGCACAAGGATTGAGTGTGAGCCCACCCAGATCTGATTCTATCTGCTAGTGTTTATGGTCCAGTTGCCCACCAATTGCAGCAGAAACTGTGTCACTGTGCTGCAGAGGCTTTCATCGAGTAATGATTGTGTTTGTGTCGAGGGAGGTGCAGGTGTGTGACAATGAAAGACAGCAAACGTTAAGAGATATACTGAAGGAGAGTGAGTAAGCCACCACCTGGTGAGGAAATGATTAGGTGTAGAAGTGCACTCGGAATAAAAGTAGGGCAGAGTTTGTGAGCTGGTGAGTACATGGCACCATTTTTAGGGCTGCTCAAGGACACCTGAATTTCATCTCAGCAACCCCCCCAAAATAATAATGTAAACAGGTTAAAACAATAACACATTGTGATAAAATAAATGTGTTAAGGTACAGGTTATGAATCAGGTCAAAACTCTGTTAAAAATCTATTTCATGAAAGGTACAGCGTGAAAAAGAAAAATTAAACAAACAGATGTAAAGTGTGCATTAGCTTCACGTGTGTATGTTAGCTCCTTAGCCTGTGGACGGTAGTAGCTAACCCTCATTAGCCATGTTCAAGTTCAAGTTTATTTGTCATTGCAGCCAATTCTGTAAAAACACATACAGTGGGATGAAACTGTGTTTCTCAGGACCATTGTGCAAAAAGAAGAAACACATACAAACAGTTAAAAGACAATACAAAAGGAAAAAAGCGCACTAATCATGAGTGTGCAATCAAGTGTCTGAGTTCAAAAAGATTATAAAATAAATAAAAACAAACAGAAATGATGGGAATCACTCAACTAGACCACAAATATTCTCGAGTATTCTATAATAAACCATGACATTTTTTTACACACTAAGTATCACAAAGGCTCCGTTATGTTTCATTCAAAGGCTCCAACCTGAAGAATAAAATATTTGTTGGCATAAAACTTTAACTGCATCATCTGAACTAAGTAATTCCACTTGTGGGTAGAACTGTCAGGATCAGTTTTGTTGGACTCTATTAGGATCCCAGAAATAATCACAATAAACAAAAGTATTTTATACATTTTTATTTCATGATTATATTTCATATATATAAAAATAATAAATTTTTATTTTATTTATATTTAATGTTCTTAATCACATCTTATGATGTTTTAATGCTTTTTTTAAAAGTATATTTTGTAAAGCACTTTCAATTTCCTTGCTGTTAGAAATGTGCCATACAAATAAACCTTCCTCGCCTTGCCTACTTTATGCCACTGATATGATGATGAAAAGAAACCTGCTAATTATGCTGACATCATGTTGGCTAAAATGTTGATGACATTCTTATTCCAATACCGAGGTCAGCAAAAAAAATGATAGATATCAATAAATCAATATCATGGCAGGCCTGCCTATAATATGTCTGTTCCTTGCGTCAGTGTGTGTTATTTAAGTGTGTGTTATTTAATCCGAGTGGCAGAAGTAGTGCAGGATTAAACTGATCATGTCGTGTAAATCCACTTATTTGATTTAGATACTCGTTCATCCCGGCTCCTTCCTGGAAGAACAACACACCACACCGCACTAATTGAGTGTCTGAGTGCGATCCATAGATCTGCAATCACTGCCCTGCCAAATGATATTTTCTGGGCTGTGAACGAATGTGCCCAACACCGACGGTTTGGTGGTGAACTCATGAGAGCGATTAAAAAGCCAAGAGAGGGAAAAGATGTTTGGAGATCTGAATTTAAGATGCTTTCTTAGAGGTTTATGATGTTTGTAGAATCCAATCCTGCATTTTTTTTTTCACGGTTTGCTACTTTTCAGTAACATTTGAAGTAAATCTGTCTGTCTGGTTATCTATTAACCGTCAATCAAAGGTGATTAATGTTGTAGCACGGCTCATTGACCTGCTCGGCGTCACTCGGCTTTATCTATCGTCGGCGTTGCACATCAGAGATCACTGATGAGCGAACTGAAATATCTGGTCTGCTTTTTATTCACCTCTGTGCCTTTAGTTAAATCAATTATTTTTGGCTGTACATCAGTGATGTTTCCATTTTTGGAAGTATAGTAGAAGCTACAAATAAAGCATAGCTTGATTTGATGGACTAAAACTGTTTTTTTGTTTGTTTTTTTGTTTCTTTAGTCTGGCAACAAACAAAATGGCGAAAGAGGTTTTTTATGAGTATCCCCGCCACTTACTTTCATCTGAAGGGCCGATAGAAGGTTAGATAAAAGCGCCCAAACCTCCCCAAAATATGAGCCTATAGAACAAAGAGGAAGAGAGCAGGAGACATCTAAGGTACTGAATTCATTCCAAAAGAAGTCTTTTTTGGGGGATTATTTTACCTGAGATCAAAGCTGTTGTGATTTGTGAAGTGGCGATGTCTACTTCACTGTAGCTGCTGGGCCGTGTCCACATCCACAGACGTGGCCTCACCCGTGCTGAAAGCATGCAGCAATAGCATATAAAAAAAAAAAATCCAACGCCCCCACACCCCCCCATCCAACTACCCTCTCAATAGTAAAAAAAAAGAAAAAAAAAGAGCAAAAGAAGCATTGTTGTCAAAAGGGACCGAGGACAGCGTCGGAAAGCATGATTCACAACACGATATACGACCATTTGCTTTAATGCAGGGCGGACATCATGGGGGGGGGGTGCGCCTTGACCAAGAGGATGCTGTTCAGAGTGTGCACAGCTGTGCACATGTTCACTTTGGGTTGAAAGAAAGCATGCAAGAGCAACAGTTTGCCTGCGAGGTTCGTCTCAAATCGCGTATCCATTAAATGTGTCACATGAAGGAAGGGCGGTGAACCCGTAGCGCAAAAGACTTGCTCTAATGTTTTCCACAGCAAGCTCGCAGAAAAGCTTCATTGTAATCAAAATCAAAAGGGAAGCGGCTAACAATGATTAATCGCCTCAGAGGAAGCAAACGTGACATCCCATCTAGAACCATTAGCATAAATTATTGCAAACTTGAGCTGGCATTCCAAACAATGATCCAGATTAGGCTGATGATCACATCCCAGACATATGAGCTTTCCAAATGCCAGCACGACTTATCATACTTCAACAAGCCTGTCCAAGCGTGACCGTGTGATTCATTACAACATGCGACTCTTTACGGATGCTCCATGTGGATCGAAGGCAATGTGTGTCTGTTTGTGTGTCTCAGCTCTGTTTGTACAGTTTTTTGGAGAATATAAACATATGAAGGCTATCTTTTATATTTAAACTATTTTAGAGAGGTGCTACTTTAATTTTATATTCATATGGAAGCCTCAAAAATCTATCAACACCTCTCCAAACAGTTTAAACCCAAACTTAACATTATAACCATCATGAGGAGAAGATTTCCAACAGGCCTGTTTCACTGGACTGCATTACTTTTAGCAGGGCAAACATAAACTAATGACAAGTGAGCGCAATATTTAATGTTTTTTTTACTTTTCCTACCATAGGAGGTTGATTTGATATTGATAAGGTTTGAATCCAGTTTTGAAAAAAAAATTGATGAGGAATATGTGAAAAAACAGCAGATTATTCAATTCACTTGAATTCAAACTGTTTTATTTTCCCCTCTAGGAGCATTCAGAGACAAAGAGGCGTTAAATAAGAAGATAAAATCACAGCACACATCTCCCTCAAACGCAAGCCATATTGAAATAAAAGCGGTAAATCCATGGCTGACTGAGAGTGTTCAATTCTGAGAACTCAAATGGTGCAAGTGTCCTACTTTTGCTGTGTAACTATGGGGGCAACTAAGAAACCAGATACAAACAAACAGTTTATAGCTCCATTTACTTTAACTAGCTGTTTCAGCTAAATTAACTTAACTAAGTGTGTTAAGATTAAAGGGCAGTTTGTAGGAATTAAGGCCATAAATGGACTACAATATTCATAATTATATTTCCATTACTGCATAAACACCTGAAACTAACAATCATTGTGCTTTCATTAACTTAGAATGAGCCTCTTATATCTACAAAACAAGTGAGTCCTCTTCCGAAGAGTCTGCTATTTTATCGACCAGTGTTGCTTTTTCATTGTCATCGTTGTTTCCTTTGGTGGGGTGGTCCTTCTTAGACAAATCTAGACATATGTAGACAACTTGTGTGTCTTATATAGTTGTTTTCTATGTGATGCCCCTTGAGACCAGAGAGAGAATTAACCATATGCTCACCGTTGCCCTATAGAGGCTGAAAGAAAATGATGCATGCATTCAGTGTCACACCTGAGATGATTACAGCTATGACTCTATTTGTTTCCTAGAGTCTCTACACCCTGTAGAAGGCGTAAGCCGACACACGTTGGTGTTTTTAATGACTAACCCATTGAAATAAAGGCCTTTTAACGTCTCAAACTACCCTGAGTTTGTATGCCTTGTTTGGTCATAATTCTTCCACTTTACTTGATTAGACATTACAGATGCTGCAGCACCTCTTTCACAAAATCTCTTTCATTTAACACCGTTCCTAACCGTTTGAATGTCTAGATGCTTCACAAATACCGAAGTCTGTTATGCAACCATATTGCAGCTCCTTGAGAGTTAAATCTTGATAGTGTGCTGCAGATAAATAGTAAAGCCTGGATACACCCATTAGCTGTTTACACCTCATTAACTAAGTCAATATACTCACTCCTCGGTATCACAACAGATGTGGGGAGAGAAGATTTATTTGCATTTAAATGAAGTATTCATGTTTCCCTTCAAGGCTCCAAAGCCTACTATGACATCACAAATGATCACCCCTCTATGCTTGACAAAATATGAGCTTGTCTGACATTGATGAGACGCTAGAACTGCTTATAAACTCCTACACGACGCAGGAAATGCTTCCGGGAAAGCTTTTTTTTGTTGTTGTTTTTTCATGTTATTCCTGTATAATGGTCCTTTTTGACATCTCCGCTCATAAAAAGACATTGTGGAAACTTTAACACTGAATAAGCTCATCACTGCATTCAAAGCACAGCCCTCAGCACCAACGTTAGAGGCCCTCGCTGTAATTCAGATATCGATTATAAAGCCTATTCATCAGTATGAATTATGGCTCTACATCTTTTATATAATCACTGATATAGAATCAATAGACATACTAATCAAGGGCAGCGAGTATTGAGTGGGAGCGCCCACTGCCCATCAGTTATCCTTGCCTCGGGGGGGCAGACAGCCACAACCCTTGCGAGGAGTAGCATCATCCATCAAAAGTTTGTGACACAGGACAGGAATGCTGAAGGATTTGGAGTCACGCCAATTTCAAAGAATAACCTTGGAGGCGTCAAGGCGCATATAGACAAAGTAGTGCTCAGAACAGGAATATCATTTTGCAGTAGAACTGAGATTCAGCTCTTATACAATATATATATATATGTACAAAATGAAGAGTCAGGGCATTTGTACACATCTTCGCAAATATAAACACAGCTCATGGGTTTGCAGTTGTTTATAGTGAGACATAGATATCAAAAAGAAATGCCACACTGCAAACTTTAATTAAATTTAGCTGAAAAGATATGATTGAGTTCAAGACTTCCATGCAGGTCTAAACGGATCTGACACCATTACTGTGCTGTAATAATGCAATGTAACTTCAGTGAGACCAATAATGCATTTTAGATGGATTATACTCCTCAGGAGCGCGATCAAGACGCCGATGCCTCTTTAATCAGACAAAAGGCACAAATCATTCACAATCAGAGCTAAATGGATAAATTAGAAGGCAGAGCATGTTCGCCGTGCTCGCCTGAACAAAGAACTCCTGCTCCCTGCTCCCGACTGTCAGGATTTCATTATCAATGTTAGACAGCGCAACATTCAAGTTTAAAAAGTTTATTTCACTTCTTAATTACAAGCCCTCTCTCATGTGTGAAGTAATCGTTTAAATAATTATTCACTTCCTGCACTTGGCGGAAGTTGGTGGAAGTTCTCAACGTTTCGAAAAACACTCATCTTTTGAATGTACAGATAACTGTAAGATGATACAGTAATTATTAAGGAGACAATTGACAGGTTCCAATTAATTCATAAGCTAATTCATTTTTAATGTTGGTACATTTTCATTTTATTTTCTTGCATGTAAAATCAGAGGCAGATATCTTTAATATTACATGTGACCTCAATAAATACACAATTTTATTCATCGACTAATGAGGCAAGAAACGTTTCAGCTTGTAAATATTTGCATATTATCACATTACATGTTATCCGTATAGTAAGCACGTAATTAAAACACAGATTTAACATCACGTAAAACACGGGTTAAAGAAGAACACACATGGTGTTTTAACAAGTGTATTTATTTATTGATTATTTATTTATTTGTTTGTGTGTGTGGGTTGCAGTTCCACTCTCCGGTGTAGAGATGCCCGGCTGCTCGCCTGTGAACAAACAAACGCATATTGATTCAATATTCAATAATAATAATTGTGGCGCATAACTTAAGAATAATGAGCTAGTTGTAACTCAGTTTTTGTTGTGTTTATCATGCACAAACTTACCTCTGCCTGGTCTCTTTCTCCCTTGGTGTTCCGGCAAAAGAAGTCCCCGCGGGCTCGCACACCTAATATTAGTTCCAGGAGTGTTGGATCAAGTTGGAAGCAGGCAGAGGGGAGTTTCTGTGCGGTGTTTAAAAGTGTATATTTATGTAATACAGTTATCTGTATATATTTGGTGTATTTTGGGGCGTGAATAAATATTTAGGTATATTGTATATGATTTGGTAATGGTTTTATGTGAATATTTATTATTATACAATATGCACTGACTTGACCACTCAAGCCAGCGAACACCCTACCATGCATTTCCATTCTGAAGGATGATCTAAAGGATCTTACAGCAGTTGGATGGTTTCTATTGGATCGAATTAAAATAAACCACAATGCACTCGTTCATTTTTTATGTGTGACCGTACAACTCAAAATCCACACGTCCATTGAGCAGCACTGCTGTACCACATGTTTCAACAATGACACCCCTTCATTTTTTAAAAATTGCATACAAGTTTCCATGATGCTCACTTTCAGATGCTGCATCCCTGCATTATACCCCACCATGTTTAAACAGGAAATAGCCCACACCAATTGCAGGAAGTAAGAAGTCAAGAATGTGCTAAATGAGATCAAACATCAGACAATCTTCAAATACGTTAGTGTTTGATCTTTCAGGTGAAGCAAATTACAGGTAAAACCAATTATTACCAATAAGTCATGGTCTTTAAATAAAGGAAATAAGATACACCTGCAGCACCACTTGTGCCTAAAGTGTGCATGTTTGAACTTGACCGTAAGAGAAGAGAAAATCTCTATGTACTTTAGTTGCCTTCCTCTTCTATAAAGAATTACAAGACACTTTCCAGTGACACCAGTTGGCCTTTAAATTATTCACTTGAATCATCAGGCATCAATCATGCTGTGGAGTTAATTAAGCTATACCACAAGTAATAAAGAAGATAGATGGCACCCGGTCATACATGTATATCCTGACTTTGTGACAACAACTGAAGGCTGGTAAGGTCAGAGCCCAGCAATTGATGGAACTGTCATCCCTATCATAGTGGAAATCCACCAGCAGAATCAGACTGGAGATTGACTTTTCACCGGACCGGGGGACCCAACAAATAGCCTGAGACATATTGGTGGCCTTGTCCCCAAACGCTAAACCTCAGAATCTAATCTGAGCATGTGATCACTCACTTGTTGTTAAGGTCATCATTATTCCTGTCCGATAAATGACACATACAGTAGGAAAATATTGACTTCCTGTTGCTTCAGGAATATGGAGTCCAGAGGCTTTTAGACTCATCAAGATGTGTCAAGTAATCAATCATCTAAATGGTCGGAAATCAGTAAAAAAAAGAGTCGTTAAAAAACATTAATCTGCCAGAATGATGGTGCTGACTTTGCATCATGGAATTGTGGGGGTTTTTTTTCTGTCGTTTGTTCTTTTTTTTTTATACTAAAAACAATATTGTAACAGTAGTCAAAGTGACCCAAAACAGTAAAGCTGCAGTCAGACAGCTGAACATTGTGTTGAAATGCTCTACAAAGCTCTGTGAAGCTGAGCAGAACTGTAGATTCAGGCAACAACTCTCCTAGGATCATCACAACTCACATTATTTTCATTGTCACTTGAAACATGTTATAAAAACACCATTAACAGCAGCCTCCTCCGCCACTGCCTCTTTAATAATAGAGAACAGCACTTGTAGCAGCTCTATTATTTACCATATTTTGAGTTTCACTTCACTTAGACTTTTTTTTTTGGACTGTGTTTCATCTGCAGTGATGACTTAGACTAAACCCCAGTCAGCACACACAGGGAGTTAATAGTTCCCCAGAGATATGTTTTCATGTTCATCATGTTCTCAAGCAGAGCCTCTCTGTGTCATCCTGAGGTGTCTGCATCTCTTTAGTCAGTGGAAGCTCACAAGCCGCAAAAGTTTGCCTGGAGAGGGACAGAAAATAATAAATAGACTTACATGCAAAGGTTAGACTGGCCTCTCGGCTGACGATGGTCCCAAAAGAGTTGGAGGCGAGGCACTGATACGTCCCAGCATCTTGGTCTTTGTTCAGATGGCTGATTCGGAGGTTGCCTCCAGACAGGCTGTAGTGAGATCCAGATTTGGGATTGATTTCTGTGCCATTCAGTTTCCAGCTAGAAAAAAAAAACCATGGAGAAAATTAATTTGTAAATGAACAAATTAACTATTGTTCAGTGTAGAGTGACGAGATGGAAGCGTTCCAAACAACTAGCAAAAGGATGCGACCTCTACATGTGATTGTGTTTCAAGAGGGAAGAAATAAGAGGTGCACAGAGCCCAGAAATCAAGCCCCCCCAGCTTAGTGTTAATCTAAACAGCAGTGAGCCATTGTAGTGCCAAGGACTTGACTTCCTGAGAATAGATAGCATTGCAGCCCATCCATCTTGCCAGACCCCAGTCAAACCACATAAAAATGCTGCTTAATCACGATGCTGTGACAATTAAAACAAATTCCTGCAGCCTTGCTTCACGCTTGTGTATTCTAGACTAGTCGTCGGTGTTAAGGGTGATCAACGAAGGGTAAAATTCATTTAATGCGACGCCACATTCTCCGATCTCTCCGCAAGGGTACGCATTATTAGAAAGATACAGGTGGGAGGAAAATCAGTCATTTCGGAAAAATGGTTTCAAGCCACAACTTACTTCTGTCAGGGCAACAAAAAAAGAAAAAAAAAGAGCACAGACTATTATTTGTTATCAATGATGTATAACCATCAGAGCAATAAAATATTCTGCACAGATTAGCAGACATAAAAAGAGCATTTTAGATCTTATTGGAGAGCAGATGATGGAGATTTGATTAGGGCTCAAAGTGATTTAGAGGCTGATTATCTAATTGAGAAGAAGTTCTCTGTTTCCTTCGGCTTTGATTTTACAATTTTCTGTGAACGATTTCAGGTCAAGCTGGTAAAACGGTGTATTGTTTCATTTGGAAGAGAAAGCAGGTTTGATGTGTAAAAATGAGGCTTTGCTAAAGCCCTTTTTGTACAATAGACAGAAGTTGTGCAAAGCTGTTTTTGTGCACAGCTATCTTAACTCTCTGAGCTGAGCCAATTTGGTGCCTTTGAGGCATAACAATCTTTATCCAGACACCATTGACAGGAGTCTACCATTATCCTTGTTGTATTTTTTTAACCTAATTACACGTTTTCTAGTATAATATACCCTATATAATATACGCAGTTGCTTATTTTGATGTAGAAATCAACTGTTCTGTGTTATGGCCACTGGAGTCTGGAAGGGATAATCATATAATATACAAGTAGGAGCTGATTACATGAAAAACACTGTCAGACTGTGTTGCTCAGCGCCCGACCCGCACTGAAGGGGCCAGGCATTGCAGCACTCGAAAAGCACCTCTACAGTCTTTTTTTCTTTTAATAGACAAGATGTGTAGCACAATGGTCTTTCATGGCCATTCTTCGGTTCAGTTAAAAATAAGTGCACGCTCTCCAGAGACTGATTACAACACACAATAGAGAAGGCCTGGGGGTGCAGGGGTTGGGGTCCCACTGGACTACAGCCGCAATTCATTTGCAGCTGAAGTGGGACAAACCCTAAAAAAACAAAAAAACAAAAAAAAAAGATTTTACAGCCAAGTAACACCATCGGACTAGACAGAAAAAGCAGAGTGGACAGGACAGGAAGGAGACGGACGATCCACCTCTCCTTTCATATTCTTATAGTGGCTTCCTCTGTTACTGAAAAGGGATCCGTCCATTATGGAAGGAGCCTTTTCACAGGCATAATTGCTTGGAGAGGCTCTGCATTGGATCCATATTGAGACGGTCTAATCAGGTGAGAGCTGGAAAACCGAAGCCAGTTGTGGATTAAATTATTTCCCTGTGTCTTCTTAAAAAAAAAAAAAAAAAACGAGACTGGATTGCTAATTGAGCTTGAAAAAATGGGGTGCGTCGTCATGTCGAAAAAAGACGTTTTCTCAGTTGGAGGAAGACATTTTGAATCCCTGAAAGTACTATGTTGTCTATGTGCATGGTCATTAAACACTGTGGTAGTTTAAGACAATTGACTGGTTGCACATGCAGACATTTTGCGCGCCATTGCAGGAAAACCACAGGTGGACTTACTAAGAGTAACTGCGGCACAGTTCCATTAAGTGTACCTGCAACAGCGACGGTGATGATCAGGGTGTTTCCGAAGTGGAATGCAGCAATCAATAATAAACCTGTGGGTTTCCTTGCTATGACGTGTCAAAACGTCTCCGGTGCAACCAGTCCATCCCGTAGCCAAAGCTGAATGAACTTATGTTGCTTGAAGCCAATTAGACAACAACTATAAAGCAGCAGCGAGACGCATCGTCTAATTTTCGTGAGACTCGAGCGCATTCTCACTACAGAAATAAATTGAGACCACAGAAATCACCACGACTGAGTCACGACGTATCCTCCTCCATGGGACGTATGGAGCAACAGATTTCATCGAACACATAGAAAGCAGATTATCTAATAATTCTATTTGCAGTGATTTATCCTGGAAAAACAGGCCACAACAGCGGCTCCATTTGTTAGGCACATGCTTTATGTAATCATGTAACAACAGGCCATGTACACAGTGGAATAATACCACGCCATCTGGCTTATGCAGCTGTGAATGTCAGGCGGTCTGTTCCTTTTCTTTAGTCTGGTGCTTCAACATGTTTCATTACAACATACTACTACTGCAAATACTACTACTACACAGGTTAAGTTGTGCGGGTTAAGTTATTATTTCACTTTGATTTCAAGCCATCCCATGACAGACTTGTATGTACAGCACGTTGTCAAGTTCTCCCTCTCTCTTCAAGAGAACAAACATTTTGTGAACTGTAACACCGACAACATGGGTGGAGCCCAAACTAAAGACGGCGTATCTGCACTGCTATGCTATTTGCACTGTGAGCCCTGTTTAACCAGTGTCCTGTAACTATCTGGCAGCCCAGCATGGCTTTGACTCCATTTTGTGAGTTATAGAGGCATAGCCGTAAACACCTCACAGCTGAGAGGCTTACTGCATCTACAGTCTCAGTCACAAGCCACAAAGGGTGGCTGTGCATGGGGTGTGCATTGTGGTTCATCAGCTGTTTAAGGACGGAACATGACCGGCTATAATTAATCACATTTTGTCTAGTTTATGTAGGTATTGTTTGTTTTTTTGGCAGCATTATCATATATAGCATGACAGCATTCTGTAATTTAGGCTCATGCTCCTATTGGTTAAAGCACTGAAGCTCTGATGCACGTACCTGTGTTTGCTTTCTGGTCCATAAACAATCATAGTTTCCCACATGACGTCAAGACCCTAAAGACAGACAAACTACATCCTTCATCTACTACAATGGAACTAAACTGTTTAGATTTACATTTTTCCAGATTTGTGTCTTTAGGGGATGGTTCATTTTTGTGCCAAAACCTCCTGCAGTCCCCTAAAAGACTTATAAAATCAATACCGATCTGAAAATGGATGTCTTTGGAGGTAAATCTGCTAAATCTGGTTCCTAGGTTACCAGGCTCTTGTAAGCTCTCATCATTGAGAGATGTTGGCTGAGTGTGTAGACCAGGTAATAAAGATATCAAAATATTCCATCTCAGGCCATTGTGTCTTGTCCTTATTCCAGTCTTAGGGATTATATATGGATCTCTATCTCCAACAAATTAGATTTTTCCCCCCATATATCATGCCCTCACTTCACTTGTCAATGACTGAAATTAACTTTGCTCTCTAGTTTTTGATTGATGCTTGGCAAAACCTAAAAATGTAGCCTTTTCGTAATTTCTAACAACAGAGGCCAGCAACAGCACCCTTTAGTGACCCGAATGCTCATCTTATGGAAACCATGAATGACGCTACAGCCAACTAGCAGTTGGTTCTGTATCTGTTAAACCAAATGATCTGTATCCGTGAGTGAACTCGGAGGGGGTGGAGCTTACCCCAGAAGTGGGTGGTGCTTAAACCAGAAATTAATTTTGGTTTGAAATTGATATGGGTTGATGAGCAGGAGTATATTCATTATTTATTTGAAAACTATAAACACACGAGCCTCATAATTGAGTTTCATATCAGTGGTTTTGATAACCAGAGATCCATGTATAAAACAAGTTCATTCTAAACCTGAGTTAGTAAAAACAAAACACATGCAGCACCGAGAAGCAGAAAATAAAATGCATGATAACTTTTAAGTAAACATAACTTTCTTCTTTATTTTTATTATTATTTTCTATTTAAATCATTTTAAAGTTAAGCTGAAATAACAATATGATGTTTCTGTCTGCGATCACAGGGTGTTTTTTATAGGTATGCAATGTTTTTATTTTTCGGTGAGTGGTATTTTTTTTATTTCTTCACAAGTCAAAATTAATGTTAATTAATTATGTGGTGAATCTGGGTGTATCAGAGAGAGAGAGAGAGAGAGAGAGAAACGAAGGCTATGTAACGGGGCTCAGTATAAATCCATATTTAAAGCCTATGTGTATTTAAACCTTTGTAAGCTAAAATTATACTATCTTTTATTTTTATGAGCCAGAGTGAGAGGAAAGTGCCAGGCCAGCCATATAAATGGAAATAAAAATAATAATGTACTTTACTTTGTATGTTCAGCAAATAAAATGGGAGAGAGAGAGAGAGAACGAGACAAAGAAAAAGAGAGTGTGTAGGAAGGATGTTTGTTAGATCTTTACTCTGGTTTTGTTTTCCTTTTAAATGAACTGACACTGTAAAACTGGGTGATTTAATAGACACAGACAGTGCTGGTGAGCCAACATGGAAATATACAGTCAGCCTTGCGACTTTATTATAGTTAAAAGCACTCAGATGAGTGAAGATATTTTAACGAGGTAGGAAGGAGCCAATCCGCATGGAAGAAAATCTAACTGGTGGAGGCGGAGAGAGTTCAAGCCGTAACATGTGACTGCACTGTTGCAGTATAAGCAAAGTTCTCCAAGTATAACTAACTTATGATGGTGATATGTTTTTTTAAACTTTTATTTTAAAGTCTGCTGCAGGGTTGGAAACAACGAAGATCCTCCAATTTGTCAGCTTCTGTTGCCGAGATATATCTGGAGATAGTTATTAGTGTGTCATCAATCGTCTGACATTTTGGGAAGTATATTGGGTGCGTAGAGGACTGCCGATTGGATTGGTTAGTCATTTTAGTCTAAAGAATAAAAAGGGAAGAGTGCTGATACACACAGGTGTATTAATATATATTCAATTTCATTTTATGTATCGTGTCTGGAATTGGATTCATGCCAGAAACCATCCATTTTTCCCCCTCGTTGAAAAAAAAAAAAAAAGAGAATATCTTTTGCTTCCCTTTATTCTGGTTTAGACCAGACAGTGCTGAACACATATCTTTGCTTGTGGCATTTAATGTAAACACTGTAGCTCAAACTGTCAAAGTTTACTGCTGTGTGACATGCAATTAATGGACTCTGAACATGATTTAACCGTTGTCTGCTCGCTGCCACATATCTTCTGAAGGTGGCAGCCACTCTGACAGGAACACAGTGACCTTCACGGGAAACAGCTGATTTGGTCAGCCTAGAAACTGGCACAATCCCAAGTAAGCTCGCACAATCCCCGCCAAATTTCAGTGGGCAAATATGTTTGACGTGAACTTCCACTCTGCGGAGATGCTACAGAACAACACAGCACCCTTTCAGTAAACTAATGGTCCATGCAAGCAGGAAATAAAGAGGGGAAAAAAATGCTGCTCTTTGAACTCTGCAGTGGAAAAAAAGATGTTTGAGCGGGGTGCAAATCTTAAAATGTATTCGTGGGCTACAGACAGACAAGTTCCCTGCAGGAGGTTCAAGGGGAAATCCACCACAAAAAAAAGAATTCAATACATTCCTTATATCCTGATTCGCTCAGGCTTGATTTGCGAGGGTGAAAAACAGAGCCAGGACTCAGGATTCAGGATGAAGGAAGGCTGAGTATGACAATACAAGGACAATACTCTGTACAATACAACAGGACACAGAGACTTTCTCTGCTTCCCAACGGTTAAGATTACAGTGAAGGGAAGGACATTTAAACATACAAGCTCCAAAGACTATTTGAAGTCCAGGGAAAGTCTTAAACGCTGTCAGTGGGGTAGCTTCAGGCTTTGGCAGATAAGAAACTTTCTGGTTTCTAGTTTGGGAACAGACGCGTCTTGCAGAGTGTATGGATTAAACAGTCTGAGATCAAAACAACAAAATGTGATCCCTGCAAAACGGCTCAGAGTCTGAATCACACAAAATATCTGCAAATCCTGAATTACTTTGTATTCTTACTGTACTATAATTATTAATCAATCCTAAACATCCTTATGTGAAAAAGATAAAACTACTCCAAAAAAAACAAAAAACAGAAGAAGTTCCAGTCCTACAAGCCTAAATCTATAGGATGGGGATAAAGAGTCAACAATTGGACTGATCTATTTTTGCAAAAACTAATCTTGGGCTATTTTGTGGGTTTTAACAATGAAACTTTTTTTTTTTTTGCCTGTATGTCCCTGATTTTTCAACACACTACATCCAAAACAAGCTATTTCAATTGTGGATTGCCCCACATTTAGAGCAGTACTTTCAACCGTGGGATGGTTACGTAGGGTTGAATTACACAGTGTATTGCATCAGCAAAACAACAATAACTAATACTAACTAACTATACTAAATAATATGTTGAATGCAGGACGTTTTCTCTGAGGTTATTGTAGACAGCTGTACAGTAATACTGTTTTGACCTTAAAGTGTTGCCGTAATGAGTCTCGAGAGATTTGAACAATGTGATCTGTGATGTACGCTGCTATGATGTTGTCAGAACATGTCAAATCCCCACGTTCATGTGAAGAAACGTTCATCATGACTCCAAGTCAATGAAACAACTGCTACATCACAGTATTGCTAGTTCTGGTGAACTAATCTCCCCTCCCAGATAATAGGTGTGGAGGCGTCTGTACCCACAAGAAGTGATCAGTCTTTCAATATAAAGCCTCACTGATTGATCAAGTTGTAAATAACGTGAACTTGCTTCTTTTTAAAAAAAAATGTTAAACGATTAATGGGTATTTCAGTTTCCCAGCGGTTCACTCTCAGCTGCACAACACACAAAGGGATTGTTCAAGACAAGATGGAGACCTTTGTCAATGATCCGCTGTCTAAAACTGAAGAATGTTGATGTTGTGAGTGGTATAAAAGCTAACAGCATCGGTGGGGAGGGTGGGCAGGAGAGGTAATGCAGTAACACACTCACCGGTACAGAGGAGGTGGGCTTCCCTGGGCCTCACAGCTAAACACCACCTCCCTGTTCCTCTCCAGAGTCTCCACAGGATACACAATGCTGCCAGGCTGCTTGGTAAAGACAGGACTCTGCAGGACACTGCTTTCTGTAAGACAACAAGGAAAGACAACACAGCTGACTACAAGACTCAGACACTGGCCTGTTTGTAAAACAGCCAATTAGTCAGCGACAGAAACCGGTTGATGCTGCTGAAAGTGTTTAGAAGGGCAAAACCACAAGCAGACAAAACATATTAATTTGAACCGTCTGTCACGAGTCCAGGCACAGAGAAGAATGATTCGACGTGAGCCGTGTCCTCAGCAGCTATTTGCGTGGTAATAGGATATAGCGACTGATTTATGTCGAGCAATTATCTGGAAAGATGCCTTCATTAACGTCTGTCAATGTGCTTTTACTTGATTACTTATGTATTTACTTGCCCAGTGATGTTAGGATTATGTGTCCGTGCGGAGGCTCTTTGTCATGAACGACAAAGGAGAGGTCTCAGTTACTCCATTAACACAGTGTGCTTCTTAAATGTAAATATATATATATATATATATATATATATATATATATATATATATTTTATATATATATAAATATATATATATATTTTATATATAATAATATATATATAATATATAATAATATATATATAATATATAATAATATATATATATATATATATATATATATATATATATATATATATATATATATATATATCACACATTTCATTTTGACAAACACTTCTTTACAAACTTTCTCCACATCTGAACATAGGTGATGGTATCTATGTCCCCCTTTAATCTTCTGTCCTTTTCTGTATCACCTCTATCAGGACACAACCTGCACAAAGAAGCTTAACAAAACATTGACATTGGTCGATTCTGTTAAACCCGGAATTAGATTCAAACACAATCAGTGTTGCAACAAATGCAGTTTGGATATATTGCCTTCACAACGCGGGTCACAACCATTTATTATGTTTTCAAATCACAGAAACTTTTAAGCAACAGGGGGCTTCAGTATTATATTGTGAAAGTAGTGACTGATCTGTGCACAGCTGACACGAACAGGGTAATGCATAATTCAAAGAATTGCTCAATAGGCAATCTAATTCAAGAAAATGTTTTCCTGCACACCGCAGATTTTTACAGCATCAGAGTATGCTTCCAGTCTCCCAGACGCATTCAAATCTCATACTAATTTTAGCCTGCGGTAAGCTATTCTTTTTTTTATGCAAAACTGAACACAGTCACTCTGACAAACACGCAATCTGCATAAGTCTGGAGAATGAAAAAAAAAGTTTATGTCAAAAACACCAAGGAATGAATTCTCTCTATACGTGCATTTAGACATTGAAGCTGTCTTAGATATTGTCATACCTAAAAAGAAACAAATCACACAACAGATTATATAAATCTTAAACAGATTTGTTTGAATTCATATTTTAAATTGTAATTGATAAAAGCTGTTTTGTGTAGAGAGATGCTTGGGTGTCCTCCTTTGTCAACATCCCAACAACTAAGAGAATTTCAAACGACATGCTTGCTCATTTTCTACCTTCTATTAATTCACGACATGTGTTAGCTGTTTAAGGATCACCCACTAGTGATTGTTCAGGTGGTTCAAGGACACAACAAATCTGTATATCTTTAATATTTTGCGTACAAACTGTGCACTATGCTTGATGTAACCTCATAAAAAACAACAACTGTGTTTATTGCCAACGATGCACCATTTAAAGCAAAAGAGAGAATACTGATTGTCCCATTAGATATGGCATGGTCACATTTTTAAAGACGTTTTATGACTGCATGGAGTGTGAGTCAATGGCTTACAAACAGCAACGCAATTAAAACAACATTTAATAACAAACATTACTCATTTTAACCTTAATGAGTCATTTAACCTTAAACCAAAGGTAGGGAATGGCGGAGATAATAGCATGTTACAAATATTTCTCTAGATTATCTGACCTCACTCATTAAAACTGACCAAAGGGAATAAAAAAAAAAAACAGCAGCTGTGGAAAAAACCTAATGGTCCCAGTCGGCTAATACGATGCCATTAATTCACACCTGTCGAAAAAAAAAAAAAATTAAATAAAAAATAACAATGGGCTGAGTCAGTTGATAAATTGAACTGAATTCAGTTTTATATTCATTGAAGATTCATATCTTTATTACTCGTGAATCATCAGAGCTATATTCTGTGAGATTGCATGAAAATATCTGTGATATCATCTCCACAGATACGGACAGCCTGTTTATCGGTCATGTGCCAAATTCAATATACCATGGGCTAAATCAACATTAGCAAATATAGTCGAAACGTGGAGTCTTTCAATTATGAAGCAAATTCATCTTAATCCAGTCACCACACAAGTATAATCTCAAGTATAATCTCTTGCTTTTACTTTTGATGGTGTGCAATTCTTCACTGCCTAACAAAGGGGGGGGGGGGGCTTCATACACTGCAGGGGGAGTATCTACTCTGTTTATTTCACAGAAATATGCATTCAGATTCAAACTGGAAATAGGTGTGATTTATGCTGGACATTGACACACATTTTCTAAATTGCTTCATTTTCTCTATTATATTGTGTGATATTTTAACTCCTCACTTGTATGTCAATAATAACCTCATTTATATAGCAACGGAGTTTCAAAGTGCAGAACACACACGAGGGGGAAAGAGACAAAAAGCAAAGCAAGCACTACAGGGTCAATCTAAAAACCTATATAAGGTAAAAACTATTAAATTAATTGATATATAATTATTTAATTTATGTGGAATTCAAAGATGTTCCTTTGGGGCGGCTGTGGCTCAGGTGGTAGAGCGGTCGTCCACTTATCAGAAGGTCAGTGGTTCGATGACCAGCCCCTGCAGTCAACATGTTTAAGTGACCTTGGGCAACATACTGAACCCCGATCTGCTCCCAGTGGCCGTCCCATTGGTGTGTGAGTGTTCGTGTGAATGGTTGTCGGTATTATTATATTATTATTATTATTATTATCTAAGTATAGTCCATTTACATTGAGTCATATTATGGTTTGAAAATGAGAAAGCCTCTGACAAACATTTGAAAGGCTCTGTTACTCATCATTAATGCCATGAGGCTTCAATATCAGCCCAGGATGCAAAAGTAACATGATAGCAAAATAAGTGACAAGCTTTAATCTGCAACTATAATCTGTTGGAAACTGGTGAGCAGTTTATCGAGGATTAACCTCAATACACGCACTTCCACACTTCTGTCGCTGTCGGTTGCTGTTTGTATGAAAAAGTTGTTATATGATGAGTTTAACCAAGATCTCGTGTTATGAGAACAATTTCCTATGATTCATTAACAGATTTATGAACATTTATTCTTTATAAACAGCAACAGTAAAGGTCTGGAGTCGCCATAACAGAAATACCGGAAACTCTGCTGTTATCTGACGATCCACTCAACGAGGTGAAATAAAGCGATGAAAATCTTTCTCACAGTAGGGTTCGATTTTGGTGAACCAAGAGCAATGAGTTTTGACGGGGCTGACCTTTGAGTCCTAAACAGAAGACGGTATGGTAGTTTATACGCTGTGCTGCACCATTCACTGTATTTCAGTGTCTTCTGTCGGATACAAAAAAACCTGTTCCTTTATACAGCCATGTCAGGAAGTGAGAAATCAATGGTACAAGTGATGAATGAAAGGATGGTACATCTCTGTTGAAGACATTGGCTGACCTCATCGTCCGAGCTTAACCAATGTGCTAACTAAGCATTAGCACGCTCGTTACTTCAGAGAGCTTTATTTTGCCTCTTCAATAAAGGTGAAGAAAATGCCAGGAAGAAGTAAACAGCACAGAGAGATAGTAGAGAGAAACTAGAAGGTAATTACCTCGACTACGGCCGTAATGTCTATCTGTCTGTTAGCAGGATTACTCACAAAGTTCTGAAGAGAGCGATGGAATTTTTTTGGAGAGGTAGGGTACGGCCAGAGGTACAATTTATTAGATTTTGGTGTTGATCAAGATCATCATCTGGATCAAGACTTTTTTTTTAATGATGCTTTACCATAGTTAGAAAGGGGCAATTACAAGATTTCTGCCTTCATGAATAATGTCTACAATGCTTGGACAAAAAATACAATGACATCCCTCTAAAATCTACGACACATGAAAGTCTGATATGGATCCAAATAATACTCAGAATTTATAGGCGTCACAAACAATTTGCTACCATGATATAACACATAATAAAGCTACAATGTAATGTAAAATGAAAAAGGGATGAAGGACACCACAGAGATCAGCGAAGCAGTGTCATGAACACATCTCAATCAGCTGTGCATTCCCACCTAAAAAAAGCTACACCACCATTTGCTCAAAGAGAGTCAGAACAACCAATGTCATGCTGTTATTTCTTTCTGATGTAGGATTTATCAAACTCTCCGGGCTCTTGTTTCTCGCTGCCTACAGCCTTTTCTGACACACAGCCTACAAAACAACCATATACCAAAAGAAAGAACACAAAATATTCAATGGGCTCCATCGTGTGTGAGAAGGGGGTTTGTGTTTTGTGTTTGAGCGAGTGAGAGAAAATTGACAGGGAATGTGAGCAGGGAATAGGAGAAGGTTAGCAGCAAGTTGTCAATTTGGCAGTAAATGAACAGCATAGGTCGGTGTGTCAGATAATAAATGCTTCAGCCTCTCAAGACCTGGAAAAGCCTCGTCTGTTTGTTCACAACTGCTGGAAAAGTGAAGAGGCGTGGCCCCAAAGCCCCCATCCAACAACCCTGACAGCATTTAAGACTACTGTCTGCAGTGGAAATGCAAAACACATCTGGGATTTACTGTTGGAATTTTGCCTGTCTGAGTTATGACAGAGCAGAAGTATGGTCTGAATTGGGTCAATCGAGTGACATGGAACAAAACAAAACATCACTGCATACAACTACTGATAGCAAAAGTACAGTAAGGAAAGACTCAGCAGTTTCCTGCTATATCTTTAGGCTTCATAGCTCGTTTGCCCTTTCATCCAATCGCAACCGGTCATGCTTCTCCTTAAGCCAATCATTTGTAAGCTGTCAAACTTTAAATACGCTCTCTCTCTCTCTGCGGTCATTTCAGTATGGTAAGTATTTGCGATGCTTCCTTACTTATATGTTCTGTGCTGTCATCTTATTCCGTTGCCTCCTCCCTGCCCCACCAAGCATGTTAAGATCACAAATCCAATCCTGTTTTATATGATTTCAACCCAAGTGGTTGAAAACTACCTACCTAACCTTACCGACCTAATGGAAAACCAAATAAGGCGAGCAGAGTGGAGTCAAGTAGAACTGACTACACCTCCATCTATAGCTCTCTATCTCTTTGAGCACGTCTGCAATGTCACAAGCAGTTTCCCGCTATCTTTAGGCTCCACTAGTTCCAATCACAACAGCAAATATTTGCAACACACCTGCACCCTTTCACCACCTCAACCCTGGACACCTGGCCATCTCCAATCAGATGTTTTCCTTTCATGAAGTACATCCAACATGGAGCTCCATTTCCCATCACCACCACCAGTATCGAGGCTCTGGAGGGAAGTCTCCTTCATCCTGCAACCACCTAATTTGTCGGACAGCTTCCTGTGGTGATCGACTTCCTGCACGAAAGACTATACCTTATGTCCGCAAAATAAATGTAATCCTACTTCTATAATCTCATTCTTACTTTTCCTTTTATTAGTTTCTGCTGATTGAACTGAGGCTAAACTCAGCTTTGTGAGCAGAAACCGCTGTAAACTTTCCTCTTACCAGTTCGGAGGAGGCTGTATAACATGTCCCCCTTGCAATGGAGTCGTGCTGAGTGCAACAGAAGTAGGTCATCATTAAAACTCTCTGTTTCTCTAATACTCAGGTACCTTTACCTGGACTCCCAGTAGGCCTCACACACCTGCAATAGACTGTTTCTCTTCTCACTATTCCAAACCGATTCATTTTTCTTCAACTGTGGGAGAAACATGTCATCAAAAAGCTCTGGGTTACTGCCACAGAGAATACAGGCAGTCCTCTGGAAATTGGTTACCTACTTTATGGTGACATCCAAAGATTTTTGAATTTTAAATTGGACAAAAAATATGCACAGGTGTAGGAGAAGTCTTTGATGTTTATACTCCTCACTTTTCTCTGTGACAGTCTGACAATTCTGTCTCTCATCTGGATGGATTGTAGTCGACTTCTGTATTTATTTTGGTACTTTAAACATGTACAGGGTGCTCTTGATCTTAAGATCATAGGCCTTTTTATTCAGAACTTTTATTACATGCTGTATTCTTTTACTATACTTTATCTGTATTTGCCCTCTAAAACATGTCTATATCATCTGAGGTATCATTCAATTTTTACCTCAACCAAGGTTTATGAAAATAAATATTCCCCTTATACCTGTCATCATTTGGGCAAATGTAAAAAAAAACAAAAAAAAAACTGAAATTATCAAGTTATGTCATGGTTCCATTAATAGATGGAGTCACACAACATCAACATCAACGGTCAGGAAGTAAACAGATTACCAATCATGACTCCTTCTCTGCTTCTATTAAATGTATTTAACCTCAGTTAACAAAGTTCAATTAAGTGATTAGATCAAATTGTGCGACGTGTATCCAAAAATGATTGCCTCATTAATTGTGACCCAAAATGAGTGACAAAACTCTTAAGTTGGGATGAAATTCTCTAATTAACGTTTGATGTGAGCACTTCAACATTTATCAGTTGTGAACACATTGTGAATCATAATAACTGAAGGGAAATGAACAGTGAAGAGTTTCAAAAAATATATTTCCAGAGAAGTGTATACAACAATCAATCAGGAAGTGCATCCTTTAAAAGGGGTTCTTTATTTATGTATATTTTCTTGATTTAATGTGCACTTTTTTCCTGCTGTTATTTTGATCATTACTGTTTCTTTTATATTTTGATTTAAAATATAATTTTTGATATTTTGATAAATTCCTGGCCTCATACATTATTTTGTTAAGCTATTTGTTTGGCATTTCCTGAAACAATATCTCCTCTATGCTTATATGTGTCTTTATTAGTATGTTCAAATGTTGGCCATGTACTTTGTTTTCTTTGTATTGCTATTTTGTATACAGTTGCAATATTATTATATTTATCCTTGAAAGTAATTAAGTGTATTGTCTTTGCTTTGTTTACAGATGTATGATTGTTTTTTCTTCCAGGTTATGAACATGTTAAAATAAGGGATATGAGACTTGGACTTGTTGTCGTCTGATCTGGTTCCCCTCACTCCTTTTTTCTTCTTCTTTTTATTAACAGTGTGCAAAAGTCTGTGGCACAAACATTGTCCTGCAAAAACAACCATCCTTACAGTCATGGAGCCCCAGTAGATCACTCCCTTTGTCTTGTGCAGCCTTGTGTAACTGGGTCTCTGAAACGAATCCACCAAGCTCTGGTGGGTTTTAATGACAATGCTACAGTCAAACAGCTATTCAGATGGTATCAGCACTGATCTTCTAAAAACTGGATGGGAGATATTTTGGACAGACTATGCTCTCTCCCGCTTAATCTAGCTATAAAGGAGAGGATTAACAGACTGAAAATGGTTCTGACTTGGCTATCATGAACTGTATTTATGTTTTCAGCCTGACCTGTTTGGAAAGACTTTTCCACCAGAGCCACAATAGAACCCCCAGAGATGAGGTGATAAGTATTCTGAGAGAGGACATCTCAGGACATCCATGTTCAAATTCATCATGTGTGAAATATGAGGTCACCAGCTATATGAATGCTCACTTAAGTTATATTATCCAAGCTGTGGTTTGACCTTCAAGGACCATAAAGATTTTATTTGTACAATTTGATAAGCACCCCCTGTTTTATATTCAGAAAAATGACACAACAAAAGACGACAGCAGTATATTATTTCTGCAGGAATACAATCACTCCCTATAATTGCGGTTTCTGTTTTGGACTCGTTTGGTTCTCCCACCACCAGTGCTCCTCTGCCAACACCATTAGGCATGGTGCAAATTTATTGTGCATGGTTAGTGAATGGGGTGGCACTCTAATCTGGCCATTTTAAAGCCTTACTGCACAGTCTGGAGTTCAAACAATGAGCCAATATAGGTAAACACTGCACCACCGCGCTGTAGAAGAAGAGATTTGTTGAGACAGAAATAAATAATATTTTCTTAATCCATCACCCTAAATTTCTAATGCATTAGAACAGTATAATTGGGCTGATGTTTTTTCCAGACAGAACGTAGTCACAGCCCTCACTAGGGTGAGTGAATTCCCCAGAGCAAATGACAAATGAGTATACAAGCGTTTGCACATATGATGTAACACCTGCATAGCATCCAGGCAGCAACACCTGGCAGGAAACAACAAAGAGGAGCTCTCATCTCCACAACAAGTCCTCCAAATTAAACCTCAAATTACAATCGTTCCCGCCCTCCACCCACGATGAGTCATTTTCATGTCAGCAGAATGACATCTTTTGTCTGTGCCTTCCAACACCATTACGTATCACCGTTTCCTCTTTTGGCAGTAGAACCATTATTGACGCTGAAGCATTGTAACTTTTTATGGTTGTAGAGGGAGCCTGTTAATGGGTTACCTAACCTTTACAGTCCAATTTAGAGGTCGAAGCCTGCATGGAACAGAAGTATGTGCTCAATCTGATAGCTATCAATTGCCTTATAATGTTCTGTAATAGTCACTCACGTGCACTGATTTCACAGATTTGGTCTCCGCATTGACAGGATCCCGACACTGCATAAACACTAACATGATTCAAATGAAAAAAAAAAAAAATTAAAGTTCAGATTTTTAGCGTTATGATTGAGATGAAGCCTCTGATCAGGTGAAACAGGTATCCCACGTGTGTCCATTGGGATATGGGCAGTAAGCCCCTGTAGCTGAGCCTGTCCTCTGCTGTCGTATCCCGCCTGTGCCAGAAACATCTCATTAGTGTTCTTTTCCAGCCACTCAATTAGCATCTCTGTCTCATTCAAAAAAAAAAAAAAAACCCTACAAGCTGTCGGAAAAATGAAAGAATGGTGTGTGATGTACGGTCTCGGTTGTTCTGCACCGTCAGTCTGACAGTCATATAAATCATTAATTTCTTTGGGTTGCATGAGAGTCAGGCAGTGTCTCCAAACTAGCTTTGAAATGGCAACTTGGTCCACACAGGTGAACACTTCTTGTGCCTGCAGACTGATTCTACTCCAAAAGGTCTTGAATAAAACATGTACGATATGCATATCAAAAGGCGAGACTTGACAAAGCAAAACAAAGATGTTGGGGTAGTGGAAAGAGAAGGGGAGAGTGGTTTGCCTTGAACCTATTCTTAGTCCCTAACAACACCAATTAGCAAGGGCTTGGCACAGAGGCCATCTGGGGATACCCCCCTTTCTTCGTGTTGACATAATTGCTCCTCTTGAGGACGAGCAGGTGAGTAAAACCTACAGACGTCTGCACCAGGTTAGCCAGACGTGCTCTTCAGTTTGATGGGTGACGGCAGAGCTCTTACTAATACTGTCATCAAGCAGATGTCAACCGTAATGGAAGCTTCAATAGGTGAGAGAACAGTGTTAAGAATGATGAGAGTCAAATAGTTCAAATATGGAGTTCTGGGGTATTTCCTAAAATATTACCAGTGTTCCTTAAACAGCCCTTCGGATTAGAGGATGAAACCCAACTCACCAAGTAATTTACTCCTAATCAGCACATAATGAAGTGGGGACAGCTGGGCCTGTTTGGAGGTGTGCACGGAAGCAGACCTAGGGGCGAAAGGCCATGGAGTCTGCCTAGCAGCATGGTTCAGCTGGCCTGGCACCGTCAGGCTCATTGCATGCTGCTCACCCAGTGGAATGACAGAGGTCAGTGCTCATCCTGTCACTGCAAAATGGCCTGAAGGGATGAGGGCCGCACTACGAGAAAAGACCTTGACATATAAGGCCATCTGACATTCGTGTCGACGTAAAAAAAAATGCTCTTCATGGGCGACGGGCATGATTATGGAGACGCATTAGGAGTGCATCATACTAGATGGCAGTCATTGCATCATCTAGCAGTGCTGATGCTGCTATGACAGATGCTACATGTCCTTTAGTTAGTCAGCCATAATTAACTGCAGAATTGATGGAAGACAATATAGTAATCAGTGAGAACCTTTCTTCAGAACGAAGTGATGCACGTTAATGCAAATTGAGGTCTAGCATAGACGAGGGGTTAGCAGCAGTTTATTTGGAATCCAGTTATTTGTTATGCTTATATTAATAAATTGCGACTATTTAAAGATACACAACTTAAAATTCAATTTGCACGAAGGACACTGTAGTATTTAATAGTCTTGAGATTTTCTTTCAAAAAGTAATTGGCTTTCAACTATTTCACTCCATCTTTAAGCTTTGAGGTCTGTTGTTTCCTGAGATATGTAATCCATCACAGTGAACATCTTGCCAGCTTCTATTGCTGTCACACTTTCACTGTGATTGTATGGTAATGGAATAAATACAGAATGATCTGAAAAGAGCATCGCCACAAAACAACAATCGCATATGAATAAAAGCTGGCCTCATTCACTCTGACAGATCACCTATCTAGAGAAGGCTTAAAGTTTAAACTTTTTTTAATAATTAATGCCAGCAGAAAGAAACTAGCAGCAGCATAAAATGTACAAAAACACACACAGAAATGTAAAAACAAAAAAAATTAAATGGTAAATGGGATTTGCATTGAATGTTTATGTCACATTAACACTTCCTGAGATGACAGCATGGCTGACACCTTCTCTGAGCCTGCCAACAGTGAGCTAACAGTGAGTCAGCCTCACTGAGTCAGTTACACATGGAACTCTGCAGCATTCTCACTGGAGCCCTAGTTGTGAACAAATTAAAAAACGTGTTTTGCAGGAATAAAATCAGTTTGATGTACACTGTAAATGTAAAATGAGCTGTTTCCTTGGAAAACATGACCATGTAGTCTATTTGCTGCTATTGGCTAGGTGGTGGCTAGTTACTATTTATAGTAAAAACACAGGATAAGTGTAGAAATTTACATTCAGAAAATGTTAACTCTGTGTTAGATTATATGTGTAGTGATAATGCATGGAAAAATACAATCAGAGGTCACTTTATTACTTCAGATGAGTATGTACTCTGCTGACTGCATTAAATTTGAGGATGTCAACCACCAACTGTAAGCTGATCTAAACGGTAAAAAATAAAACAAAAATGACCATCTAGCTTTGCTAGCATAGCTTTAAGAGACTTGGATTGCATTAAATTGTACAGGTTTACCTGCAGCGACACAGTCACTGAGTGAATATTTTTTTTATATTACTGCAGCAACAGCTATACTTTCCTTCACCCAACTCTTTCTGTAGAAGCGCAACCAATGGATTTATTTATCCCTCAGTGTGGGCCAGCGCTAGAAGCAAGAAGACAGTTACTAAGTCTTTCATCAAGAGGGGATTATCCTGTTAGATCACTGGCTGAGGAAACAAGGGATGGTGCCACATGGCTAATTGGCTGAGTGAAGCAGATTCACTATTGGCCGACTTAGCAGCCCTCCAGTCAAGTCTTGTACCTCCGTACATGTCTCAAAAAGATTCATTTAGACTTTTTTTTCTCTGATCCAGCCAATAACATTAACGATGGCTCTGTTCCATTTAAGTGTCACAGTAGGACATCCAGGCGATCGAGCATGGATAATGCAGCCATTATTGTTATTCGTCAGTATTATTACATCTGTGCTTCCTGTTATGACATGTCAGAATGTTCACCCCGAGACAGGCCTTTTTTTTTCTTTTTCTTTTTAGTTTGTGCTTACCATTTATTGGATAAAAAAGTTTACTTAGATTACATCACTGCAAAATGAAGTATGCATGGCCCATACAAAAACAAATAACTCAGCAAACCGGCGGGGGAGGAACTCTTTGATATGCTAAAGAGTTCCATCTGTTGCCGGCAATAACTTAATGTACTTAGTAGATTCAGGCATCTGATTTCATTATGTTCAAAGTATGTTTTGAAGTACTGGCACTGATCCTCCTCTTGCTCATAACCCTTCGCCATCACAAACAGGAAGCTGCCGCTGAACCTGTACTTTCACCTGTTTGATATCACATCAGATAGCGATCATCTTTTAGGGAGCACAGCACAAGCGAGAAAACGCGGTGCGACAAATCAGCCCTTCGGATTTTAATTAAATCGACATCCGCTTCATAATTCGCTGGAGCAGCTCTGTGGATGGTCGAACGAACATTTTCATAACACCTCCACGGTGATCTCGCTCATGAAATGTAATCCTTAGACCGACAAAGGTCATCAATCAATCTAATCTAATTCGATACATAATTTTTATCCATTAGCGCAAATAGAAATCTGATGGTGAGAATTATTGCATTATATGATTTGTAATTGGATAATGCATAATGCATAAGTGTACTCCTGACCTGAGAGTCTTTAACCATACTATTTATGAGAAAAGAAAAAGTCTCAAATGATTACTTCTACTTTGACAGTTTAGCTGCTTCAGGTTCTGAGTGGATTATGTGAATATACTCCAAATTGTCTATTATGACAGAAGCACTGTTACAGTTTATGGTATTTCTGCACCGATAAGCAAGTCTGTTCAGCGTACAGCGGTTATTATCCAATGCTTCACGTATGTGAAAACTATTTTTCACCAAGCTACAGCAGTTTGTGCCTTTGTCAGGAGGACTGAAATCTAAATATAGCCCCGTTATTAATATGAGGCTGCATGCAAGATCAGACCAAGCAAGGTCGGGGAGAGGTGGTGTGTTTGAGGAAATATGAATGTATGAATGCATTTGACTACAGAGGATGCTCGTACTGTTAGATTGCATGCAGTAATGTGCATCTTGCTTTTTTTTTATATACACAGCTACAGTTTGTACGATTGACCTTTGAGTTAGGAATAAATACGTTTTATTTGAATAGAAATAAATTAGCTGAGTAAATGTGAAACCAAGAATACAGAATTTTTCATTCTAAAATTACATGTGAGCAAACCGATTATAATGAAATAAACAAACATTGTTTTATCCTTTTTTTTTGTTTTTTTTATGTCAGCATTTGTCGCTCTTCGCCATGACTTCAGCACTTTGTCCCATTTTCCTATTTGTGATGACAACAAGCTTGCAGTGGTCAAGCACACACTGTGTCCCGCTCAGGGCAGGCTATGATTCACTCAGTGAATCCAGTCTTTGGGTGACACATGGCTAAATGGCTCAACAGCCCCCCCCAGCTATGTGTCTGTCTAAGCATTACTGCTTTGGCAGCCACTGACTAGAGCTGCTAAGCTGCTAACTGAGCATTGTGGGTGAATACTTGCATTGGCTGCACTTCTGTCACAGATTCAGAAATTGTTGTCAAATAGCGAAACACGGCTGACAAATTTAGGACACAAATGACGTGGAGAGTGAGGCGATAACTGGCCGTGAAGTTGGGGTCACAACCCCCCACTCTAGGAACCCTTGTTTCAGGTCACTGTCATCACTTGTCGCCCCTTGAAATATTCTCACCACATATCTTCTTTAATTGTTCCGCTCTTTTTGTGATATCAAATTGCTCGTTGTGTTCGCAAATGTTCATCAAATCAGGCTGGTGTGTTTTGGCGCTAATCTTCTAGCCTTAATCATGCTTGTGATGATTGTGTAAATGATGAATTGATGATCTGCAAACAACAATGATAATGACATCAATCTTTATCATAATGATGATCAGTATAATGACAGTGATGCTTATTGTTTTGCATTTTGTTGGCGGCACATTTTCCGTCAGTGGCTTTGCTTGAGTCACTCTATTTACAAAGCATGTGCAATACTGGCAGTAGAGCCGGTCACTCTTCATTTGATCAAATAAATAACTTGATATTGAACTAGAGCTAAATATCATCAACTAAATATCCTTTTTCTTTGCACATTGAAAGACGTCAAGGATTGCCCTTACTATTGGCTGCCTATACTATTACCATCAAGTACAAGGTTTGTGTGTAACTGTGATCTGTTTTACTGTGTGGTCTTTTTCAGAAAAATCATCTAAAAATAAACGTATGCAGTAATCCAAAACATGCCTAAAACGTCAGGCAAGGGTTCTAAATGAGATGATATCAGCCTCCTTTTCATCTCTGTGCTCCCTCTCTCAGGCTAGTGCTTACAGTAGAGCTGCTTTGGTCTGTCAAAGAGCAGTTTTCCTTGACAAGTGACAGTTTGAAAAGGAAAGAAAAATCTTGTCAAATTGCAGTCGACAGTATATATGATTCAGCATACATGAAAAATAGTTTGAGGAGCACCTAAGTGAGTCCATTTTGTGAAATAAGGTTTTCATTTACTCCCTGGCATATTCTCATTACTATCATATAATAAACTGCCCTCATAAACAAGGCAGAGGACAGCACATCTTCTCAGGAGGCAGATAAAATCACTTGTGTAGATGTGTTGTTGTTGTTGTTGTTGTTGTTGTTGTTTTTGCATCTATGTGAAGTGCATTCATGACAGTGTCCTCTGTGATTGTTTGAGATAATAAACACGGTTCTGTGAGTGGAACAGATACAGTGGTGCCACATAAACCTTTAAGAAAATATATTTTCTCCACGCGGTTACAGGCGAGCTGAACGTCGGAGCGAGCCTTCGAGGACGGGGAAAGAAAATCAATGGAGAAGAATGACAATAAAGGCATACATCTCTGCACATAACTTTCAGGCTTTCTTGTAAATATTAGAATGGATACAGCAGTTGTATTACAGTATATAAGCATTGAACCGGGCAGGGAATACATTATTACCTATAGGCAGGGCAATGATATGAAATATTGTTTTAACAGCGAGGGTCTATTTCACGCTCACTGGTTTTGCAAAAGCAGAGAAAATAGAAAGCAAACTTGACAAGATAATTAAATAATTTAAAACAAATGCATTAGTTGTTTTGTCAGCTTTTAGTCTGGAGTATTTGCTCACTGTAGCCAGTGGAATTTTCCATGTTAAGCCTAATTAGTGATAAGTTGATAGGGGCAACCAATCTCATATTTACCCTTTTCCCTAAAATGTATGTAAAAAGTTGATTCAATAAAGATATTTTTTTTGAATATGGACTTTATGCATAAGCAAACATTTGCAAAACAACACATTAAATCTAAACTTTTTTTTGTCCTTTTTCCCCCTCAGTCTCCCTGACCTTCTTTGGTTCAGCACAATAATTAGCTATACTGTAAAATCCCTCTGATTATTTTCATATTAAACTTCATACTTTTCATTCTGACACTTCTAAGCTTTCACTTCTGATTAGACTTAAGAAAACAAATACAATTAATTCATGCTATTTATTAATTAATAATTACAGTCTGTCACATAAATGCTGCATGTCACCGATACTGGCTATAATTGTAATTGCTAAACTTCCTAATAGCTGTCATTATCTAGGATAATGGATCATATCTAAAGGATCATAAGGGATCCAATAAAAATCTTTGTCAACAACAACAATAGGCTTTGGGCATTTTTTCTTGATATTGAGACACACACAGACACTTAGAGCGCAGAGCAAAGAACGTAAACAGATGTATTTTTTACCGGAGTACTTTACTGTTTAATTACATTCATTTTATTACCATAATATTTTATTGGTTGTTGCTTACTTTTTTATTCTTTATATTTTATTGTTTGTAAAATGCATTGTTAACTTGTTTTGAAAAGCGCTATATAAATAAAGGTATTATATTATTGTAAAAACTATTGGTGATACTACATATAATATCATATATGTATGCATGCAAACATTTTGTGTGTTATATCTATTATTCATATCCATGGGCCTATACAGTACGTGTGTACTTATATCATGAGTAGTAGATTTCTGGACTTATATAATAAGGCAACTACTCTTGAGCAAAGTGCTGGAGCAGCTTAATGGCAAACAGCACAAAGCAATTTGATTATACTGGCCGGTTCCCAGGAGATAATGTGAGTGTGAGCATAAATCATGTAACATAGAAAAAAAGGTGTGTTCAGCAATCAATACTCAAATGAATAAAGTTCAGAGAGATGCAAACCCCCCCCCCATGATCCCTATATGATCCTCTGACATGAATATTCAAATAAATAAATTAAAAATCAAATAAATATTTGATGCATAGCACAGAGGATGCTGTGTTATATTAGCATATGTATTTATATCAGCGGGAAGCTGGAGGCAGTTACTCTTAGATATTAAATGTTAAAGAGGCTGACACCTTGAATCATTCAGTATAACTAATGTAGATATGATCTGTTTAATTGCTCCATTTGTTAATCACTTTTTAAGTGGCACACACTTTGGCTATAAACAGAGCGACATGATTCAATATTTAAATCTGAATTTTTTCTTACAATGTCTGACAAACAACAACATAATTAGTTTTATTCCTAAAAACAAAAACAAAAACAATAAAAAAAAATCCTCGATGTGCGATGCTAGTGGAGGGCTCTGCAGTTCAGTGAGCAAAAATAAATGTGAAACGTCTGGTTTAGACTTTCAAAATACAGCTTGATGAGAAACATTTTACATTGTTTTCGACTGTTAATGTTGTGACCCAGACACAGGTTGGTTGGGTTCAGGAAAACAACATGGTTTGGGTTGAAATGACAATTTCAGTTCCACAAAAAAAGTAATGTACTTGTATTTGTATTTGTAGGACTCAAACCAAGGTGCTCCTTTATAATACAACCCTAGGCGATATGAATGATAATAGGCCGGTACCTATAGGGGTAACTTTAAGTTTAGGAAAATATTATGGTTATGGTATGTATAAGTTTAAGCATGATAAGGCAACTTAAACACTTAAAACAGTTAATAAAAACGCCACCATGTCTGCCTCCAAACCTTGCATTCTGACTGAATACATTAAGAACACAATACTTCCTACATTGAACAGTTAATTTGACAGAAATCACCATTAATATTTGTCTTTATTTTCTGACTACAAGGAAGAACTGGCAAGTAAAAAAAAAAAAAAAAAATGGAAAAGAACAATTCAACTTATAACAACCCCAGGCTGAGAAGTGTAACTAAATCAAAAATAAACATCTCTACAATTATTTAACATAAGCCTATGCGGTTCCATCCATGTGCAAATCCATTCTTGTGCTCTGCGTTATAAAGCCAAGCTTTGTAGGTGTGCGTACTGGGCATCATCCCTTTTTCCAGGAGTCAATTTTCAGGCACCTCTCTAATCCATAGTATCAAGGCCATTTCATTCATTGTGAAGTGTGTTTCACTCCGAACTGATAAACGGGAGGGTTAGTACCGCACCATCCTGCACTCAAACTTAAAGATCTAAAAAAAATATCTCCAAGATGTTCATTTCCAGCTCAGTCGAAAACACACCAGCCTTATGGAAGGCTGAGTCTAAGCATGCTTGAAAGATTGTTTAAGACAAATGTTCGTGTCTGGCGGGTTCATCGGGGAGGGTAAACCAATTTTCGTCTTAGAACGTCACTTCCACGGCTGTGAGTCACGGACAATCATAGCGGATCAGTAAGAGCTCTCAGCCTGAAGTTTAAAGATGGAGGAACTCCCATTAACCCCAACTTTTCCCATGATGTAAATCTGTACGCTGCTCCTGCTTTAATGTCAAAGCTGTCTAATGAAAGAGGAGACAAAGAGTCATAATGAGACACTTAACAATAAGAAAAAGAGCGTGCATTTATAAGAAGTGAAAGATAAATGGTCTTTCCATTGCAGCATCACGCAGCAGGGCTACGGCTTAGGCATTCCAGACAAAAGGTGACTGAAGGTCCGCTATACTGTTGCTGTCGCTGTGGCAAAATGGGCTGCTCTGTTTCAACATTAGGCTGGAAAGAATGTGCATTCAGGCGGTCAGGATATACAATAAATAAAGCAGAGGGTCAGGTGAGAAATATGCAACAGTTTCATGTAAATAACAGAATGAAAACCTTTTACATTCTGCCCTGCATGCTTGCTGTTTATTACAAAGTAAGAATGGATGACCTGCACAACCTCCTTGTATGTAAATACAGAGAAAGAACAAGAAACAGAATGTAGATGGTTGTACACTGAACAAAACGATGACAGTGTGACGGCGCTCCACTATTTCATTTTAAACATCATGCCGACATTCAGCAATGTTGGCATTTAAGTGTGATGTTTTACATATGCATCGTAAACAACAACAGGACAGGGTAACAACAATCAAATGCATATTTCCCTGTTGTAGGACTAATAAAGGATTATCCTATCCTATCCAACCTTATCCCATCCAATCCCATCTCATCCCATCCCATCCCATCTCATCCCATCCCATCCCATCCCATCTCATCTTTTACCTTCCCTGTTACATGGTAGCTGATGTCATCCTCCGACTCAGAGGGTAAGAAACACTTAGGTCTTGCATCGTCTCTCCTATTTGAAAACATTTTCAGTTGATTTTTATTCTTCTTGGAGTTAGCTGCTTACTGCTACTATCTGCTCTTTAAATCATCCGGCTGTGGATCGCACACATAATATGTTATCATAACGTCACACCTGCCACCTCACCCATTTATACAGACATCAATTTAACGCCGTTTCTACCTCCACTGCTGGCTCAGAGACAGAACAGCCACGATTCCCCATTATGCCTTTGTAAAGTCTATACAGAACGGTGAGGCAGAATAAAGGTGCGATAGTCCTGCCTTGAACAGGCTGTGTAAAAGGGGCTGTAGATGCCTTCCTTTACTCAGACCGTCTATCCTCTGGCAAAAATGTACATTGCCGTTTTCAAAGGAGTGTCCCTTGTCCTTGGGATGCAGGTGGACAGCTTCTATAAAACGAAGGTGCACCTTATCCACAGGAGAAACCTATGAGGACTAAACAATAAAGCTAAAGCTAAGTTAATGTGCAGAAGTAGGCAAGGGGCTCACAGCAGGCCTAATGTGTGGTGAGCAATGAGATGGAGGGTTTTACCAGAAGACAGACCTCATCAATAGTCTTTTCTTCATCTTGATTCGTATAATACTTGTTGATTAAACACTGAGTAATTTAACTGATGCTCCACGGTGACCCCTCCTATTTGTAAAAGGAGACAAATTAAAGTTCTCCATCAAAACGCGATCAATGTCAGGGAGCCTCTGGCTGAAATGGGCACCGCGGTATAATGAAGATATAAGTCAACTTTACTGCACAGTAAAAGAATGATGGACATCTGAAATGACCAGAAAGGATTTCCTGAACATTCACTGCCTTTATTATTCATCACTTTGAGTAATCGGCCTGAATTTAACCTTTACTGTAGCTGCAGTATTTACTGCAGTTTTTCTAACACATTTTATTAAATCAATTCTTATTTCAATCAGTCCCTGGTGACTTACTGTGACTAAAATGTAATTGTATTACCTGACATGAAATGAATGAGTTTGAATCTTACACTTGGTTTCATTTTGTCACTTGTGGAATATGAATGAGTCTTTGGCAAATGGTTTCAAGTGTGCAGTCCCCTTTTTATACATTATTTTACAATGAAAGGCAATGAAAAGGCATTAACTGTAAAATAATTTCCTATTTAAGTAATTAAAGTACTGCATTTCATGCAACTTAAAACTCCTACCCACTACATTTATCTAACTAGCTAACACCTAGTTAAACCCAACAACATTATACAGGACTGTAGTCGAGTACATTTGCCATATTTTATACCGTATTGGATGTTTTACAAAGCTGTGTGTCTTGTCTTCTATCTTGGTTAGGTTTGAACCATTACAGTATGTAGATTGATGGCAGTTTCCACTCCTGACAAGCTATTGGCCCTATTTATGATCTGTCAAAGTGGAATGAAATATTTTCATCCCCACTTTGATGGCTTACACAATCCTCTTTCACATTCAGCATGATGTCGGTAACCTTTTCTGAGAGCCGAATGCAAGACTACGGCAAAGCCCAAATGCGAAAGTGGAGACGGTGGCTTACTTCCACAATAACTTCTTCGTTGTTTTTCAAAAAAAAAAAAAAATCTATTGGACAAAATATGTTTTTTTTTACGGCCAATCAAACCTGATGTAGCTCCTTTCTAAACTACGCCTTTCATACTGTCACCTGCCCCAAATACATATGAATAAGGACTCAGACCTCACAAAGACAGCTTTGGCATGCATCAAAAGTTCTTAATAAGATGCTTTACCTGCAAGGCACCCCATAAGTGAGTGCAGCACCAGCAGTTTCCATAGCAACACCATCTTCAATTTTGTAGGGTCGAAGTAGTCTCACATCCAATCACAAATGTATAGAATCCAATTTGCACCTTTCTGGTTTCCCAGTCTGTATAAAAAGAAAACAGGTGAGATGAGTATAGCGGTGGCAGCACTTTTGAAAATCAGTCTTTGTTGTTTCCTGCTCAGCATGCTCAGTCAACAATGGGTGGAACACAGAAAAGACAGTAGGGATGTGCAACAAAGAGCACCGTGATGGCATCAGTTATAAATTGCAACTATAGTTATCACAAATATAAGCCTGTAATTACAATAAAGTCTCTTCATTTCCCTTTTAATCATGAATTCCACTGTGCAATTTACTCCCATTCCCACTTTCCTGAACGTTGCTCCACAGGTTAAAAGAATGGGTTTCAGTGTCGGGTGGATGAAGGGCACATGAACACAAAACACTTCATATACATTCATTCCCTGTCTCCAGCAGCTCTAGGGACAATGACTTTCAAGTCAATATGAAAGCGAATCCACCGCTATAAGTTTTTCGCGCCGCAGCGTCGCTCTTGCTTGAAGCCTCTCTTTTATGCCCATAAAAAGTGCAAAGCCAAAAACATGAAAAACGTTGAAACATCTAGAAGAATTTCACATCAATTTGGTGCTTTTTACTCGACACAGACTCTATCTCCCTGGAGTTTGTATCGAAAGTTTGCTGAGTGGCAGGAAGGTAACAGCTCTCAGCCTCACAGCATCCAGCAACAGCTAATAAGCTGAAAGACGGTGATTGAAGATGAGGTGAAGAAAGAAAAAAGACTTTAAAAGACTGTCAGTCGTCATGGAAATACGGTATAGTCTTTCAGGTGAAGGGGAAATAATTAAGATTGTTTTTGTTGGGGACCAACTTCTCACTGATACATGGCAGTAATTTTGACACCTTCATTATCTTGATACAGTGCATTCTGTGCTGCATACAAGAAAAGATTTGAAGAGTGTTGTTTTTTTCCTCCAGTTTTTAAGCATGCTCGATGAAACATTTTGTTTCTGTAATTTAAACCTTGGGCTATTTTGTTTTTATTTTCCTTCAGCTTCTTTGTCTAATTTTCATTTGGATGCAAGAGAAAAGACGACGGCAGGCAACATCACAGAGGCAGCGATACTATTAAGTACAATTTTAACCACTCAGGATTAAAATAAATGGAGGCAAGGCGCGAAGAACCAAACAGGCTTTAGAGCAGTGGGTGATTTAAGGGAGGTGAGGGAGATGTCATCCTCCTTGTCAGCAAAATGGCAAAATGTATGCCCCCTTGTTATTCTGCCATCCCCCAGTAACAAAGGTAGAGCAGGGGAAGACAGGTTGTTTAGTTAGTTAGTCTCGTCTGCCTGACTCATTGATCTTTTATCCAACTATGCAAGTTAGAATCTATGGCTCCGACCAAGGCTCTGAAATATCAGTAGCTTAATAAATGTCCCTGGTGAAGTAGCAGACAGATTTATAATTGCTCATTTTTCTTGCAGGCCAGCCGTTCTGTCAGTTTCGCCTTGGATCTACGATATTCTCTATAGATTCTCAATTGTATACTATAGCAAACAGCAATGTGTAGTCGTCGGAAGAACAAGATGATCATAGAGACTGCTGTCTGTAGTATCCATACGATATTCTTTTGATCATTCAGTATCTGTTCTGCTGAAAACTACTGCGGACGAGACGGAGCAATACCACTGGAAATGGTTGAAGCTACAATTCAAGCAAGGTGTGAAAAATCTGCACGAATACAATGAAGAAGAAAAAAGAGAAGTGAAAAAGTGAAAAAAAAACTCGCCGTCTTCAACTCTCTATGTACCTAATGGCCTCACAGACCACCGCCGAGTACATCGCTACCTCCGCGTTTGGCTTTGTATTTACAGGGTACATTATCACAGCCTCCTCCAACCGATGATGATGGTGATGATAGTGACGAAGAAACAGGCCATATTTAGAGCGCCCCCATATTGGAAAAATATTTCCAACATTTCTGCTCCAATACGGCCAATAGCCATTTCAAAGGAGTCAGAAAAGGGATTTTACAAGGCTGGGAAGTTATCACAACAGTTTCATCATTTGTTGCTAATGATCACAAGATAAACTGTAGAAATCTACTGTTTGTGCTTTAAAGTCCTCTGAAGTTTGTTTTGCTGGATGACATTGTGTGGACAGCAATAGTTGAGCCTGATTCAACTATTTTGACAAATGACTCTTGCCATTGCCAGACTGGCTCCACAATCATATGCATATGACATATGATGATTACAATAAGGACAAAATATAGGAGAATATTTGGTGCAAAACAAGCAGCTCTGCAGGTTAACTTTGATTTTGAATGGAGTTTCGACCTCAAGGAGCTCAGTCTCTGTTTGCATGGGTTTGCAGACCTCTCCTCTTATTTCTTCCTTATCTTCTCCCATCTTTTCTATGATATTGCTGTCCTTTCGAGTTATTGCAGTCAACTGCCAATACACATCTCCGCTGTCTGCAATCATCACAAAAGTATATTCTGCACCTGTGTACTCATAGCATACACACAAAGATGCACTAGTGGTACTTGCTCTTCAAAACATTGCTCTGCAGTGCTACTGCAACACAACACAAGGCAAGCTTGGTTCTCCAGTCCCAGGCTGAACATTAAAATGATTTTAAACTGTGGAACCAGTCCTATAGACATCTGGTTAAAAGGGCTTGTTGAGTAAAAAGGGTGTAAATAGGGCACAGCGAACAAGGTCGATTTATCCAGTTAGAACATACTGTAGAATAAGTTGGAAGAAATGCACAAGCTGAAGCAAAGCAAAACTTGACAACTTTAGAGGAGAAAACTAGTTTTTGCAGGGCGCCTCTAGGAAACGACCAGCATTAATCTAATCTCTCCTGGGTGAAGATATATAAGGAGCTGAGGCATGTTCGACACGGTCCTCTCCAAAATTACATCTATTAGTGTAATTTTGCAATTGCAGAGAGGAAGAGAAGAGCTCCATTATTCCACCCCTGCTGTGATTGAGCATTGATGGCAAAACGTTTGAAAACACAGCAAGGAAGAGAGGAACAAAGCCACTGAAAAAGACATCCAAAGCAGCACGTGAAACTCCAGGCCATATTCTTATTCATCTAAGATTCACTACCTGCCAGCTCTGTCTCCTGTCTGCACCTACAGAAAGCAGGCCTTTTATCTGTATGAGTCATAGAGGGAGGGCTCTCAGAGTCTGTCTTGTGTACATCAATAGTGCGACGCTGCACCTTACAACTAGGGAGCGGTTTGGTGCATGTTTAAGTCTTGTAAAGTCTTATGTGTACTATGAAAGCACCAGGAACATAGTAGGCTAAGCACAGTTTCATCTGCTGTATTGGTCTGTATTTCATGTACAATGGTGGAACCTCGTCAGGAATAAACATCCTGTTAAAAAGGCACATCATGCACTCATAGACCTGTAGTTACTCTTTGTAACTTCTATTCCTCCACTTTGTTGAGAGCTGATTTTACAGTGTCAAAGTGAGTCTTTGGCTTCTGTCACCCATTACATCTCGACCTGATAAGGCACCCTGGCAGCTACAGATAACACACTACTGAGAGCTTCACAAACTTGCTCTTGCTTATTACTCTCATATTTAGTCACAAGATTCCAGGCAGAGAAGTTGATAAATACTGTGACTATGCAGACCATATCCAGCTGAGCTTTGTTAACAAGGGTACTCACAAGGTTTAAATGAATTACTAAAGCTTGTGATGTTGCATATATAATGACATATTGTATATTCCTCTCACATACTCATTTGCAATGACGCATGTCAAAGCACTTAACAAGTAGGTGCGACTATGACAAAAGGGAAATAAACAAAACAAGCTGACACTGTAACAGCATGAGTGTAGGGATACTTTCACCCACAAGTAATTGATTTCAGACTGCTGTTAGTGTGCACAGAACAATGCAGAAGAAAGGGTGAGTGGTTATCTTTAATGCATTCCTTCCCATTGCCACATGAGTATTGGAATTAGAATGCTGCTTCCTCCACCAGCAGGTCTACCACTGCTTATTCAAATATTATCAAGTGCTATCACATTTTCATGTAATAATATTAGAGTTGGTAGAACAGTTATTACTAGATTCTACTTATAGTATAATTATAATAATTATAATAATATTTATTATATATAATACTATAATATACAATATATATCATATCATATAATATATAATATTAATAATAATAATAATATTAATAATGCTAATAACAACAAGAACAATAATAACAAAATAATTATAAAATAATCTAATAATAAAAACAATAAATAATAATAATAATTATTATTATTCTAATAATTATAATAATCATAATATTATACTATGATTTCCTACCATTAATCTAATTGGATTCAGCATCATTAGGTATCATGAAAGTAATAAACTGGAAGTGCATTTGGTAAAGTGAAATGACTAATGGTGCTGTAAGGTTAAACAGGAGGACATAATCAATGTATCACCTGTAGGCAACAAACTATCAGGGAATTGAATGAATTGCAAGATTTTTTCCCATCACAATGTCTTAATTTATTATTCTTATTCAAATGACAAAATAAAGACAATAACCAAATTTCTACACACCAGACCTTAAATTACAGCATTTGCCAGGTTATTCTGCACATAACATTCTGTTAAAAGTTACCTTCGCCCTGAATAGAAATATAAAGAAATACATGTATACATAAAATGCATTCACAAAATTAGCAGCTAGCTGCTCTAAAGTTTTAAGCAGAAAAAAAAATTATACATTTATTACTAAATAACATTTTGTTCCCCTGTAAATGGATGCACAAACACCCAAACCTTGGTGATAAACAGTCCACAATAGCTCTGTTTCAAAAGCTTGTTCCAAGAGGAAATGGATGTTTTTTGTGCAGGAGGTGCAGAATCACATCTTGAACTAAATTAGCTTGGCAGAAGATAACATGTTTGGTTAATGTGCCGCACTGGGCTGAAGAAATCCATCGTCCAACATTCAATGATACTAGGGCGGAGAGCCAAACCGGAGCAGCAGTCATCGAAGGGACATCCATCCATTTTCTGTATAGGCTTATCCTTTGCAGGGTCCACCTATCCCAGTATCTGTTGGGATACTGGGATAGGTGGGGTACACTGGACAGGTCGACAGTTCATTACAGGGCTGACACATAAAGACCATTCATGCTCGCCTTCAGAACTCTGGGTACTTTAAAGTTATGAACTGACCAAACTTTGCATGTCTTTCGACTGTGGGTGGAAGTGGGATCAATTGAAGGGAACCCACGCAAACGCAGGGAGAAAATACAAAGTCCACACAGAAAGCTGCACAACTGTTGGCCAATAGGGTAAACAAAGCTCAAACATTCCACATTGTGGGAGAAATTACACAATGCATTTGTGAAAGAGCTCTTGTTTTGAGGTCTCTGATCTATACATCCTACTCAGTTGGTCCCGCAAGTGGGCAACTCTCAAAAGGAGCTGGTGAGTAATGGAGAGATGCCTCGGTCACTACTTTCATCATCTGCTCTGGTAAAAGCTGTGACTGGACAGTGTTGTCTATAAAGAGTGCATTCATTGAACATGCTTAGGTCGAAATGAATGTAACTGTTTGCATGAATGTGACGTATCGTTTTATCCAACAAAGCTTTAAATGGAAGGTGGTAATATTTCATGGTGGTTAATGAAAGCGGAGAAGTTTATTACGGCTCATTATAAACCCAATGATGGCTGATATTGTATCGACCCTCAGTCAGAGAGGCAGCCTCTTATTGGTCAATGGGATTCCTGGTAAATGACCAAGAATCATGCCAACAACAATAAGAACTGTTTTCAGCTTGAGAAAATGTCCATTTCTTCTATTTCATAAATGAGCTTTAAGGCAGCTCTTGTGAAGTGAGAACTTGCCAAACTGTAATTGACTGACTTGTAAATGAAGTGTTACTAATGTCATTAAATTCTTCTCCTCCTTTTTCTTCCGGATGCTCTCTGCTCTGAGAGGTGCTTTGTGCATCAAACATCCCATATTCCCCTGAACTCACCTCAACAACTTTGCCCAGCTGTGTGATTTTGTCTCTTCCTTTTCCCACTGCTGCTTCTTTTCTATTTCTACATCCAGGAATGAACAGAGTCTTAGAAATACAAGGCTGCAGTCCTTTTAGTATGCACAGTTACAACACGTCACAATAGCACATTTAAGTGCCGACTTAAGCTTCAATGTACTGATGGCGCGTGATCATGTTCATAAATATGAATTGGAAACAAATTATTCACTTGATTTAAAAAAAAAATGTGTTTGTATTTCTCTAGAAGTGTTATACGGTTTATTCAAATTAATTCATGCATTTTAGAGATGTTTTTCTCAAAATTGCATTTTTTAAATGTATGGCCTTGACGCTGTGGCATGTGGCCTGTGTGCCCCATTGCAGGACACGTGGCCCTGCTCCAAAAATTAAAAAAATTCCAGGCCTGATGGGGAAGTTTGTAGACGAAACCTCTTCATGCTCACAATCTGTGCACATAGCACCAAACAAAAGCAGTGTGTGGTTCTGAGAACACGGTCAAGGCGAGCACAAATCCATAGAGCAGCTCCCCACCAGGCAAGGTCATACAGAATTCAACCTGAGCATATTTCTACATACAAAATCTGCTGTATTTTGAGAAGGCTATGGAAATGTGACACAGACAGGTGAATGTATAATCTATAAAAGCATCAACTTGTATAAGGAGCTATTATTTTCATCTTAATTAGCCTCAAAAAGTAAATTAAATATTTCTAGTAGTCAGTAAAACATGACTGTATTCATATCACAGTTGAATGGAACTGAGGAAAGAAAGAAAATACTCATGTTTGAGACGCTGTAACTGTCAAATGCTACACAGCGAAATCAACTAATCAATTATCACATTAGCGCCGCAAACATTTTCCTGTGCAAAGCTTGAATCAAATCCTGCCTTTGATCACCAAAAGAGAGTAAATCAGAAATACTGCTGTTGTTTCATCTCATATGCAGACACGGTGCTGCATACAGTGAAGGGTGACATAAAAAATAAATAAATCTGGAATCCTTTTGTGATAGTGTTTACATTATCTCTAAAGGACACATAACATTAGAGAAGCTCAAAGCTTCTATGAATGGAGTAGAACCTTGACAGGTGATAGGTACCCTGTTTCTGGCACAGTTTCTCTTCATGTGGTTAGGAAAGTCTTCCAAGTTTCATAAAGTACTGGTTGGAAGCCACGAGGTCCTTCACCCCATTGCCTTTGTGTTATTTGAAAATGAAAGAAAACTCAATACACTCACAAATATATAGTTTTATGCACATGCTTGCAAAATGCCCCACATGTTTTATTTTATTTATTTATTTCTTGCACCTTTATTGAACCAGGAAGTCTTGTTGAGATTAAAAATCTCTTTTTACAAGAGAGACCATGCCAAGGTGCTGCTACCACACGTATTAAAATGCAACAAATGCAACATGTTATATAAAAATATAATAAAACAGCATGGACTCTTCATACATATTGGTCTCTCAAGAAAAAACATGCACATTTCTCCATCACCACATTCCTTATAATGCCTTTAAACTTGTCAGCTGATACAAGCGAATCCAATTTTTAGATCTTTATGTAAATTGTTCCATGCCCGTGGTGCATAGTAGGAGAATGCAATTTTCCCCAGATTTGTCGAAACCAGAGGTTCATTGAAAAGCAGTCAGTTAGAAGAGAGTAGCTGTTAACTACACAGAGAAGGAGACTGCTTTAAATGTGTTACAGCAAGAAGCTATAATCCTCAACATTGTGTTACTTCCTTCCATCCATCCTTTCCATTTATACAGAAAGAATACCTGAGCGTCACAAAATGTTTTACATCGTGATCCTTGAAATAAATGGCACTAATTTCAAACATGATTTAAACATGTAGAAGTTAGAAAAGTTAGAAAAGTGAAACTTTTGGTCACTACTTTTCAATATTCATGGACTTAAAACAGCAAATCCCAAAACTGAAAGGTCTGTTAAGATCATCAACATGTCATCAACCAGGAGCAAAGTAACAGAGCTGTCTGCTGTGTTTGGGGTGAATAAAGCCACGGCCGAACATCGACATTAACGCAAATAAATACAAATGATCACTTGAATAACAAACAAAACCTGTACTATGGTGTGAACACAACATTAGCTGACCTTACCAGCCTTAGGTAGCTTGGTAGCTTTGAGTTATGAGATTTAATCATCTTAATTCAGCCTCACCTTCGCTCCGTCTCTGTGCCAACTTTTGGATTAGAGTTAGGCCCCGTGGCTCCATCCACCATTTATCATGCAGTCTATGCAAACTACATTGTTTCATCAATGCCAATACACTCAAGGGGACATAGCTATCATCTTAGCCAGTTTCCACCTTTAAAGGCAGAGACATAATCAATGAAATACACCCAGAGACTCTGTACGAGGAGGGGCAGGCGGCGGTGACGGCTCTCTGCTGTGTGTCCGTGGCACAATCAGATACTGCTAATCGGACAGTGACTTCTCCAAACCGGATCACCTTGCTTTATCTCAAGTGCCGGTCCAATGTTGAGAACATTATATACAACATAAATATAGGTCTGTGTGTGTGTCATACTACCTCGTCTCTGGCACTGCCTTAACACACTATTTGTTTTTATATATCTGTTGTTTCTAATGTATTTATGTACTGTGTTGAATTGTATTTTATTGTTGTATTCGTTGAAGCGGTGTATTGATGACACAGGGTCACTATACTTGTAACAGCCTGCCCAGGGACTACGGAGGAAAATTAGCTTTAATTAGCTAACTCCAGTACATTTACATGGATGTGGAAACTGAAATGTTGATTAATGTGCACGCTCCCTGGTAAATAAATAAACAAATAAATATATTTAAATTCATTTATTTTTCTCCTTGACTTGCAATCCCCGTCAAATTTCCCTGAAAATTCCTCAATGCAAACACACTGTGCTGCATATTACTTATTTCAGTTCATTAAATATAATATTGTTTAATGTATAGCTCAGATAAATAATGCAACATCTCTGCATGGGATTCAGCTTCATTAACAATTCATACATCTTGACATAAGCATGGCTTTATTAAGAAAAATGCTTTTGCCCACAGTAGATTTCTATAGACATCCACAAAGTGTGGGATTAGTCAAAAATAACTCAAATAAAGACAGTCAGATTTATACAGCAGCTGCTTGTAATGAAGCACTTTGTAAAACTAGTCTAATAAACACAGCAGACCACTCACTGTAGTGTGAACTGTCTGGTTAACTTGATGTTTCCACCTTGATTGATACACTGATGACATAATGACCACATAGAAGCTAAGGACAGGGGGCTTGATTAATCTCCCTCCCTAAATATGGACCTAGCTTCCTTTATATGACAATAATAAACATCTTTGAGGTTGAAAGGCGCCGCATTTCTTTCCTTCTCTTCCAGGAGAAAGACAAACGGGCTTCATTTTATTCATCTTTTCCTATTGTCCTTCCTATAAATGCATGAACCTAATCACACTTTGATACAATGACTACAGAATTATATTTATCTGAACCACAGACATATGAAATGGTCTGCTAAACAAACAGCGCCTGCCTGGAATGCCTAATTATTTAGTTTGAGAAACGGATGCGATTTCGAAAGCCTTTACTCTGCATTATCTGCAGTTCTATCCAAACTTATTTCATCAATTCCTTCCTAAATGTAAAAAAGAAAAATAAGCTCATTCATGAGGTTTTTTTTGTCTCTGAATACAAAACCAAAAAGTATTTTAGAGACTTTAATTAGCAAATAAATGCAAGTAATGACAACCAGAAGCACTACATCATAATTTCCACATTTAACAGGAAGAAAACATCCATGGAGCAGCTACAACATGTATCTCATAACTACTTGGTGGCTTTCAATATACCATAAAGCTAAATGGATGATGATCATTTGAGGTGAGCCATTTTATAGGAGGGTAAAATACATTTTGCTGCTGCCCCCGTCCACAGCTGTGCAATGCTTAGCTTCCTACCCCAGCGCTCCGGTGGCTTGTCCAAACTGGAGGTGTGCAGACCACCGACCACAGTAGGTACCACACTGACTATGAATACTGCCCTTTAAATGCAAACGCTGCTATATAAATGCCAAAATCGACATTAAAAAGTTCATACTGGCGCCTAAATATGTGGGTTGTCTTCCATCGTTCTCCAGAGGCTTTTGTTAGCATGAACAGATGCTTCAGAGTGGAGTGGCACTCAAAGCTCGCAGGTCTAATTGCACATAATACCACAGAGTGAGCAGGGATTTCACTTAATCTTTGGATGCATAAAAGAAACACTTCATCCAAAAAAAAAAAATGTTGTTAGTGTGTAGTCTGCATATTGATAAAAAGCCTAAATGTGATATTTGTTATTGATTCTGCCAAATATATTTCATGAGGGCAGCAGCAGATGTGTTAAGGAGGACTGCATGAAAAATGAAAGCAGTATGTGGGTGGTACACAGCAAAGTACTGAAACAAATACAAAAAAAATCACAACACATCACCTGTTTCATTATTTACTAAGCCTGTGTAAAATCCCTGTGTCGTGACTTATATTTATGAATACATCTTAGTAACTCCCTAGTGAACTTAACATGCTTGTATGGAATTTCTAGAAAATATATAATATTTGGGGCGGCACGGTGGCGCAGTGGGTAGCGCAGTTTCCTCACTGCAAGAAGGTCCTGGGTTCAAATCCACCTGAGGACCTGGGACTTCTCTGTGTGGAGTTTGCATGTTCTCCCCGTGTCTGCGTGGGTTCCCTCCGGGTTCTCCAGCTTCCTCCCACAGTCCAAAAACATGTAATATTGGTGAATTAATTACTCTGAATTGACTGTAGGTGTGAATGTGAGAGAATGGTTGTTTGTCTTTCTATGTGGCCCTGCAATAAACTGGTGACTTGTCCAGGGGAACCCCGCATTACGCCCAAAGTCAGCTGGGATAGGCTCCGGCTCCAGCCCCCCCCCTCCAGGTTTATTTTTCAAACCTTGAAAGGGTCCGATCGGAGCTACAACCGGCATTACACACCTGGAATCACAATCCGAGTTCTCTTTATGGCAGTTAAACTGAGCTTGATGTGTAAAATTGATGGAGTGAACCTTGGACCTTTGGGCCTGCATGAATTAATGAATTGCAATAGTTACCTATTCAGTGAAAATTACACCTCTGCTGCCAGTACAAGATGCTTTTATAATGTGCTAGCTAATGAGAATCCCATTTGAACAAGGGTATTGATTTCATTCATTCCCGCGTTACCTGTGGTATTTTTTTTATATCCAAGCAAATTTTGAAAAGTCACCTTTGATCATGAAGAATTCCTTTACAGAAATAACAGAAAATTACCATGGATAATGCGATCCTACCACTACACCTCCATTCCTATTTACTCCCTTTGCTCAGTATAATCCTCTCCTTCGAACATAATCAAGATGCACCGTCTAGTCTGATGCTTCATAAACCCTCTGTATGTTCCATTAAGCTGCTAATGAGGAAGATGCACTAAGATTTTTGTAATTTTCCAAGAAATACAAGGGCAAAACAAATCTCTTCCTTTATATGTGAGATTTTAAGCCTTGTTATGTCATGTAAGACAATATATAATCAACACACAGTTTTTCAAAGATTGTTGCATAAGATAAAACAACTTAACCCTCCTGTTGTTCCTGTTGTGTTTGTTTCCTGTTTACTAGTTTGTTGTTCCCGGCCAAAAATGACCGCTCCATTCCAGCTGATTATAAATCCATAATAATATATATAGATTATCACCTAATGTTGTGTTTCATCTTTCTATCAACTCAAGTTCTTGTGAACATTACAAGTGTAGAACTTCCATTTGCTATGTATGGCCTGAGGGCCTCATTGACCTGAGCTCATATCACTTGGCCATCGCGCTGCAACAGAATGAACTGAGAGCAAGGCCTCAAAAAAAGCTTTATATACCAGAGCTGAGAGAAAGTTGTAGATATCATCTAAACAATGTAAGGTTTTTTGGTTTTTTTTTGACAATTGCCAACAGTGTGTGTGTGGGACAAGAGAGTTGTGGGAATGTGCTTGAACTCTATTATATACTAATTATTATTATCATATATACTCTAGTATATATATATATATGATTATACACTAATTTTGGCCTTTCCCATTCATTTCTAATGACCGGCCATTTGTTTCCGGGAACACCGAGGGTGGTACACAAGCTCAATAAAACACCTAAAAGTTTGATAAAAATTCTCAAAATGTATTTTGTGTGTTCAGATGCCATGTGTGAACAAAGTCATGGAACCTTTTGACAAACAGATGGAATTTACTACATTTTTTAAGAGAGAAAACGTTTAAATCGGTCCCATTTGACCGGAAAACAACAGAAGGGTCAATGAGCATTGTTGATATCCTGGCATGGGTTTTAAATAAATGTAAGAAAATGTTTAAATAATGATGATGAATAAATGAATGGGAAAAAAAGAAGAAGCTGTGTCACCCATGTGGTCTATAAGACAGCCAGTTCACTTGTTGTGAGACTGGAAAATTCTCCCCAAAAAGAAAAAAATGATGCAAAGCCTGTGGCAGAATCAGTAACAAAGTGTGATACCGCTTGTATTTTATCGACAGTTATCAACAGAAAGCATTGTGGTGTTCAGGATATATTTGTCTAAAGTATTCCTTTATACTTCATCTCAGCACAGTCGGCCAGTCTTCACTCAGACAAAGAAAATAACAATACCCTGTGGGGTACGTAGTCTTCTCGAGCGCTTCTATATACTAAATAAAGGTGGAAAGATGAATCTTCATGCGACCACACCCAGCGGAGCACCACTGTGTTGTGAGGGATCTTCAGTTTAAAAAATAAGAGAAAAAATATCCACATTTAAGAACTATATCATCAAACTAACATCATCTTGAGATGCTGAGATGTTTGCAGGCCTCACATAAATAACTATATTTAATATTAGAGGACTGCTGGTGCTCAGATCCCACCTTAAATGCTGTGTGCCATTGCTCTTATTAAGCACTCAATTAAAGCCATTCCCAAGGAGAGGCCACGTGTGCCATGTTTGAATTAGGAAACGTTGCAGGCTCAGAGAGTCTGTGAGGACTTGCCCCAAAGGACCATGCTGCCTTGGAGAAAAAAGAAGGGGAAAAAAAAAAGGCCCAGAAGTGACAGAGCATCATAAAGCATTGCTAAAGCAGATACATTATTCTAATATGACTGGATTACAAATAGGGCATTTACAGAACTAATGAGACTAGATAAATAGAGCAGGAAATACAGCTGTCTCCATGAGCTGTCTTGGATCTTTTTTTCTTCTTTTTTTCTCCCTTCAATCTAAATAAATGGAACGGAGAAATGGGACTGAGGAGCTCTGATGTGTTATTGTCAAGTGGACTCATATCTGACAGACGCAGGCTGCAAAGTCACAACAGTGTGCGCACAATGGATGGTGAAGATGGGGCATATTTTTGAGTAAATTGCACTTATTGATGATCTTCCTTTGGCTAAATTAAGGAAGAAAATCATTATCCTCTTAAAGCCCAATGAAGTACAGAGTGTGGAAGATTATACATATAGACTCTTGCAGATAAAAGATTTGTTTCAACTTATTTGAAGAGTTTCGTTTAACTTATTTTTCGAGAAGCTATATTTGCAAAAAAGAAACCGTTGACTGTGTCACTTTTTTCTACCATGCCGACTCTATAGGACGCTTTTTATTAGACATTTTACACTGAAAACTTGATTCATCTTTTCTGTGTCTGCTCCACAGTGAAATGACCCTCCCTGGATGCAGCCTGATTATAAGCATCAAACCATTGTCTATTAGTGTGTAGCCAAGAAAACATGCAAATTTCTAGCATCTCCACCAGTCTGTCCAACAACAACAATGCCAGACTGAAACAAGCGATGCACGACGTACATTAAACCACACCGCGCTCTGGTGCCGGGGGCCTGCAGCTTCCTCATCCATTATGGTATTGTTGAAAATCTCACAGCGCTGTTTACTGAGAAAATCCAGCAGTGTGAAGCAAAAGAGACGCTGCGCTAAACAACTGACACCAGACGTTTGTTGTTATTTGCTGCCGGTAACCTGCGCGGATTGATTTCAACGTGATTGGCAAGGTGTTTGCAAAAATTGCACCCACTTCAGGTGTCAGGCAGTCTATTAGAGTGTATGCAGGGATAGTAGATACTTAAGAGAAGGGGGCTGAGTCCCAATCAAGGGGTTGTGAGATGGATCTAAGGGATCGTATGATAATTAAGGTGGAAAATAAGAAAGTGTTCTACAAGCCAAATGAAGGTTATCTATTTATTTTGTTTATATTTTACTCTAATCTTTGATTTTTTTTTCTTTTAACTATACTATATACTGTACAAGGGTTGCAGCTAAGACCTTCATGGGCATTGTGATGGGAATTTTCATAAGTGCTCAGATTTTTTTTAATGGACCAAAAGATTAGCTGCTATAGCATTTATGATCTTTTTATCGCAGACACTTGATTGCACTTTGTGAATATTGCTCTTCTTTTGCAGTGTCTCTTAACTGTTTTCGTTTTTGCACACTGGTCCTGAGAAACGCAATTTTGTTCCACTGTATGTGTTTTTTTTTTTACAGATATGGCTGGAATGACAAATAAATGAACTTGAAACTTGTTATCACTTTTTTTTTCCTATCTACTTTCTGACGTTTATTTTGTCTATGAATTATCAGAAAAGGGTGACGAATGACCGTCACAATTTCTCAGAGCTGACAGTGACAGATACGAATTGCTTTTTTTGTGTGAGCCAAAAACTCAAAAAATATCCAGTTATCATATGCCATATATCATACTGTCATACAAGACAAATAAAAGCAGCACATATTTAAATTTAATGAGCTGCAACCAAGGAACAGATGATGCAGATGTCTCACATAATTAACTGATGAGCCGAAAGTTGCCAATTAAAAGTTGCCTGTTTCTGTATTTTACTGTAGTCCTGAAATCAAATTAATTCGACAAGAAAAGTCTCATTCCCAGGTCATCAAATCCAAAACATCTGGATTTGACAACCTGGGAATGAGGCCACACCATTAACCAACTTTTTCCAGAATCGCTCACGCCACCTTTAACAAAAGGCAGTATGTACCTGTGACAGCAGTTCAACCTTTCTTTTCCTATTAAGATCAATCTAGTCTCATTCCCACGTTGTCAAATCCACATAGATTGGATGTGATGGCCTAGAAATGAGACTCAGCAATCAGCTGCCTTTCACCCCACCTTTAAGGCGTCACAATCAGAAAATGGTGCCGCGCAGAATGGAGGTCACATGTTGCGTCGACCATAGCTGTAACTATCCATTAGTGAGGATTGTCCAGCCCCTAAAGTAGCCAAAAAAATGTACAAAACAGCTGGAAGCAAGGTGAAAGACGAAGCAACAAGTCCCTCTGTACAGTTTAAAAAGCTGACATACTGCAGGGGGGAACTACCATGATTAATGTGAAGTGTCCATGTGGCAGTAATGTCAGCACCTCTAGGATATCCTGCAGCCTAACAAGTCAATGTGAAGAAGAGTTTGGCCACACATGGAAAAATTCTCCATCATATCTCAGCACGCTTGATAAAAACAACTCCTGTCTTTCTGTCCTTGTGCTGGCTTTCCTGGAGAGACATGAAACAAAAAAAAAAAAAAATACCTTGATGACACTTTGCTTCGATACCTCCTGCGGAAACCATGCTATGAAATTTTCATGCGGCACCTCTAAATGCACCCATCCCAGGGTATTTTTAATGTCACTTCTGCGCTCCATCACTTCTGACAGGCTTGTTGGCTTCCAGGATGTCTGCAACCATTAAAAGGCTGTTTTCCTGTGAGGTTGTATCTGGGCAGACTGGGCTGCATCACTCAGCCAGCAGATACCATCAGATGCCAGTTAAACGCGCAGCTAATTGAGCTGCAGTTGGTGTCTGTGCCATCTTTGTGATATAAATCTTTTATCAATTGGTATTTAAATTGGTTGCACAATTTACTATACCACTTCCCAGACTTTAAATCTGCCATTCCTTTCAATCTTAAATATTTATGCCCAGAGCTCATGAGAGTCGGCGCTCCCTTGTCTCGGGCATTTGGAGAGCTATTGTGCGCTCATGTTCACAAATCAAGACTGAGCTGCAGAAATCTCCCAGAAGCTCTTTAAGGTGAAGTTTTCTCAGTTTCCCTGTGCTGACCTTTTGGAAAAGTTCAGCTCTTGTCAGATGAGGAGTCTACGCCAGCGGATCACACACAGAGCTACTGGAGCTGCTGCACAGTCAGACTTAATAGTGGATGAAGTATGTAAGTGCATCATATCCTCATTTGCCATCCGTCAGACTGGAGCTCTGACAGGTGTTATCACGCAGACACGTTTTCCTCCACTGTGCCTGCACAGGTAAGGCTTATTTTTATGTTTCCGAGGCAGAGACATTGTACAGGAATCACTTACATCATTATTTGAGTGGGCATTTTTAGCAGAAGTTGGAACGTCAGGATATGATGCTCAATAAACTATTAGGCTTATATGGCATATGCTGCACATCAGACTCCGAGCCAAAAAGCAGGCTACCGTCAGTTTAAGTGACAGATGCACTGATAAACATCATTAGAGCAGAGATACATTCACTGATCATCTCTTAAGAGCATCATAAGGCAACAAACTTCCAAAAACAAAATTCAAAATCCATGTCAATCACCATCAACCGGTTTGGGATTGAACTACTTTAAGTACAGGATCAAGGTGGGTTTGATTCCACGACTCAGGACTGAATTTTAAAAATAAAATGCAGATATAGGCAACGTGGTGAAGTTTTCTCCTAAGGTTTCCTGCGGTACCCTGGATTATAGATCGCGGTAGGTGGTCAGAAGCGGCGGCGCCGTAATCAGCGAAATCCGCAAGGATTATTCAAGGGGGGGGGGGGATTGGTGTCAACGTCGGAGGATTACCAAACATCTGCACTGATTGGAAAGACGCTCTCACGCGCTCGCAGATTACTTTCCTTCTGCGTCTCCGCTCCCACAACAAAGTGGATGCAGGAGAAATGAGATCAGCAGAGGGTGAAATTCAGAGAAGGCAAATCCGCCCGCTGCCCTCGACCCGCACAGCAGCCAGGTTCTAATGTGATCTGTGAAAAGTTAGGACGCAGGCTGGGCTGCATTTGCGTCCAAAACCGACGCCGCTGCTGAGCGGAGCTGATGGGTAAATTAACTTCAATTTGTTGCCTAGAAAATAACAAACACGAAGAAGAACAAGAATCTTACCTGCTCTTAGCAATAATGTCTCTGCGGAACGGACAGCTTCACATTAATCCGTACATCACTGTCGAGTTGAGCAACGCTCCCGGCCAAAAAAAAAAAATATCCGTCTGACTTGTGCGCAAAGATGCTGCTCCTTCTTTTGTGCGGCGCTACATTCACTGCGCTGCTCTGCGTTTGCTCCGCTACTGTACCTCCTCCATCCCTGCCTCCCTCTCGGTGTCGGTGGCGCAAGAAGCTGCGTGGCGTCTCGCAGGTTGCATATTGGAAAGTGAAGCCTCGCTGCGCTCACTCCCTCCGATGCGTCAAGCGTCTCTCCCCTCCCCTCACTCCCTCCGCCTCGAACCTCGCTTGGAGCCGAGATGGGACGCGCGCACACGCGATCGGCGGAGACAGAGAGACACAGGGAAGAAGTAGAGAGAGAGAGAGAGAGAGAGAGAGAGAGAGAGAGAGAGGGAGAAGAGAGAGCGCTGTCTTGTCTCTGCTCGCCCTCCGCCCCGACGAGCCTCCTCACGGCTCCGTCCATTCAAGCGGAACAGACTCCTTCCTTCTACTACTGTTCCCTCCTCACCTCCTCCTGCTGCCGCTTGCTGGGATGTCCAAACAGCCTCGGATGCTGATGGACCTTTCAGCTGGCTTGTTAAATCGTACAGTGATCATGATCTTTAGGATAAAGTGTGTTTTTTTGGTGTGTGTGTGTGTGTGTGTGTGACGTGGTTCATGTGTACTGACAGGGCCACAGGAGACCCTGACACCCCTTTAGCAGCTGAAAAACTCAATGAAAGTCTGTTTATAGATCTTGGGGAGTTTATTCTACATATTCAAAAAAAGTGTATTAAGTCTTTTGTGGCTCTGGAGGAATTTGCCTGAAGTCTGATGTACTCATGTGTTTATCCTGGCCACACATGTAGCCTCAAATCAAATTGCCAGTGTTTGACATATACAGTATAAGCAATACAGACCAGTTTTGCTTAAGATATAATTCATGGAATTAAAAAGACATCTGGTTCTATTGCATCATCTTTTATTTTAAAACTGTCCTAAGTCTGACAATGACTGCAATGTTAAATTGCTGGAGTGGCTATTATTACTATTTATGTCATATTAGCTCCTTTAGGGGTCCCAGAAACAGCAGTTGGTCTAAATGCGATAGATTTTCATATGTTTTTATCTGTGATCGATGGCGACACTACATTTCTACAAAGCTGCACAACTTCCAAATCCCAAATAAATCTTTTTTTTTTCTTCTTTTATTGGACTTTAGTAATGGTTTGCTCATAAGAGGTCCAACAGGGAATGAGATTTATTTGGATTCTATGAACCTAAACATGTAAAGAAAATATTCTCTGGGATTATTTTTTGGTTAGCAAAAGGAATTATCTTTATTCATACATCTTATCAAGCGGTTTAGTCATTCTATGTTGTGTCCTCTTCTCTGTTGCCACTCACCTGTCTCCACATTTCACATTTCCTGCCTCCTGTGTTTTTCCCCCTCTGTTGTGATCGTCTGCCCCGCCCTGATTGGTGTCACCTGTGTCTCATTTTCCCACCTTCCCACTTTATTTCATGTGTTCCTTCCCTTCTGTGCCAGTTTGTTGTAGTACCTCTGTGTCTCACATGCCGTTCCTTAGATGGTGGCGTAGTGGATAGGACCGTTGCAGCACCAAGATTGTGGGTTCGAGTCCAGTTTTTATTTATAAACGTCAAACATGCGAAGCGGAGTTTGTAGCATAGACATAGGTTACTACATTAACGCAGGAGGTCAATGTTAAAAAACAAAACAATTCAAAGTGTGTCCTCGTCTATTTAATCATGTTTTTACTTTCCTTCAAAGTAAATTCACTTTCAATCAATCACTTTTATTCATAGTAATCTTTGGAATGAAATGTCACTATCTTGAAATTGAAAACAGAACAGAATGAAAGTTTTTTTTTTAATTTTTTTTTTAAGAAAAGACCTTCTGCTTTCACTCTCAAAAAAAAGCTGCAATTCTGACAGAATCCAGCACTTCTTTTTTTTTAAATGCTTGAAAAGTCAGTATTTTTCACTCCTTTCACACAGCACTAAAATGAGCAGTTATTCACTTCCCTTTCTAGGTCACACTAACAACAAACACCCTCACAGGTGTGTGCGACAAAGTCTTATCAAATGAAACAGGTCTGTAGTCTGATGCAAATCTGTTTAAAAGCCCTAGATGGAATGAAAGAAAAGAAAAACCTTTGGGTTCCTCCCTGGACTTGACATATTTTAGTGACTGGTGTGTAAATGCGTCCTTTTTTCTGTCCTGCTCTGACATCAATTTGGATTCAGCAGTGAACGTCTCTCAGCATGAGTCATTCAAGTCACTTTTTCATGCTTTCTTTTTTTTTGAGAAATGCGCCAAGTTTTCTACCGCATTCCAATAACAGAAGAAGAATTTTTAGGATAAATGCATAATCTGGTCAAAGCAACATGCTCATGTTGACCACGTTGACCAATAGTAAAGTCACTGTGATCTTCATTTTGAGTGCAACAAACAATAATAAGTCCCAAAACTGACTGCACATATAGCCTAATGCTAAGTGCTCCCATTACAGTGAAAGAACATGCTGCAAGTGTTTTTCCTGCATAAAGACCAGCCAACTGGCCAAATCAACTATTCCTCTCCCTCATGTGGGTAAAATCCCCTCAACATCGTTCATCATTGGTTTCTGACAATTCAATAGAAAGAAAGGGCTCCCTTCAATTAAGCCAGATTGCCTGAGAGGATCAATACTTGACACTGATATTGGTATGGGATGCAGGGGCAGGAGGTCAGACGGGTCCATAACCTCTCTGCATCGCCACCGTAATCAATAAACTGATTGTAGTAACACCTGTGAATCCATTGGTATTCACTGATTCCAGCCTCTACTACATGGACTCTCACTATACCGTACTGTTTGTGTGTGTTTGTGTGTGAACGCTGAACCACAAGACATTTACCACAGACATTTACATAATCGCACAGGCTGTCAGAGCTAAAGAAGTGTGGTATATCAGCAGGATATCTACAGTAAGTGTAGGAGACTCTGAAGTTTGGCTGAAAATGTGTCAAGAGCTTTACGGGATGATGCTCAGAAGCTTTGACAGATCATTCCTAAACTCTCACTTTTTACTTTCACAAATAATATGACACAGAAACTTTATCATTCCTGCCAGAGTGTGAGAGAGAGAGAGAGAGAGAGAGGGAGAGACAGGTCCTGCTTCACACTGAGGCTTTGACCATCATTCAGCAGGTTTTCCAAAGTCGCTTGCCATTTCAACTTAGATGCTTTGAATGTGCACAAAATGGGTTTTAGTCCTATTTATTCTGCCCTACAAAGCCAAAGTGCAGTATCTGCAAAAATGCCAAACTGAAAAGAACAGGTTTTTGTATTTTTCTTTCTCCAAATGTCAGCATTAAAATATAGATTAAAAACAAACAAACTGTCTCCAGAAAATGAGGAAATAGAGGGCAAAAAAGTGAATTTCACAAAAATTGCAGATACTGCTCTTTGCCTTTGTATGGAAGTATATGCCCGTGCATGCAGTACAACACTGTTGGTTTGTTTATATCAGTTTTAGGAGAACTTCATCAATTTGCATATTAATTCCCTGCAGGCTTCCCAGACCTGAATTTGAGAGGAGGCACTAAACTTTATTGCTTAAGCTAAATGCCGTCGCAGACAAATATTATGTCCCCATTTAGTTGTATTGTCAAAACTTTCAGCTGCTTTAAAGTCCAAAACTTCTACCAAAATTTGACATTGTATAGAAGACACACACACACACACACACACACACACACACACACACACACACACACACACACACACACACACACACACACACACACACACACACACACACACACAGAGGTATGTGTGTGTATCAGAGGTGTGTGACGAGGGAGTTGTCTCAGTGTACAATAATTTATTCCCCATGGAAAGTATATGTATAATGATTTCACCTGCCTCATTTGCTTGGCCAGTAATAAATGTTTTTATGACTCCCTGTGTTTTAGGAGTCACATCGCACCACGACGTGTGTGTGTGTGTGTGTGTGTGTGTGTGTGTGTGTGTGTGTGTGTGTGTGTGTGTGTGTGTGTGTGTGTAATACAAATTAAGTAATTGGAAATATAATGGTTGTGCCCCAACAAAAAAGACTGAAGGAATAACTGATTTGATTTCTTGCCATGGGTTTCCCTCTCATATCTGTAAAGTACAGTAAATATGAAGTTACTACAAGCAGTTGATTGGCTGCAAAGACTGGAAACAGGTGAAATAGTGCAGAAAGTAATCCCCCATGGAATCATGCATCATTTTTACACTTCAGCTTTTGTAAGAATTTAACAAACAGGATATAATATACTTAACAAGCTTTAGAGACTCTGGTTTGCAGATTTTTACATTTGAACAGACCAATGTTGTTTCCCCAGCATTCAAAAATGTGTCTCATGCACTCTGTCTGTTATTGCAGCCACTGAATGTTTTTGGACTCAGATTGTTCTCTCTTACCATTTTGCCTCTTGTCCAGAAGCACAGATTGGAGGGACGGCTTGTGTCTGAATTGTATGATGCCTCTTTCATTGCTTGATGATATGCTGGACTGTCCTCATGTGGTTCAGATTGAAACAATGTTTTGTACATTTCCTCTCATATCTGCTTTACTATAAGTTGATATTTTACTTTGGGAAGTCCTTGACTGAGTCTTTGCCTTGGGAGGGTCCTCTCTAAAAGAGGTGGATCATAGTGAAATCTGTGTTTGTTCTCTCTCATCCATGATTATTACATTCAACAAACGTATTATTTTGCTTCTGAAGGTGATATTGTGCACCTAACTGGATTGAGGTTTGTCAAAATAAAAGGGTTTGAATACTTTCAGAAGAATGTTTTCTTTTATTTTCCTAAGAAATATTCTATGGGGTAAACCTCACATGACTTAGTGGTAATTAATTAAAAGTATAATTGTGGTAAGTGTCATACAAGTATTCATGTTTAACTCATTCAGCAACGTGAGTGATTTAACATTGTATGCTTGCACATTCTCATTGGGCGCCGAGCCCTGCTGAAGTGATCATAGGATTGCCCCTGGTGTCACTTATGATCAGACTTTTATCCATTAATTGATTTATTCAAAATCATTGTTGTTTTAGAGGCTGCACCAATATCCTCCTGGGATACGCGTGACTTGTTGCCATATTTATAAAATCGAATTTTTGAGTACAGTATACTGTATCTAAATATCTGCATATTTTCTGTCAACCAATGTCAATCACAGTACCTGCGTTCCATGCTCAAGCCTGCAATTAATTCAACCTCTGATCCACCTTTTTTTCCCCATAAGCCCCGATGTAAGCCTTAATTATAGTGTAAGGGATCTAAAGAGATCAGCTCCTTTAAAAAAATCAATTTATATGCCAGACCATTTGTAATTAAAACGTTTGTTTTTTTTAAAAGATAGAGACAGATGGTGGGGGAAAATGGTAGTATTATCTTGGGAAATCTCAAGGCACGTATGATAACAGCGGAATGAAACCCTCTGATGCTCTGATTGGTTGGCGAGTTAAAACACACCTCCTACAGCGTACTGAGGCTATCACAGGTGTTAATCTTAATCTAGATGTCTGCTCACACGTCATGCATGCCATCTCCACGAGGCAGACATGTCATAAAGAAAAACGTTTTTTTTTTTAAAAAGGAGGCATTATTGGCTGTATTGTGTCCACTTCTCAGCCTGCTAATGACCGCTTTGCTAACCTCCATTAGATCTCTCTTTTCTCCACAGGACAGTAAAGCCTCTGAACCATGAAATAGAGCCAGATTTTTTGTTCTCAACAGTGAATGCATTTTTCTCTCACAATCCAAACGGCCGCTTTGTTGAGCATCCATTAGCTTCAGCTGAGCTAAAAACAAAAATCAAACGACGGATTCATCAATTAACGCGTTAATCAGTGCAGTGAGTAAAGGCTGGACTTCATTTGAAACGCAGATGATGTTTTTTTTGTTTTTTTTATGTATACTTAGGACCATTGTGTACAGTGCTTTAAAGATTCATCCCAGAAGGCTGCATGTGAAAGATTGATGCGATCGCGTTTCACTGGAGAGTGCACTAGAGAGTTACACAGATAGAGCCAGATGACGGAAAATGGAATTTCTCATTACTGTCTCTTTGATATGTCAGGTTATTCTCTCTCAGAGAACACAACCATTGTATCTGAAAGCCAGCTGTGAATGAGAGAGCTCACAATGTGGCGAGCCTCCTCGAGATCATCCTCCCCCCCCGCCATCCCAGAACCACACAACGGCATATGATATAAAGCAGAGCTGTCATCCTCGGGAGCCCGGGTCTCATTACTCAGTCCGTATTTATCCACCGAAGCCCAGGAAGTCTGCGTTTATCAGGCCTTTTTATCGATGGCCATCGGGGTCATTACTAGGGATGGACAGTATTTCCTGTGCGGTCATAATTAAGCCATAGTGCTGCAGTCATTAATCAGTAAGGTTATAGGTGGACTGAAAGCTGTAAACGCCCATATGGCCAGCTTTTCTGAGTAGCGCTTTGCAGAATTTCAAGATCACCCAAGCCTTGTTGTCATTTTTATGATGCCTTGTCAGACAGACACAGGTTCATGATTTGTGAAACCCTGGTGTATGTGTTTAGCAAAAACCCCCATCGCTCCACATATATTAAAACCATGATGTCATCTAGTATACCGGAGTCATCATGTATCCAAGTCATGGGGTTTGGATCAGAGTTATGGGAGACGGAGCAGGTGGAAGAATTACAGTGTAAGGGGCGACTTGTATATTGGTGAAAGCTCAGCATTTTAAAGCTAATTTCAGCATCACTGTCACATTGATTTCTGTTGCTGCAATCCTGTGTTTGGGCCATTTAAAAATGACAACATGCAGAATATGCAAGATCAGGGAGGTGAAATGACAGGACACCATAAATGTTAAACATCTATGGTGCACATAAATGAGATTGTCGTCAACATGCAGAATAGATCAGTGCTTTTCCCCTCGCTCTTAATGGATTTTGGGGGGGGAGGAATATAGGATATAGTGACAAAGTCAACAGAGACCCTCTTCAATTTGGTGCATAAGCAATGTGTAAATGTTGCTGTGGGACAATAAACAGCAAAGACAGTTAAATATCCATTCATCCCTTGATGGAGGAGAATAACCTTGTTTTATGGGCTGTGCCACAAAGCAGAAAATTAGTTCCTGAAAAAGTCATTAGCAACTTGCTTGTTTTATAGGGTGACATGCCCTCTTGTGACCAATACCGTGCATTTTTCTCAGAAGATGCTTTTCCTTGTCAGATGCACATGAGAAGCCTCTGAGTGGGGAATACTTGCACACGTTTCCATATAGTAAATTATTATGAGTACTTATTGTAAAATTAGCACAAATATGCTGCTAATCGCACATATAAAGCAAGATGTCCTTAGTAATTTAAAAATTGATAAATTAGGCCGACAATAGCCAAAAAGACTCGTTATAAATACATTATATAGATAAAAAAATACATGGAAATGATAGTGGAGTCTTAATCTACATTCTACCAATAAAATGGTTTCTGTATACATTATTAATATATGACTAATTACTATTATTATTTTAGTCTTGAGTTCCTTCTGATATTATGTGATACATAAAAAGCTTCCAGCCATTTTTTTTGTGTGTGAATTTTTATACAAGGCAGTTATTAAACATCATAACATTTTAATGAATAAACATAATCCAATAACCGCGGTTCAGATGACTTGGAAAGCCTTGCAGGGGAATCCTTGAAGAAAAAGTCGTGATGACTGTAAAATCCCTTTACAGCAGAAAAGCAACCATCAATATTTCAATAGCAAAAATGTCAGAATTTAACTACAAAGATTTATACAATTTAAAAGCCTCCATCGGTGCTACTGGTACCCTTGAAGGTTATTTAGAAAGATTATTTAGATTTTGTTTGAAAGAAATTCCAGACTGTTGGAGATGCAAGGGTGGTAGGGTCCATGCATGATGGTCATGCCCACAACAAGAAGCCTTTTGGACCAGAATCCACGAATATATTACCAAGGTAGCAGGGATAGATTTGAAACTCTGTCCTGACCTACAGTATATATACTTAGGGACGCTGGTTTTAAACAAAAAGCTCTAAAAACCCAGTACACAACCTGCTCTGCACTCAACAGCAGACAGTCATATTTAGAGACTAGCTGGTGAATATAGTGGAGCATTTAGCAAATAAAGAGCAAGATATTGACCTCAGAAGAGGTGGATTAGCTCTGTTTCTGGTGGAGACCAAAAACAGAGCTAATAGAGAGCTAATATTGGCATTCAACAACTTATATAAGCTTACGCTGTCCTAGCTGTAGCTCCATATTTAGTGTGATACAGTAGTATCCAGCGTCTTACTTAACGTCAAACTGTTCTATTAATTTAACTGTAATACCACTAAAATTAGATGAAGTTGTTATGTCAGAGGGACATCTTTCCTGAACTGACGGTCAGGAGAAATGTGTCATTCTGAATGTCAGAGGATCTCCTTAAGATCCAGAGCCACGGAGGCATTTCGTCACAATAAAATACAAAGTGAATGACATGACACCTTCACGGGTCTTAAAGCCACTGGGTGAAGCAGAAACTGCTTTATACTGCTTACAAAACAAACATGTGCTGCATGTACGAAGACTCAATCTTCTGTGCAGTCGCTATCCACCCACTGAAAAGTGACAGTCCTCCGTATAGCAGATGTGGAAGAAAGTCTGGCTGACCTTGTTAACGCGCTGGAATAAAAGAGCAGTTTGTCTTTTAAAAACAAGCATCCTTCTATTAACACGTCTGAGTCGATATGACTATACTTGTTAAGCTTTTGTGCTATTCCAGATCAGTGTTCATGAACTGTTAATGAACAGTGGCGGAATGAGCAGGGACATTTCAGGCAAACAATTAGACAAGCACTCAAAACAGAGGCTGCACAGGTCAAAGTGCATCAGATTAATTAGCTGTCGTGTGTGAATTCAAGTGGAAGTTACAAGAAAAATTACACCGGCAAAGGATGTGTTGATGCTGTAGAATTTTCTCCAAAGCTATTCTGGACAATAGAGGGAACATAATCTTAACATAAGAAATGCAGAGCTGAAGAAAAAAAAATCAACAGTATATATAGGCCTACCCTAGATACACCTATGTTGCTCCAGTTAATACAGAGATTTTTCCGTCTCTTCTCCCCACATAGGAAAAAAGATCATAGAGGTAGAGTGTAAGGTGGCGCAAGGATAAGTGCAGTGTTTTAAAGCGTGCCACCTCATCACCCACAAGTGAGGCACTGATCTTCATTTCCCTGCTCACTGTAGCACATCTCATCTCATCACACCTTTCGAGGTGCAGTCTCTTGTGCAGTTCCCTGGTGTTAGCTCGGCATGCCGAGCTGCTCGAAGACATGCTAACAAGGATGCGTGGAGGGTGTTCCGTAGTCGCAGAGAAGACATGTGATAACGTGGAGTAAGATCGAGTTAAGGTCGGTCATATGCACTCAAAGTATTCGCTCACTCTGTATGCTGTATGTGACTTTCAGCCGAGTAAATTGCATGAAACGAGGAGTGTCATTTTACTCTGAAAATGACTTCCTGCAATGTCCCCATCATGTCTGATAGGAGGTTCCTTTGATTTTAATAGAGGAATCAACATTTTTTTAACCCTGTGGCCAGGCTTGCAGGCCATCATTTCCAGTGTGGCTACAGGAACAACATTAGATTCTGGTGGTGATCCACGACCCATCAAAGCATGATTTGGATCCAAGTAATATTCCAGATTAGGTGATTCGGGATGTTTAAATGTAAAGGTCTCATGGGAGATTCACTACTGTCGGATAATTTAATAATGCCATGATTCTGTTGTCAAATTTGACTTATCTTAAAAGTAACTGAGTTACATAGAAAAAGATGCCAAAATGTATTCTAATAGTAGATGCTACTTGTGACTGATGTAAGCGTCTTTGGCACATATATTCTGGTTCTGTCCTAAAGTACTCAATAGGACTGGAAATCTATTTTACAGACTTTATCTGATCCTTTGATTGCCATGTTTGGTGTTTTGGGAGAGGGTTGTCCTCTAATCACACGGTTGCAACCTATATAATGCTATTAGCACGCAGATTGGTTCTCCTTACAGCACTTGCAACTAGAAAAACTCAGATCAATACTTTGTGGCTCTACTAATAATCTAAGATTTAAATCTCCTCTCATTCAACTCTGTTCTATAGTTATCGCTAATACCATTATTGATTTGATTTAGTGTTATTTATACCACATAAATGAATCCTCGTATATTAAATTCTTAAGCAATTTGAGCCTCCTTTCTTTGTGTGTTTACGTTTTGTTATTCCTCTTTCCTCTGTTGATTGTATGTATGTATTCATTATTCATAAATCCATATTTATTTATAAATAAATATGGATTTATTTATACATAATTTATTTATAAATCAATATTTATTTATTTAAATAAATAGTTAGTTAGTTAGTTGTAAAACCGAAAAATGTTAGTTGCTTTGCACGTATCAAACTTACTTGAAGACCAAAAAACACAATTTTAAAAAAAAGTTACTGAGTCAGATCCAGGTGAAAAACAGGAGGAACAAGTGAAATATTATTTTTCTGTTATGTATGAAAGTATGAAACTAATAATGATACCAATGTGATTCCAAATTCTTGGAGTAGGTCTTCATATATGGGTCTGAGGTGCCTTGGCGGAGGTTTGCCGTCTGTGTTGCCTAGTCTAATTAATATTTGTGTAATTTACATTAGAGCAGCCTCACTAGATGTGCCGATCATATATCCTAGTAATATACATTCATTTAACCCAATCATTGTATGTTAAACATGAGAATTTCTTTCATACTGCCTCAGTTTGATTTTGTTGATGTATTTCTAGCAAATGTATGAAAATTCAGACAGAATGTTGATCAGTATCACAGCTGCACAATGCTATGCATAATATTATCACCAAGGACCACAGAATAGAAGAAAGGTCTGCTTTTACTTCACCGACACCACCGTGTGATTTTTGTTTGGTTCTTACACAATGAAACTTTTTATTTACTCAACATACTGCCGTGGTTGTATATAAATCATTCATGAAATGTTTCAAACCAATCTGTTCAGACATATACCGGAGAGCTACTAGTACTAAGTCAACGGCAACGGATTCACTATGTCTTTACTTTTTTTTATGCACCTTCTGTTTCAGGAGGCTTCATCGTTTCAGTTAACGAGTGAGCTTTTACCACATTTTGGTTCCTCACACATTAATGTCACAGGATTGCTGAGGTCACACATCTGTCATGTGAGATTTGTATTAGGGTGTAAATTGGTGTGAAACTTCTTCAGAACTGATGCTAGGGTAGCGCTATACAGGCAGCTGTTATGTCACATTATCCCATCATCCCCCACCCTCTACAGGAAGGACTATACCAGTTTGAGGCACAGTCGATGGTCTCCTTCATTCCTCTTTTTGACCGACCGCCTTCTCCATCCAACCATAAACTTTCTCTTATTCTTATTCTCTCTTATCTCTCTCTCTCACCCCTAACAGCCAAAGCTGAAGGCCGCCCACCTTGAGTCGGGATTTGCTCGAGGTTTCTGCCTGTTGAAAAGCAGGTTTTCCTCACCACTGTTGCCAAGTGCTTGCTCATGGGGGATTGTTGGAGTACAATCTAGAACCACTCTTCTTGGAAAGTGCCTTGAGATAACTTTTGTTGTGATTCGGTGCTATACAAATAAAATTGACTTGACTTGAAAACAAAGAATGTGTTCAATGTTCTAGAATAGTTACCCAAAACCTCGACCTTTACCTTAATCTTAAAGTATTAATCTTAAAGAAGGACTCAGGAAACCTGGTCCCTTAGGTTTATATGCAAAGACATAGCAAGTAGAAAAAAGCTGCTGGAGAACTTATTCACTGCAGCAATTACTGTTTCTTCACACCACATTCGGCCAAAAATATTTAATAGTAGATTAAGTAACAGGGTTATGTCAAAAGGCTCAGTTTGTGCACTCAGCACATGAAATTAAGGATAATTTCATGCACAGTGTGAAGCAGACACAGGTTTTAAAGCACTAGGAGCACTTGAGCCACAAATTTTGAACTCTGTGCATTCTCGTCCATTCCTCTGTACCTTTTTATCTGGCACAAACTCCAACAAAAACATTTGCACACAAACAATAAATGACTGTAAGTTATCTAATTAGAGCAAAGATACAACAGCAGCAACTCTTTTGGTTACACAGCATTTTACTGAGTACTGGAACAATAGTTCTTTGTTTTTGCTAGTTTGCCAATGAAATAACTTTCTATGCAAGTTGCTCACTTGGAGCATAAGTCCCCATTGTGAAGCAGCTCAACATGTGAAAATTGGTGGGAAGGAGATAGTATTTTCACATTAAAGCAGACTTTTCTTTTAAAGCAGAGTTGTGAGCTTTGAAAGCAGGAAACTGCAGTGGCTCAACCTTGTATCTTTCAAATTTGCTGATGATGATGATGATGATGCTTTTTATTTATGGCCGCCTCTCAAGGCACTCAAGGACACCTTACAGAACACACGGTAAAATTAACACCACGCAGTATAATTTATCAGAAGCAACAATATATGAACATAAAAGGCAACAATAAAAATGTTAAGACAATAATAATAATGAGTATGATGGACGCCACACATACACACACCTTCCACAAACTTTTCACCCCTCAGCCATCTGGCAAGAGGAACCAACACATTTGGGCATTTATTTGCATTTACAGTACTCGCATAATCATACAAATTTGCACTGCTTTGTCCTGCTGTTGCCTGTCTTGTGCTGTTTGCACGTTTGTTTAAATAAACTGTCAACTTTATGTACAGTAGTCCCGTGTCCATATAGCAGCATGGTCCTGGAGAAATATTTATTCCCACTGTGTACCTGTCTATTGTTGACTGTTGACAATGACTCAAGCAGTGTGAAAATCCACTAAGTGAGCAGACAAAGAGAAAAAAATATCCACTGCTCCACAGCCAAATTTTAATGTCACTGTTCAAGTCCCATATTAAACCAGACGGGAGCAAAGATAATTCCACACACAGATTTGAATTCATCTCTGATAATATATATTTTTTCAATGTATTGCAAAAATATGTATAAATACATTTTTTTTTCATCCTCATTTTTGTCTTAATTGGAAAAGCCTGCAAGGCAATACAGTATTTCTCACTCATAGTTCATTATGTTTGTTTAAAAAAAAATAGAAGATTTTGTACGTCACTTTAGTTTTACAGCTGCATTGCTACGTTAAATTTCACAAGTTGCACACAAGTTTACAACCAACCGTGTTGAAAAGATCAGTGGTATTTAAAAGACAGCACAATGTTGTATGCAAAGATAACAAATCAGAGTAAAGGGAAGAAGGGTAGAGGAACTTCAATAGGCTGACTGTATCCTAAAACTTGACTTTCCACACACCTTTCCTGGTTCTCTGCTTCCTTAGCTCCATGGCTGAGATAAGAGGCGAAAAGCCCTTTTTGAACCTCAGCACAAAACAGCTCTAATGGTCTTAGATCATGTTCCCTCTCTGACACACCATTAAGTGCTAAATGTTAGGAATTGCATTACTGCAGCTTCTAAGATTAAGAGTGATAAGGAAAAGCTGTTATTCCTATCCTCTGTGTTCACCAGTACAGCCCATAGCTTTCTGCTGATGAATAATTCAAACAACCAAATCATCCACTGCAAAAGATAAAGGCCCTCCAACCACTCCTTGAGTGTATTGATTTTCGTTCTCTTTGTATATCGGACTGAAGAGTGTCAGACGGATGGTGGAAGTACAAACTAAACAAAAAAGTCAGAGGCACTTTATTACTTCAAAAATTGAACATGAAACATTGATAAAATGAAAAAAAAAATTTTAATTTTATTTTATATAGATTAAGATTTGATAATCGGGTCGTTCTTTTTACACATTGGATTTTATTCAAACAAACTGAAAATTTGCATTTTCAAATAATCTAAAACAAGACAAAAATCAGATTGTTGGTTTTAAACAGTATTTATTCTTATGTTCTAAAAACAACAGTAGTTACCATTGACTGGATGCCCCCCCCCCGTCTCCATGTAAATCTGCTCTGCCATTTGGTTCTTGAATTTTCAATAAATTACATGTTCATGTGATTATTGGCTACTCCCGCCACTTCATTCAAAACTGTTGTAGACATAACTCTGCAGGCCTCGGCGATTGAAATCCCTTTAGGAAGAGAGTGTTAATGAGAAACGTCACGGCACACATTTCTCTGTCTAATGGGAGCTGAGCTCGAAGGAAAAGTTTTGGAACTTTATCCTTTCAACTGCATGAGGAGTTTTGCACGAGTCTGTAGAGAAATACACTTAGAAATGCAGCGATATTACAATGAAGAGAGGAACCCAATTTGCTGGCTTTTAAAAGAGATGGAATTTATCATTGAAGTGCAGGTCTCTTTGACTCATATCCTGAATGCAGAAGAAGAGACTTCTGGCAGGCATTTTAATACATTGTAGCTTTGCTAAGTCATAGGATGTTGCATAATATCTTGTCCGTGACAGCACAAGTATTTTGCACTACAGTATTCTATTTGGCCTGTTTGTGTTTACATATAATCTATAATTTGCTCTGCTCAGAAACAGTTGTCAACACTACACTTTTCACTGACCTTACACATTTAAGTCTGTTTGTACATGTTTTAGTGAAAGGTGTATAAAGGTTGGGGATAGAGGGGTTTCAGTGAACCATTTCATGAAGGGAAACCTGCAGGCATGGTGTAAGCTAAGCAGAAACTCTTGCAAAAATAATGCCAAACCAGCCCTAATTCAGTTAACTTGTTGTTGTTTTTTTATAGTCACTCAAACTATGCTCTTCAAAGCTAAAACATTCCCTCAACCAAAAGGAACAAAAGAGAGTAAAGAAATCTCAAAAGGGCCTAAACAGACCAGCATTTACACTGTCACTCCCTGATTGGCCAAGAAGACAATGCACCAAGCTGCTTTCAATCATTAATTAAAAGCCAGTCTTCACACACTGGGAACCTGTAATCTTAATATCACTAATCAATTCAGCTGAAATGAACAGAGAAAGAGAAATAAGTATGAAATAATGGGACTGCTGCAGTCTGAGTCACTTACTTTTTGCTTTTGCCCTGCTACATTATGAGAATAAAAGCAGGTTGTGAGTCCATTTATTCCAATGGGAATAATAGATGATGGACGACTATTTCATGTTATACTCACCAAAATAAATATTGGACTCCTTTTTCCACAAGCCATTTTTCAGACATTCAGACACCAAAATGTCATTTTTTTTTTACACAGACAAATCAGGGGAAAATCACGTTTATTCGAGACCTCTTCCTGCTTCAACAACACATTCACAAAATCTGACGTTCTATCTCTGTCTCAGCAACACACTCTTGCAAGACCAGGAGATCTGTGGCAAGCTGTCCAATGTAGAGCACAAATAGGCCTTTTTGGAACCCTTTTCAGGATTCCAAAAAGCTTGTAACCATCTCAACATTAAAGGTGACCACTATTAGTCTACACATATTACAGTACCACAACTTGGCGTCCCATAACTGCACAGTCTATAGCAGCAGTGTTTTGTTATCTCTTCAAAATGCCGACTCAGAGGAGACACAAACTCCTGATCACTGCATTCCTGTTTTAAATATATCACAAGTGTCTGCTGAGGATGATAAGTGGCTATCATCTCAGTCCATTAAGCACACCAGTGAACGTTCCACAGAGACAATTTAGAGTACAAATCGTCCATACACACTCACGGTCAACCATAGAGTATTGAAGGCATTACTGTTGTTGAAGAGCAAATGGAAGAGACTTTTGCCCTGGCCACATCCTAATCAATCTTTTTCCAAATGAAGTGCATAATTTGGAAATGCGTGTACAGGAAGAGGAAAGAGGAAGTGGAGACGATTAAAGAGACGCACGTAAATGCCTGAAATGGCAAGGCCAGACAAATAGTGCTGCCTCATTAGGCATTGTTTGCAGAGGTCTTCATTTACTAAACCAATATGAAGCCACCCTCTTTAGCATATCAGAGATTTTTCTCCTACCACACAGTTACAATAACTGCAGTGAAACGGAGGCCTGGAAAAGCAGCCAGGTTGGATTTGCCGAACGGTGCCTTTTACTATAACACAGAAGAGGAGCTAGACTTTGAGGCGTGTACGAATCAGACCCTGCTCTTGTTTTGCCATGCCTGCTGTGTTAATTTGTTAATATACTAATTATTAACAATGAAAGTCCATGACAATATTGCCAGTAATTAATTTGACACGCGAATGGGAGCTCAAAGTTATTCCTAGGACAAGATGATTCAATCTCTTGGTAGTTACACTATCCTGATGGCATCTGGGCTTGTGGGAGACTTTGTGGAGACTTTGTGGGAGACTTGTGGGTGACGGTGTGTAGGAGGGGGCGGCGGCCGATGGATGAGGGCCTGGTTATAGTTGGTTACTTCCTCTGGATGCGTTGAGGTCTTTAGGAGGTGCACAACCTTCACTGAGTGTTTCAGCCTTTATCCTCAATGCTCTCTGGTTGGCAGGACGGCAGCATTGGCCAGGTCACTGCCCCTCTTATCCGATTCTGCAGGCTGTAATGGCCGCCCCTCATCAGCAACGATTCAAGGTGAATCTGCTCTGCCTGTTTTCGAAAAACACTAAAATCCATTTCTAACAGCAGAAAAAAAAAAAGTTTGCCTGCTAAAAGATATAGAAATTCTAGCCTCAAACATACAATATAAGAGCTACACCACAGGACACTGGTTTCTAGCTGAGATTGTCTGTATGGAGAAGTTTAACTGTCCCACTTTTACTTTGGTCAAGCTGTGGAATTTAATACTAACAGTGATGATCCTGGTTGCATGCAGCATTTTGAAACACTGTGCCAGACAATTATGGCTCCATATTTTCTCTACATGTAGACTATCAAATCCCAACACAGACCTTAACGCTGTCACAAGTCTGCAGTTAAGTTTTATGATTGCATATAATGTATTATGACTTGCCAAATAGTATTGAGAAGAAGCTATTTGGCCACACGTACCCCCAGATGGTGCACTTAACAACACACTGACCACAAAATCAAAACACACACTTAGCCACCATGTGTTCCACTCTATGATACATAACTGATTTATGAGAAACAATTAAGAACAGACACGGTTAATTCCAGGTAAATGTGCAAAACGTCCATAAGTTCTGCATAAATCACTTGTGATAAAGAATAGAATATGTTCATTCACTTACTAAGACAAATACCATAAGTACAGTCAAATAGAGTCTACAGGGTGAGTCAGAAGAGATTCTTCTCACAGAGCTTCAGGTGCATTTCTGTACCGAGTCAGTCTGGATTGGAGCTTGACGATCTCATCTGAACTTTATCCGGTTCCAAGGCATTTGAAATGACGCGTTCGAGACTCACAGGCCATGTGAGTGTGCATCGCAAAACCTTGTTTTTTCATTTTGGCATCCATCTTAAAAGGACTACATTGCCCGCATGAGCCATGTGGCCGCAGTGGCACATCTTGTGGACATTTGTTCTCTCGCATATTATATTGTCACGCATGTGGTTCTCAGCAAAAATAGACTGTGTTGATAGTCATATCCCCATCATATCACTGATGATCATATCACGCAAATTTTAAACTGAGTTAAAGTTGAGTAAAATCCTTCTTTTAAGCGTTCCTGCTGTCCTGACAGTCCCCTGTAGGTTGCATCATTTTAAAGTTTCATATCATAATGAGCTGCTGTTGTCTGACCTAATTGGTTCTGGGTGGCGTCATCTCCTACAGGCATCCCTCGGGAAATAATACATTAGTCGACTTTGGCCAATGCTGTTTTTCTAGTCTGCTCCAGTTAGTCTGATGTCAACAACACAAGGATGATTTATTCCTGTTTTCCACCACATAATGTCCAGAATTCCACAAAATCACAACCGAACATGAATATGAAAATGTACCAGCCATCAGGCTGCACACATATTTTTACTTAAGGGTAAAAAGAATTGATAGGTTCTTCCTAGGACTAGATGAATCAATCCCTTGGTAGTTACACTATCCTGATGGCATCTGGGCTTGTTGGAGACTTTGTGGGAGACTTGTGGGTGACGGTGGAACCGGTTGTATGGAATGGGGGGCGGCCGGCAATGAGGGCCTGGTTGTAGTTTGTTACTTCCTCTGGATGGGTTGAGGTCTTCAGGAGGTGCCCAACCTTCGCTGAGCGTTTCGGACTTTATCCACAACGCTCTCTGGTGGGCAGGCCGGCAGCGGTGGCCAGGTCACTGCCCCTCTTATCCGAGTCTGCAGGCTGTAATGGCTGAAGAAGATTACTTGTGTAGATTTTCTTTACAGGTTAAACAAGTAGTTTTCTCTCTGTCCTGAAGGAGTATGTCACTGTTTAAAACAATGGCATGTTCTGGTCTTCAAAGCAGATCTTCGTCTTCAGAGATTCGTCTTTATATGAGAATGCCCGATGAAAAGTGACAGTATGGTTAAGAGAGGGGAGGCGAAAAGACAGAAATGTTCTAAACCACAGTTGAGTGACATTTCCTCAGCGATACCTGTGGATTTCTAAATTAATTTTTGCAAGAGACAATCAGGCGTCGCCCAGTCAACTCACACATGGATCCAATTGGGAAATAATCACAATGATTGGCACACAATCAATGAACGCTTAAAAAATCATAATGTGCCAACTAAAACAATTAACAGGCAACATTCACCAAGACAATAACTAATCTCAACATTAACAGCTATATGGCTAGATGCTGTGTGCAATAAAATCCATGAATACACCTGCTTATCCTTTCAGAGACTGGCCAGGGGCGAGAATTTGGGTACATCCTGGACAGGTGCTACAAAATAATTCATCACAAATTAATCCTGGATGTTCTCAAGTCATTAATTCAGGAGAGGAAACAATTTAGATCAGGCTTAAAAAAAACAGAGAAGAGAATCACCAGATGTTTTTTTTTACTCCCTTGTCTCTAAAGGCCCCATGTACCTGGCTCTGTCCATGAAACATGCATTTATTGTGAGTCTATACTGAGCAATATGTTTGCAGTTGGTTATGATATGGCATCGGCTAAACCTTGTCTAATTTTGGAGACAAAAAAACAATTACAATACCCCCGTGTGTGAGTTTAATGGTCTAACTGCTCAGGGGTTAGTGGGAGTTAGCAGGTAGGGGAACCCTAAAATCCAGTGAAGAACACTTAGGGACAAATTGGCTTTTGTATAATTCAACCACTAGGGGTGATAATAAATGATCATCATGAGGATGACCCTGATGAAGGCCACGAGCCGAAACGCGTTGTTCTGGTAATAAAGCTGTTCCTGATACTCTTTAGACCATTTTTCCTTCTCCACGCACCTTGGAAGTAGGCGAAGTTGTGCCAGAAACTCCTGCTCTGCCTCTACAATACCCAATAGTGCTCCATCTCCTTTTCCTCTCATCTCTTCTGCAAGTTGCACATGTGTAGCGCTGATCAGGCACTTGTGAGAAAATTGGTCAATTAAGTTAAGTGCGCACAAATAGTTTAATTATGCTGGAAACAGGGGTTTATTTGGGTGGCAAAAGAGCATGTGGGTGAAACGCAAACTGTATAGTATGCACAAAAATGTAGTCTTGGTTGTTATTTCAAAACAGCTAAGAAATGAAACAATTTCAGGCAATTAGATTTCTGACCCATACAAAGTAATAGTAATATCTGATGGTGTTGTTGTATGAAGACAAGTACAGATATTATGGATATATTTATGAGTAACATGCTGAATCGTAAAAATCAAGCACTTTTCAAGGAACCCAAACCAACATTCTGCAGACTCTCAAAGCCGTATCATCAGTTCTAAATGCAGTTGCAAAAAATACATTTCTCAGACTTCTCTTACAGCCACAGCAGCCCATGCTATGTTGTCACTTGGTTCATTTCACCAGCTTTTCATATTAACTTAACCATCAATATTTGCTCCTTTCCTCACTCGCCTCAGCATCGGCTGCCCTCCCTGCCGTGTCAGCGTCCTTGTGCTCTCTCTCTCACTCTCTCTCTCTCGCTCTCTCTCTCTCATATCTCTTAACACACCAAAGTGAACATAAAAGAATACCTTCTACCAGGAGTTCAATCAGAGAGCACATACCTCTGCCAAGGCTAATAGTCCATTCTTCTATGATATGTTAATCTGCAAGCGCAACCACTATGTATGTGGACATATTTTCAAACTGTGGTTGTGTGCAGCTGAAGTGTCAGCATCACCTTTCAATCATCACTTATGAGCCACTAGAAGTGTGTGTCGGTATCTGCAGAGAACCTGCGTGTGCTGGAATGTTTTTCTCATCATTATTATTGTTATTTTGCTGTGTCGGGGATGTTTCTGAGCTCCTGCCTTTGAGTACTGGGCTTGTAGCCCTCAGCCAATGGCAGCACAGGGCATGAGGTTGGAGTATGAAATAAAAAGTTAGTGAATAGGTTACATAGCTCACTACAAAGAGGCTTAGATGTGTGTTTAACATAACCTTTGTCTGATTGGAAGCTTCCTTCAGGGTTGTGTTGTCATTCATTCATTCTTCATTCATTGTTTGGTTCGCTGCCCTCTCGAGTCGGGGAGGAGGGAACAACCAAACAAAATCCTACTCACTAAAATTGAAAAATTATTTGTTTATCTGCCCTCTGATCCGGATCCCCGACAAAATGTAATGAGTTCTTCTGGACCCTTTGCGTTTTGTGGAAATCTTCTTTTTTTTTTTAAATCAGATTTTGTGTAATCCTGCAAACAAATTGGCAAACAAATGCAACAAACAGACTTGGGTGAAAACATTTCCTCCTTGGATGAAGTAAAAAACAAACAAACAAAAAAAACAACTTAGGTGTCTAGATGTTGACACACATGGAGGCCAAACAGGAGTTTGTACATTAAGATTTGTATGTTGTGATGTCATTTAGGACTTAATCACCAATATTTGCTCATTTTGCAGAAATGACAGCATGAGAAGAAACAGTAATAATTCTATTTATCATAAGCCATTATAGCTATACGGTATAATATATCAAATCAATGATCTTTGTGATCATAGTATGTTCTTCTTCTTTTGTTAATAGCGGTTGCAAGCAGCCTGTAGGTGTATTACCGCCACCTTCTGGCGGTAGTATTGCATTACCACCAGGCGCAGGTAAAAACAAAGAGGAATTTTTTGAAACATTTTATGACAAAGCGATAAGCGTGTATACTAACCGATTTTTTATTAACTCATGATTATTTGAATACTCGAAAATCAATGCCCATCACTAGTGAATACACGCATTGCAGTTGCACATCCTTGAACTGGGATGTAAGAAAGAAGCAGCGGAGGCACAGAAAGGAGGGGAGTGGATTCATCTGTTATATAAAAATGAAATTTTACATAAATGTCTCTGAACATAAATGTCTCTCAAAGAGAATAAATAGCAATACAAAAAGCATTGTAGTGCTTGAGCTGGTGATTTTTTTTCATTTACTGGAGGGGACAGTTTGAGCATATTTCAATATTTGAGGGGGATGCGGATCACCCAATATATATTATATATTTTTTCAGCCTTGCACTAACGCCACATTGAGTTCATGCCTTTGCACTAACACAAGGATACATAACATTGTTGAAAATGCAATAGAGATGATGGTGATGTGAAGCTCCTGAGAGCCATTGAATGGACCAGATATAACCTTTCGTGTTTTTACTGGATTCATCATTTGCCTCACTCTCTTATCCTTGCAATGCTAAAAGCAATGAGCCATCGCTGAATGAATGCAGATCTTAAGGTCAGGCAGGGGCTGCACAGCACAAACCCTGCTAATGGATGCTTTGAATGTTACTCTGTTGACCTATTTTAAGACACGTACAATATGCCCACATTGGAAACCTGTGATTCCGGAGAAACAAACACCAAATCCACATTTTTCCACCTCAATGATCCAGTAGACAAGAAATCTCTTTTACTTCCTTGCAGGCTAAATTGTCTATGTAACTGCTATGTGGAGGCTCTTATCTGAGTACGCTGACAGGGAGCAGCATGGTCTGTGAGGTGGATCCAATGGCATGTCTTGAAAGCATGCAGTGGCTCTGATGATTTCCCATGCAGTGCTTCCCAGTTGCTCCAGTTCAACTACTGGTCAGTGCTTGTTTTGCCATGAAAGCAGTATTGTTTTCATCACTGCTGAACATCAATCATGGCTTAGCTTCTATTAATGATGAATATGTCACTAAATTCACAAGTGCATTGCATTCTAAATATTTAATTAAATATTTAAATCTAGACATTTCTTTTAAACAAACTTTTTTTTTTAATGAAATGCTATTTCATTATTCATTTTTAAGAACTATAAAGGCAGAGATATAAGACACATGCTGCCCTCAGAACATTATTCTTGGTCCTTGCGAGGCTTTCCTGGAGACCGTCAGGCTATAGATCACGCTGCCCACACCTGCCATCCAGCATGGGCACAAAAAAAAAGTGCAATAAGATAAGAGACTCAGGCAGTCATGATGGACTTTTCTTTCTTTTTTTTTTAGCTTGAGAAAAGATGAAATAACTTCATACTCATACAGCTTCATCCATATCTCTCCCCAAGTCCACTTTTGGGCCAGCGTGAGCTCCTTTAATACATCTATTCCCCAATAACATGTCTTTACAACTTAACTCAACACAATCCTCAGGCTCAGAATTGGGAAGCAGCCACATATAATTGTGTTATTGTAGCTGCCTGGAAAAAAAAGTTCTGGCCATCAAGTTGTCATATTGTTAACGGGCCTTCCTACACTCTCTATATGAGCAGAAAAGCCATTAACAGGTCAATGCTGCAATGTGACATGGACTAAAAAGTCAACTGGCTGGGAGATTGGCCTCAGGTGACAGGGCCACATTCTTCCTGGAAGCAGGGGGCTGAACTCCATAATGGAGGACTTGTCAGGGCTAAAAAGACGATTCTTAATGATAGCTTTGACAATGGACTGCCTGCCTGCCAATGAGCCGCCGCTTGGCAGGGGAGAAAAATCCATTAAGATATTATGGCAAACATCTGCCTTCTTTCTGCAAAATCACATAAATGTGAGATTTTAGGAGGGTTATGTGCTCATTTAAAGTTCTCTGCAGGGGACAAAGTTAAATACAAAAGAGTGTTGACTGTTTCCTGAAACTGCAACACTCAACATGACTTTCTTGGCAAATAAAATAGTCTTACGTCGTCTCGCTCGTTCTTTTTTGTTTTGCCCCAGAGATGTGGAAAAAAAAAACCCTGCGCTGCCTTCCTCGCGATAACACGCCCCAAGTTCATAGCTCTTCCCTCATATTATTATTACACAGTGCCAAATTGGAAGGGTCTCAGGAGGTGGAGATGACATTCAAATGTCCGAGTCCGGCTCTATTTATTATAGCCGGGTTGGCTGTGAATCAGGTGCGCGCTGTTCTCTAAACTCTCACCTTATCATCTCCCTCAAGACTTCAGGTTTCTGCGGAGATGATCCTGTTGCATGGATGACGTTCAGATTCATTTTTTATTGAGGTCACCGAGGTCGACTCCACTAAGAAAACTGTGAAAAATTGTGGTGTTCTGGACAATCTCCCGATTAATAAGAGGCAGTCAGCTTCAGATGGATACGTATCATTAGACAATTTTAACTTTTTTTTCTATTCTACATCCATTATACTTTCAATAGAAATAGGAGCTTGTGACAGCTATTCAATAAATATCCACTTATGCCTTTTCAGCTGGGGTGATATTACCTTAAGGTGCCATAGCAGTTGTGCAAGTTATTGACTCGGTTTAACAAAAGCGCTTTCTTCCACCACTTATGTCCCCTAAAACTATAGTCTCTAATTTCATTTTTGATGAAAGACTACACTTTGCATGTCACTGTCTTGTGTCAATCAAATAAATGACCTGAGATTGCAGATCCATTTTTAGGCTTTCAATTGTCTTCGACCAAAATCCCAAAGTGGATGCACTCAGCTCATATTTCCAAATGAACGTGTCTTTTTCTAAACCCAGAAAGGCAAACTATAAAGAAAAGCTGAGGTGGTTGGAATGCACAAGGTTCACTCTTTTCCTAGTGAGGGATTACTGGAGCGTATCCCTCAGGCTTGCATCGTAATAGGTGGGCTGAGATGTGCACTAATCAGTTGACAGAAACAATGGGAAATAAAAAGAATAGAAGTTGTTAGGAGGACAACTTTTGACCTCTGGTGTCTTTGGAAAAGAGGTGGCATGAAGGTTCTTCTATTAGTAATACTGCTGTGGCTTAAGCAGACATGGAATAGGCAGCACTATTACCTCTGGGGGTTTGTTTAAATTCATTTCTGTACTAACCAGATGTCAAAACCTCAGACAATGTCAAAAGGAGAATGTAGACACTGCACTACACAAGTGTTGGTCATCTTGTGAATCATGTGTTTTATGCAGTTGATTATTACACTGGGCCAATTTGTGATTAAATTTTTTTTTTTAAAGTCAAGATTATTTGGCCACAGCAGATTTTTCCATCCACATTATTGATCTGGCACAGGTTTTTATGCCGGATGCCCTTCCCGATGCCACCCTCCCCATCTATCCGGGCTTGGGACAGGCACCAGGAGTCCATAGACATTCACTGATAGATAGAAATACATGGTGCTTCTCGCATTGGTCCAATAACATCTCAACAACCATTGGATGTGAAATGTGATTATTATATCATCAGCATCAATTGTTCCAAGAGGATGAATGACTATACCTAACGCCATCATACTACGTTTGACTTTTGTGTTTGTTTGTTTTTTGCGGGGGAAAAAATTGGATGGCTTTTCATCCAACTTCCAAATTTAAACTTGTCCAACTCTTTGATTTATGACCACATATATCGACAAAACTAATGACATCCCCGACTCAGCTGGATTTTGTATTAATAGCTTAATAATAATAATCTTAATAATATGAAAATGAAGGATGGTAAGCTAAACATGGTAAACATGATAAATATTAGAACCGTACACAGTTTATTATGTTGATTATAATAGTATTATTAGAGTTAGGTCTATAGTTATTTATTTATGTATAGTTATGTTGTTTGGATGTCAACATTCTTTAAGTTACTGGAGATGCAAAGTCCCTCCTCCTCCAGTATCCTCCTTAATTGTATATGTATATCATTTGCACAAGTGATGACACATATGTGGTTTGCCATAACCTTGGCACAGGCTATAATCAATACATTAACACTGGTAATGCATTAATTACTGATAATGTGAGACTAGACTAGACAGCTAGTAGAGCACATACCTCCACCAAGAGTGATGAAAAGGTTTTGTGGATATCAGTTTCCGACAAAGTTGAGAAAATCTCACAATGTTTAGGAAAGTTATACAAAATTCCTGGATCTGCCCCTTTTTGGCTCTTGCCTGGCCTTTGCCTCATCCATCCACCGAGTTCCATGGAAATCCATGCTGCACTGTTTGCACAACCGTCCAACAAACAAACGGTCAGATTGAAAACATAACCTTTCAGTTTGTTTAGCGATTTCACTATTTTGGGTTACTCTCACCATTCTTGTAGCATAATGTTTGGCTGCAGGATAAAGAGAAAGTTTCAGATATCCACTGCACACCGCCTGCTTCAAACCAAACACATCTCTGTCAGAGCAGGCAGACAGTGTTAGAGACTAGTTGGTGAACATAGTGGAGTTATTCAGCTGCTGAAGAGCTGCAGGAGTTGGAGGAGGGTAAAAAAAAAAAAGCATAAAGAGGGCGAAGATCGAATTTACATTCAGACAGAGGCCAGAAACAGAATCGACAGGTATTAAAGTGTTGCTCTGCTAGCTGTGTGGATAAGTGGCTAACAATTTTACAGGTGAATGATTTGTCAATGTTGTGTTAACAATTTCTTTACACTACATCCAAGTGGTTAAAAAAACAACTTTGCAGATTTGTGTAATGAGTCTGAATACTTCATCCGGCTCTACTCGGCTCAACTTAGGTCTTTTTCCATTGGACGGACGTTACTGCCTCAGTGTAGCTGGTCCTTATAGTGACGGCGTGTGAAACGGCCTTGGCGTCGTCTTCAACGTGACACCTCTCATCACCTGTTTAAAACAGGATCGTCTGCACCTCCTCAACATAGCGGCCATAACTTTTTTGTTGTAGCTTTGCTATTTGAAGATGGCGGCCACTGATTTGTGCTGTGCAAGATATTTTGTGCGTGCCAGGCATTGATGACGCAATGACACAGAAACGATTCTCTCCGACCTATCAGTGTACGGCAGTGTTTAATGTGGCCTTCTAGAACTGCAACGAAGGCGGTACTAAAACAGTACCACCAGGTATCAGGTACCTTGTGGAAAACCAAAAAAGGGTGAGTTGATTCGAGTAGAGCCCAATGACATAGCATCTGTACCATCTTTGCATGTTTTACAAGTGCAAACTTATCTCAGACTCTAATTTTAAGCAATCTCAAGAGAGTAACATCCCTAAAGGGAGGGGATTTCATTGCTTAGCAGATGTCAAAGCGACGCAGGGAATACCACGTTCAAATTAAAAATAGGGTGTCAAATCTCAGTGTAATCTTAGAATCCTGCAGCGGTATTTCCTCCTGACATGGCGCCTGCATTCGCTCACCTGGCGACCTCAGGCATCGTTGCTGATGAAAAGAAGCGGGCTGATCTGTCTTCTAAATATAATTCCTGCGTTGAAAGGTGCCCTAGCAGCAGATTCACTCTGCATTTAATGAAACACACACACACACACAAACATTTCATGCCGGGTCTCAAGGGTGATAACAGAATTTGATAAGTATTGATTTAAGCAAGTAATATGAGACCCTCCTACATACTGTACATCAAAAGTCTTTGACATCACTGTTATTTGTTTGCGATAAGGCTATCCATCACGGGACGCTCAAAAATGAAAGCTGAAAAGAGTTGAGGAAAAAAAGCGGCCGCGTCTCTGGAGCCGACGACTCATTATGCTTTTATTCCTATGCAACCTCCTCCCCTTTACGGTCTCAGGCTGCGAGGAAGTTTCCCCTCTCGCCGCTCTCCTCTTCCGCTGAAGTCGAGTGACGGCTTGAGCCGAGGTAATTAATCCTAAAAAAAAAAAAAAAAAAAAAATTTAAAATCAGCATATCCTCAACAATCGTGCCTGCAAACACACACACATCACCTCCCCCTCAACAGCCGCCACACCTCTGACACAAACTATAACAACATGGTGTAATTCCATAGAGTGCCTCTCCAAGGGGAACAGCCTATTTCATATTTATGCCTGGTGAGGAGACGGTGTACTTTGTAGTGCTTTTGAGTGAGAGATTTCCCCAGCCTCTCACAAAAACGCTGCTACCCTTTAAACATTCAAGTCATGGTTCAGTAAGGTGCCTGCTGTCAATTTTATTTATAAACCTCCCCGGCCTGTTCTTTCACTCAGACAGGCGCTCCACCACTCCTCCTTCCACCTCTCGTTTATTGCCCTGAGAGATGCAGACACCACCTACAAGGCATCCTCAAAGGCAAAGGGTAAACACGGCTCACAACAGCACTTAATGCAATCACTGGTTAAAGAAACACATGCCTCAGCAACATCAAGACTTACAACCCTCTCCGAGGTGTTAAGGTGAATAAAAATGCCTCGCCGCATCGCATGGCGCTAGAAGTGTAGATTTCTTCTGAGAGTCACATCCCAGAAATTACACCCTGCTTCCTCCGCCCAGCATCCGCCTCACATGCAGCAAGGCTTGCAAGGCTGTGAGGGCATGACGACTCCCTGGTTGTAAGTCTGACAATATGCTGTGATGCTCACAAACCAAAATGATGGTTCCCTGTATGGGACTACAAAGAGTGGAGCCACAATAAAAAGAGATAGATGGCCTGGAGAGTGACAGAGGAACACTCAGAGTGTGTGAATATAATGGCATAATGAGGCTATTTGCATGCATTTTCTATCAATTTGCAGTTTCATTTTATGTAATAAGGATGATATTATTCCTGTGAGTGTGTGACACTGAAGTAGAGACATGCTGCACAGAGGTGGCCATCTTTTGAGGATCTTGTTAGACTAATTTGCTTTTGTCCAAGTTTTCATCTCCACCATTCCCAGTTGCATCTTTTTACCTCTGCAGCCAGCATTGCTTTGCTCTCACTCCGGTATTAAAAGACTTTATGGAATGTTTTTACCATGCATGCCCTGAGTGAATACTGGCTGGGTGGATGATCTCCATTTTTTTTTTTTTTTGCTGTATGAAATTTAAGATATTTGATGAAAAAGTGTAAAACTATGAAAAAAGTATCGACGAAGTTTAGTCGAAGAAACGTCCTCGTCAGGTATTGGCCGAAAGGTTATCCGAAACATCTACTCTCATATTTACTGTTTTTTTCTGTGATAAAGAGAACAATTTTTGAAGAAATAATTGATATGGTTATAAAAGAAATGGTATAGCAGAAGGGAACTACTGACCATCTAAAGGCCACAGATCTACAAGCTGTCCAGAAGGTGTGTTCAGATGGGTCTGCCTTGCATCATGTACACAAATTTGACCAATGCACCATTTGTGTTCATTCGCCCCAAGCAGCCAATGTACATTACAAGCTGTCGCTTTGTTTTGTAGTCTCTAGTCTCTCAACTTGTTCCTGTGGCTTCTGTATGTTTAAGAGCCCGATTCATAAAGTTCGCTAAAATTAGTGAAGAAGAAATATAAAAAGAGAGCCTTAAAACTTCCTGCTGCGACTGCTGGTGCAAAGGGGAGAAGAGAGCTGTAGAAAATATCGCTCATCTGACCTCGGCCATCAGCAAGAAAATACTTGAATAACAGGCAGGAAAGTTATAATATGGCACCCTCAGATCTTTTTTCCTCATGCTTTTGCATATTTACCACTTGTCATATGAGGACTATCTGTAAGGAGGGGAAGGTCACAATGAACAGAAGACCATACTTGATACATTTTATCAAGTAGTATATATTGTCAGATGCAGATGCTGTCTGAAATGTCTGTAGAACACCCCGGAGCTCTGGTACTTTAACGTCATGTTTATGAAAAGAAAAAAGCCCATGAAACATGGACTGGAGGAGGGCACCCAGAGGATGATATAGATTTTGCCTGCATCTGTATATAAGACCACTTGAGCGGCGTAACCTGTAAGGTTATATAAGAAAGTTTGACAAAATGGACAATCATGCTGTAATTCAGGCAAATCCTTTTGCAGCTTGAGTGTTCTTGTACTGAAGGGTCGTGCATTAATTGCTTTTGGGCTCCAGACCTGCTCTTAGCCGTTGAGTGCATGTTGAAGTGAAGCACTGCCAGCAAATAACAACACTTTTAGAGCAGAACGGCAGAACGGCAAAACTCTCAGACAGCAGAATTTTCCTGTATGAAGGCATTAAATGTGACACCCCAATAAGCTAGAGGACAGAACTGGTTGAATTTTCTTCTTCTTCACTACTCTATGTAATAGTTTCTGCTCTTCCAGACATCATCAGTAAACGTCATCATCCTCAGAGCTAAACTTCATCAACCTACAGGTGATGATGCTGATGTGAAGAGTCACTTTAATGTATGACCTGATGAGGACCTTTCCTCTCAGAATCCATGTGCTATAATTAAATTCAGGGGTATGTGGAAACAATGCGTCTCTATATTAGTCTCAGTTTTTCATTTAGACTGTGTTTCCCCATAGAAAAGTCTGCAGTGTTTCCCCAAGGTTTATTGGTTTGGGGGGACTTTAATCCCCCCCCCCCCCCACATGAATGGAAGGTCTGCCTAGATGAGGAATGGGTAAACCTGAGACTTGGAGGAAGATGATCGCCTCACAACTTGTTATCTAAAAGTGATGATTCGAGAGTTTGATCAGGAACTCACCGTACTTGGGTTTTGTGACAGGCCCTTGGCCATCACCACACACACACACACACACACACACACACACACACACACAGTAAGTAAGTGGTGTCTCCACACAGGAGGCATATCAGCCATGTTTTTGAGTCATCTGCCTCCCATGCATCTGACAAAACACACTTATTTTCACCAACTGGCTCAAGGAATGTGACATGGAGGCTGTCAGCTTTTAAACAATGCAGCTCACATTTCAATCATTATATGCTGACACTCACACACTCACACACTCACACACACTCACGATTCAACTCTATTTTTGTCCACTTTACAGTAATTATGTGCTGGGCTCCGGGTGCTGCCAAAACACGAGTGACAATCACTCAAAAAAACTGGGCCTGAACGCATCCTGTGTAGACACAGAAGGAGCAGTGAAGCTGCTGCTCGGCTTATGATACCTACAATTTCTAATGGGGAGTGGAGGAGTCAGTCTCAGCGGGGTTACACAGACAAGGTGCATGTTTAACCACTTGGATGACAATGATCATCACCAATCCAACAATGGGATTCTTTGCAATACTAGTTTCGAAGAAAAAAAATCTTTTCAGTCATAATTTGGAGAGCAAATGCAATGAGAAATGTCTCAGTTCAGGTGGCTGCAGAGCTATAATTGGCTTCTATTTCTGTGCAAACAGCAATAACAGCACAGACAGATAACACTTTGTTCCTATTCGTTTATGGTTTCCACAGATCCACCATGTATATTGTTGGATTTTCAGTGAGGCATAGACTTTATTTCCTTAAATAAAATAGCCCTGACTTGGATGTCTTTGCTCGTCGATGCCTCACTAGCTTTTACTACCCTCACAGATGGCTGCTCTCCTATAGCCTCGAGGAACATAGTCAAAGTCTGAGCTCCTTTTAACTGCAACCAAGTGAGTTGGCTCCAGTTATGTTAGTATTACAAATATCTCAGGGAGAGGAGTATATTTACTTCCAGAACACTGGCAGATATAAACAGCAGAGGATTTGAACTGTCGATGTTTTAAGCATAAAAGCTAATGCATGTAAATTTTCAAAAATAACAGCGTGTGAATGCTCTTCTCAGGTCAATAAGATGTGATCAGTTATATTCAGCATTTTGCCTCCCATATCTCTGCTTTTATTCGCTAGAAGTCCTGAAGCTCAGTCATGTAGAAACTCTCGTGCTTTTCCCCACGAGGGAGATGATGAGACTAATCCAGGACCGTTCGATCGAATCAAATTTTTAAGTCCAGCTATTTTTCAACGTCGCATTTCTTTATGTTTGATCCATGAAGTAGGCCTGTCCCCTTGGCATCATCTATCATCATCAGCTGGAGCCACCGGGCTCTCCTGACCACTGAGCGGTTGCTCTCTGGAGACGGATGCCTCCGAGGAACATCTGTCAATCAAAGACTCGTGGAGGCCATGCTGCATTTCCATCTTCAATCAACCACAAAGGAACTCATGAATCTTATATGCTGGGATCCGGCAAACAGACTTGACGCTCGTATGGGTATGCATGCAAGTGTGCTGATATTTAAATGTAGCAGACGTGCACCCGCAAACTTCGCACATATCGCTGTCCTCTGATTGAGTTTCCAGTTAATACATACAGAAATTTCCACTTCCTGTCACAGATGCGATTTCTGTGGCAGCTGTATTAAAAGCACAGCTTCGAGCTGAAAAAAATGGAAGAGAAGAGAATGTCTGAAAGCCTGGAGTGTAAACATTAATTCTAGTTAGTACTGGCATCTATTTGTGTGTGTGTGTGTGTGTGTGTGTGTGTGTGTGTGTGTGTGTGTGTGTGTGTGTGTGTGTGTGTGTGTGTGTGTGTGCTTGCTGAGGTGAGTGGTGCACTCTAAAATTTATAAACACCCTCCATCAATCTGCATTCAAAGCATTTGTAAAGATGCAATAGTAGCTAATATGCAAAACAGGACTTTGTCGAGCCTTTAGAGGTGGAGGCGAAGCTGTCCGTCCCGTCATTCCACAATAATTTTTCAGATGCTTTGAAGGATAATCAATGACACCTGACATCTAACTTCAGTGACCCCTGATTTAAGCAGTCTAGTTAGCAGAAAGTGTATAAACATGCCAGTGCTGCTTACCTGGAGGGACTGTGTCCTTTAAATATCAACGCATCGGACAGCTGCTTATGAAGTCCTGACAAGGACTGCAACGGGGAGAATCAGGCGGTAAGACGGTCCCCCGAAGAAAGGAATGACAGGGCAGGCAACAGATTTTGGGATGCTTGCAGTCACCAAAGGTTGAGCACTCGTCAGACTCAGAAGATGACGATGTTAATTGGGGTCACACCTCCGGGGGGGGGCGTTCTTCCTCTCCTCGACACTTCCGTGTAATTTTCTTTGGAGGGTGATTTGCCCACAGCATAGGAGAAGCCGATACAAATGAGCCCATTTTTCTTTAGAGCCTTTTTGCAGTGGAGCGGGAAAACCTGGATCATTTCATCAAATCATATCAGTGTTTAAACACAATATGTTGCATTCCTCCTTTGCCAATAATAATAAGCACAAGTTGCCAAAAAGCGAACACCAGGTCATTAATCTGTTGTGCGCTACACTCAATTACTTCATTTTCTCCAAGGAGTGAAGAACAGACTGTGGCCTTAACTGTGGTTTCGCAGCATCTATAATTAGAAAAGCAATTATTCAATTACACGATAGTCATGGCTGCAATACTGTGACACACATACCCACGTCCTGTAAACAGCTGCAGTGTCTCCCACACTGTTCCCTCTCACCTTCAAAGTTCATTTGGGGCTAATGAACACGGCTCATAAGAGCTACACGCTCCCCGATGGCTTAGGAAGATATTTCACTTGTTTATGTTCACCATATGGTTGGTGCAACTTTTCAGTGGGAACCTGGGAATAAGGTTACCTTCAAGAAAGGTCTCTACACACAGACATCCTGTTTCATAATAATTATGTGTAGAGACTTGCAGAACCGAGCGTTTTTTTAAACGATGGCGTTCTGCCCAAAATAAATAAATAAATAAATAAATAAAGGAAAAAGAGAAGAATAAGGAAGACAAGAAAAGAATATGCTAAACAGCTAAAGCATATACTTCTGTGAGAAAGGAGTCTGTTCACCTTGCTTTTCAGCTTATCGTCTAGACAAGTATTACACAACTATCTGCTGCCATACCACCAGACTATGGAGCAGCTTCTTTCCTCAGGCTGTGACTCTGCCTGAATTTATCATCCACACTCCACCACAAATGATAGTATTACTTTTCTGACTAATTATCCAGTGTTTCCCCTACCATTCCCCACCACAAAAAGACTGGCACAAAATATTCTATTTATGGAATTTACATAATTCACACGTTCACTTGTTTCATTTCAGCAGAGCATGAGATTCTTTTATACCTTTTAGCTGTCCTGATCAATTATTTGACTCTCCTCTGCTCTGGTCTGTTCTGGTGTTCCTACCGAGGGCGTGGCTTACCCACGCTTCACACACAGACACACAGGGCGAAGTGGAGGAGACAGGTTGAGTGTCAGTAACCCGAGTTCAGGACGGAGTCGGTACGTTACGTGCAATAAAAACTTCCTCAACACCAAAGATGGACAAAAGTCGACTCCAAAGCATAAACGGGCCAAAATATCTGCATTTTTTTCCAAACATATCGCTACGCTACTGAACTTGGTACCAGTGGTGAGGATGCTAATAGCTCCTCCATATTTTAATTAATCATCAAAACATGTCATCTTTTAGATAGGCCTTCATTTTGAGCCCTCCAGACCAGTCTGGCCCCCCTAACCAATTAACATAGGGGAAACACTGTCTTCCTTTATAGGAACACAAAGGTACTACAACTTGCAAAAAATACAACCCTGTGTTGTAAAATGATAAGAATGGACATTGGACTTGTGCCTTCTTTCTCTTAACGGTGAATTTACCCATTTATGTGCAGATATGATGATGCAATGTTAAGCTGAGCTTTTGGCAAAGACTCCAACCCAACTCAGCAGACCATTTATGGAGAGCACTGACCTGCTCTTAGCTCCAATTTAAGGAACGCACATCTCTCAAATTAAGCAGATGACTTACAAAGACCTTCCACTAAATCATTTTTAGGACAGCTGGTTAATGTGAATTGCAGATGTGCCAGAACCATTCTAAAAGACTGACTGAGCTCTGAGCCACTGAAAATGAAGAGGAAAACAGGTGGAGGTGGAATTTACAACGTCTCCCTTAAAAGCTTTGGGTTGAGGAGAAAAGCAAATCATAAAATAAATCATAAACGGATTTGATTATGTGGCTCAATCACGTGAATACCACTAGAAGAAAAAGAAGAAAACAATGAACAAAGCTACCTTTACTTTAACACTTTGATAGTTTCTATTTTAGAACTAAATTCATTGTTTCTTTATGGTCCAGTTCCACTCCCTCTCAGGCAGGTCACCTCTTGATGATGTCTTTTAACCTGAAGAGATAGGACTGAATTGGGTGGAACTTCAATGTGCCATTATGCTGTAATTTCCACTTGTGGCAACGTCTGTTTTTCTGTCAAAATTGCATAGTCTACCACTGAGGCATACATTCAGGTTAGCCACCATGGCTATTAGGGGAGATTGCTTTCTCTGTTTACTTCCAGACTGACTCAGAGACATGCATTTGAAATGACCGATGTAAAAAAAAAAAAACATGTTTCTTTGAAAAGCTGGGAATAAATGCACAAAGATAGAGTTTGAAGTTTAATGTCGGAATCTAAAACATAGAGGACCAAGTAGAATCACATCTAGCTGCTAAAAGCCATTGCTTAATTGCTCAAGGTAAAACAGATAAAGCTGCGTGTGCAGTTTTATTCTCCTGCCAATCTGCTGGCTCCCCTATGTGTGTACAGTATGTGTTAGAAGCTTCTGCACAAGTACGATGACATGCAGGCAACAAATGATGGCAAATAATTCATGTTCCATTGATCAATAATTTACAAAGGGTGACTGACAACGTCTAGATCCCGGGGGGATTCCCAAGGTTAATGGCATACATGCATTAACGGGATGAAATGCTAGAGGTCGCCTGGCAGGTTATAACAGATAAGAAGGCGGCATTGTTCAGCGCTGAATGGCGGAACAAGCAGTGTGCTGAAGGTACAGTAAAGGTGAAAGACAAATCACTTACAAGTCCAAAACATGTCAAATTTGCTTTAAGTGAAAAGGACATTTGATGCTGGATTCATGAGATGATGGCTTGCTGTTAGCCCTACAGCGACTAATCAATAATGGAAGACTGACACACTAGGTACCCAGTATAGGCTACTTCCTAGGAATGCATAGACGATGCTGAGAAGACGGGCAGTCCCTGACAAGCAGATCAGACATACAACACATTTGAAGCTAAATGATATCCGTGTCGTTAAAACCAGCATCAACCGATGGGTAAAATAGGCCGCAGTCCCAAGACAGACCTTCATGCTCAGCTCTGAATCGTTGCTTTTTGGAATGTTTAAAAAAACAAAAAAATCTATTCTAGGATGTAACCAATATCTGACACCAAAGATGAAGTGAAAAGACTTGTGAGAAGAGTGACAGTAACTGGAGATGTCACATTTCTGCAGCTTTTTGATGCCCGCCCTCTATTTTTGACTTTAATTAAGGCGTCTCCTCCGAATGCAAGTCAAACCTTGCATCCCACTTCCTTCCCCCTGTTGTTTTCTATTCTCCTCCACGACACAGGAAGTCTTTGCTGAAACACCTTGCTTACAGTACCAAAGTTAGAACTGTTTTCTCAGATGAATAATGTAAGACATAAGCTCTTATTTCTTATTCTTACTTTCTAAAAAAAATAAATAATTTTAAAAAAAAATTTAGATTAAAAGCAGTATTTATCATTTTTGGCCATGTTACCAGCTGGATGTCGGTCTATTCATTACATAGTCCGGACTAAAATGTTGCCCTGAATGTATTGCAAAATAATTCAGTGACATTTATTGTCTTCAAAGGATGAATGCTGCCTTTTCTGACAACCGCTGGATGGATTACCCTGAAACTGACTTGTCATGGCCAAGCTTTGCTTCTCCCTTATTCCTTGTGTTTCTGCTGTTACCCCTGTGCTTCAGCTCCATATCCTCCTGTGATCTCTGTCTGCCTCACTCATCATCATACCGGTCTGTCTTCTAGCCGACAGCGCAGCTCTCCCTGTCCGCCCCTCTTCACCATTTAGCCATCTAGACTCTAAATCCTCATCTCACCATCTTTTCAATACAACTGAAGTGCTGCAACCCCCGTCCGAGACCTGCTTTTGAGTCAAAGGCTTAACCCTGTCCCCCTTAAGGCTGAATTGCAGTAACTGGAAACTCTATTTTCATCCAGCACCATCAGCAGTTAAACGTTTAATTTGTCAAATACTTTGGTTTATGACAAAATACCAACAAAACCAAGGGCATTCCCATCGGTTTCAGCCGTCTTTGGTGGTACATGGAAAATGGTAGCCTGTGTCTTTTCTGTCAGAAAGTACATATCTAAAGAGTCACAAAGTCAGCCCCATGCTGTGGGCTGAGTGGGTTGTACTCAGGACTTTCAATCAGGTGACCAGGGTTTGCATCTTGTGATTAGCATGGCTTATTTGGAAGAGAAATAAAACGTTCCATGGTATCGTTTATGATTATGTTCTGTCAGAAGCCCTAAAAATAATGTCCAGCGCAACCAGAAGATTCTGTAAAAGAGTGCTGGCATCCATAGACGATAGTGAAGAATGAGTTATAACTGCAGTGTTTGTCAAGTGTGAGGCTTTAGTGGTGGTCTTCCCATACAGAGCCCCCCCCTCTCCCCCCCGCTGAACCTGGGAGAGGAGCTATGCAGGCTGCCTGTCAGGTGTCCCATGGTGCTTGGAGAGGGCTCATGGTCTTTTTAATTCCCAGCCAATCTTCTGTCCATCACAACACTTTATCCCTACTTTAGAGCTCAGCTCAGGTCCACACACTGTCACTTTCTGACATGTCTCGCAGCCTCCACCTCGACAATACCAGAAAATATTGTCAGCTTCTCCCCACCTCCAACTCACTCTCAATGTGAAAACAAATCATATTTTCAAACTGGATGTAGGAACAGAGCCTCCTGCTTGCCTCCCCACGCCAATCCACTATATTTGACTTTTCATTTGTGGAGTGTGTGTGTGTGTGTGTGTGATGGGGATGAAACCATGTGTAGACTAAAACAAGAGCTCCAGGTTTGGTTCATGACAGATCTCTCCATGCTCATCAGATTCCTCGAGCAGTTTTCTCCAGATTGTCCCACATGAGGCATCACATGTTGATAATAATGAGCGGGGGTGCATTCAAAGCGGTACAGCGTGCACAGAACAGCGAAGGTAAAGAAGCCACTCTTCGAATGCTGCCATTCTCAGGAGATTTTCCATGCATAAAGGATTAGCTGCAAACTGTGAGTCAAGCTCTGTTTTTTTTTTTCCAGTTGCTTTACATATTTGAGGCCGAATTTTGTGCCAGCAGAACAGCAGCTTAAAGTCAAAAGGGATTGTGCTGAAGTTTTGTAAAGCGGAAATTAGTCTTGGAAGAGGATCTTAATGTAAGGTCCCGAAACTTTCAACATTAATGTGTTACCAGGTCTCCAATTTAAATGATGTAAGGGGTCAGCTGCATTTACGGCACATATTACAGTGTTAAAATATTTTGAACATGACATCATTTATCATTTAAAGTCAAAAGATGACCCATCATGTTGGACATATTTACTGTAAATCAATTTCTTTACGACACAGAATTTATGAGCTGAAATGTAACTGCTTCCTGTGAGCTCTGAGGAAATTCATTTCGCTGCTGATTTTTTATCTCCCAGGGATAAACTGCCTAATCCATCATAAATTTAATTGCCTCAACCAGGATCTTTGCCACTGACATTCACTTTAAGAATATATGTACATGACTGGGTGAAAAAAAAGACAAGAATGATTTATCATAGTTTTTAAAATGACTATTTCTTTTCTAACAAATACAAGCGAAATGAGCAACAGTGTTTCACAGCAGCGATTCCCCTACCATTCATTTGGAGGGGTGGCCCGCCACCCCAACGTGACCCCCCCCCCCCCCCCCCCCCCCAAAAGACAGGCATAAAATATTTTATTTATATTACTTACATCATTTGCACTCGTTTCATTACAGCAGAGCATGAGCTTACTTTTATGTGGTTTGCTGTCTTGATTAGTGACTCGACTCTGCTCTGGTCTGGTGTTCCTACCAAGGGCGTGTCTTATCAACAGGTTGAGTGACGGCAACCTGAGTTGACGACGAAGTCAGTACGTTACAAGCAATAAAAACCTTCCCCTCGACCCCAAAGTGCAAAACCAGGCCAAAATATCTTTAAACACGTCGTTAAGCCACCTGTCGCCACCCAACCTGAACCTGCTACCAGTGTCGAGGATGCTAATAGCTCCTCCGCTGCTGAGGGGAGGGAAGCTAGCCCTGCCCCGAGCACTGGCACAGCTGCACCTATCGACAAGCACAGGAAGACGGGCTTTGACCCATCTTGGCTGTCAGAGATGAAATACTCCTCCTTGCTCTACAAGACAGATGTAGGTTTGGTGTAAAAGGAAATAGAAATGTACAATTAATTACACCATACATCTTGAAGATCAGATAACAATTAAAGTCAAGGCAACGGCTACACCATGTGGCCAGGATGATGGAGAGAACTGATGGAATGTAATAAATGTACAATAGCCTACCTATTTACTGAAAGTATTCATTGGCATAAACACAGAATGATATTTCAGAATATGATATTTCATAATTATATTTACATACTTCATTTTGAAAGTCCGCCCCCCGTTTCCTTGAGTGACACCCCCCCGACCGATCCGCCCATCCCCCTAACCAATAAACCTATGGGAACACTGCACAGTATCGTATGCATTGTCTGTATGCAGGGTGCGTTTTAGTGTGGGATAGCTTTTACCTTGTTTCTCTTCCCAATCACCGCCGTTAGCTGTCTGAAAGCTGTCTGAAAGCCTTTTACAGAGCGCTGCATCAATGCTGTTCCATTCATCTCTCTCTGACTGCTTCCCACAACTGGTCAGTGCCCCCAAATTTTCTTCCAACCAATCTCACTTTGATATGCATCCAACTCACAGTATGTTCTCTATGTGGTTAAGATTTGGAGACTGACCAGGCCAAAACATCATCAACAGCTCAAACCGTGACTTTGCTGTATTTGCCGTGTCTGCTGACACATTATCTTATTGAAAAAAATGGCCTCTTGTCTTTTATTTCCACTACACAACTTCTTCAGGCTTGGAGGCAACCTTTTTTTTGTAATATCTTTTGATACTCCTTCGCATTAATGGAATTTTTTTCACCACACCAGCTCACTAAAACCAGATGCATAAAACACCTCCATACCACCACAATTCCACCTCCTCTGTGTTTCAAAGTGATGGAGAGGCATTCTGGGTTGAATTTGTCACTTGACCTATGAAGACAGAGTTCTGGAGGATCAGTACACAGCTCAAAACATCACTCATCACTCCAGAGTGAGTTTGACTTCAACAGGTACATGACATTTAGATGTTTTTGAAGGCATTTGAAACAGAAATAACAGCCTCACTCTTCAGGTAAAGTGTGGCCACATAAACAGACATCACAGAGATGATAATGTTCAACCACCTATGTCAGGACTTATGCACAATGTAAGTCAACTAGCCTGAGCGTTTGGTTAGCTCATTCACTTAAAATCCTGCACACAGAGACACGCTATTTGTGTCTTTTGTGCACGCATGTAGGTCTAATATGAAACTAAGTTTTACGTAATGGTAAATAAACATCTGATTAACTTCAGAGCAGTTAGACGTGACTGATGAAGAACAGCAAAAATCAAGATTGATCTTATTTGTTAAATTTTCCCCAAAAGAAGACTTTCAAAAAATTGACATGTTTTTGTATTTCATAGTCTCGTGTTGCCTCTATTCAGTAAAACAAAAAGTAAATGCACAAAGTAAGATGAAAACCGGCTCTCTCATCTTTTTAAATCTCAATTTGCCCAAGAGTCTACATGACTAATATGCTGCCTCTCTAAATACCGTCTGATATTATGAGTCTGAGAGTCAGACAGACTTCTGATGAATGATATTACTTTCTTTAAAAGGATAAGCTGTGAGTATTGTGGAAGCTTGACTATTTACAGACATAAGAGTGCTTCAACTCCTGTATTATAGTTGCCATTTCCTGTGTCTTCTCTGCAGACTCTGAATGGATTAACCTTCATTTAAGTCTTAAGTGGCTACCTTCGACTCATTTTTAGAACTGTGCTGAATGCCAGCCAGATCAACTGTTGTTTGAGATTCACCTCAGAGGAAGGACTCGTCAGCTGTTTAATTGAATGGTTTTCTGCAATGTCTGAATTTGTGCTCATTGTATCGTTGTGATAAGAGACTTTTTCGCTGAACATCACATGCAGCAGATTTTATTGTTCATTTCTTACCAGCACCTTTTAGCCATTTGTGCCATTTAGCTGCCTCTTAGTTCATATTTATTTTAATGCTTTTGACAAGACTTTGCAATCAGTGTGAGCTCAAACTGATACACACAGTTTTTTATTCAGCTTTAAGACTGATTCTTCATGTCAGTCAGGTTGCTGGAGCTATCGACCAATGCAGCAGATTGTGCTGCATTTTATAGCAGGACAAGTGCTTTTTGTTAAGTTGCAGAATCACAGCAGATGCTCACCTCGTTAGTTACACTATGCACCCAGTCAAGTTATACATCAAGTTATACATTGTTAAACAAGCTTATTAATCAAATCCATGTTATTAATAAAGTACATACTGTACAGGGGTTAAAGTGGGGACCCTGAGACGAGAGCCCGACTAGGTCCAGAGAAAATATGGAATTTAATTAGTTAAGACCTGAAGTTGATTTTGTAGGCATGTAATAATTTCATATGAAGGCACCAAGGTCTCAACAGGTTAAAACATGTATGTTAATCTCATTCCATCATTTCCAGTACTATGACATTATAAAGACAGACTGATACCAGAGCTGATGCACTCACTCACAGCAGCACTGACAATAAAGTCATGTGACTATATGGCGCTAAAATGTTGTTTTCTTACAGATCAAACAAAATGTCAAATCAAAACAATACATATGACGTCAAGTTTTGGTCATTTGATCCGTGCAAAATAACAGCATGGCATCATTTCTATACATTTTAGAAAGTGAGTAAACATCCAACCACCGTCACCCCCCCTCCCCCCTCAACTATCCTCTGACCTGCACAAACACCAGCCACGCTTAATTTGATATACAACAATCCATCAGCAACAATCAGACGTCCATAGTGAAAGACACACAATGCCAGTTGAGAGCCAGTCCTCTGCCTTCAACGTCAAGTATCATAATGTCTCATAATAAAAGAGAGCATCACTGTCCTAAAACCAAAACTCACGCAACATTGGCAAATAATATTTGCATGCATCCTTCAAATGCAACGCAAACTGTGCAAGCGTCAGATTTTTGCATGAGTGAATCAATAACCGCAGGTATTTATAAGCCTCTCCCTACCTTCATGTCTTCCCCCTGGTTTTACATCTGGTGAAGTCCTTCATTGGAGCAGATGTCACTTTCCGATGGCCTGTTAAGTCCAGCATGACTCTTTGACTTGGTCTGCATCAGCTGACCGCAACTTTACGTCCCAGTGTCACAGGCCGACAAACACACAACAAAGGGCTGAATGATTAAAAGACAGTGAAACTAAAAAGTTTAAGTGACAGCTGGAAGCACAAAAAAGTTCAAGCTAGTTCATTTTCCGCGTGCTTTAGCAGCCTGCCAATCAGACACTCTCTCGACAAATCAGAAGATGACGTTCCCTCAAGGCCCCGCCCCCACGTACCGAGTGATGTCAGGGGTCAGGATCGCCCATCCAGGAAGTAAAACTCAGCATCAGCTGTGTTTTTAACATATTAAGAAGTGTGAAACTACCAATCAGATTTATTTATTTACCTATTGAAGGATCGATTGGGTTTATTCGATGAAAATTCATACATGTAAAATACATATATGAACCACCAGCTTATCCCCCTAGAACATATTATACATAGGGTGGAAATACAGTATGTGTTTTAATTAGTAATGATTGTAAGACCTCCCAATGACCATCAGATTCAGAGAACTTGGAGCCATTAAAAGATTTATTTAGTCTGGCTTGAAGTAAAGAGGAAAAATGATGATAAACAATGATAAACCTCCATCAGGACCAAAAGAGTAAAAATAATTTGGTTTAGTGATTTAAAAAAAATGCAAATCATGTATTTTATTAACCTGAATCAAAACTAAGTTAATATCAAGAAAATTTATTTTCACTCTTGTATCAATAAAACAAGTCTTTGTAGACAATCAGGACATATACTTACCTTTAATAACCCACATAATGTCTGTATTATGTTCCATTTAAAACTATTTTTGAGGGGTGTCTGTGTCAATTAACCATTAATTATATGGATCCTGATTTGAGTTTCTGAAAGGACATCATACACCAAAGGTGACATTAGATAAACTACATTTCAAACCATATCATTGGGTTTGTAATCGTTTTAAATTCATTTGTATTTGTTGTATCAAATTGAAACTATAAACTTAACTATTCTGTGCAGTCTAAAATAACAATAGAGGGAGAGAGACACATTTACTTGTCAGGAGTCCGTTTTAAAATTGAAAAATGTCTTCGGCTTAATCTCTGCTTTAGCTGCAGCAAATTCTGGAAAATAATCTGCTATTTTTCCGTGGTCCTGAGGGAAAACTCTGCCTTGCCACCTTTTTTTTATTAGTGCAACCTGTTACAGTCCCACAGGATAAGGATGCCTCAGTGTACCTACACAACACATTTTGCTGTGATTCTCTGCTGCTCACTGTGTAGAAGAGCACGAATCTCCTGAGACCAAGATCTGCTATACCTCCCACTGTGGTGTATGAATCCTACAAACTAAAACACAGCCACTGATAGAATGCTTTCCAGCTTTCAATGTGAAAATTTTATTGAGTCTTCTTGTCATCTCACAGAGATGTTATGATATTAATACAATAGTATTACATTACTGAAGTAACGGACAACAGATTCAGAAGCAGATTAACCAGAAATGAAAGAGAGAAAAAAAAGGGAAAAATTTGAGATATCAGAACAAGATAATCCAAAAAATAAAAATAGATAAAAAATATTTAACAGGAAAACATACATGTACACAAATGAATACGAGAGACAAAGTATTTTACAGTCTTAAGTATTAATGACAACATATTTTTAAATTTCCCCCTATACACAGCTTCACTATGTAGAATGATGTATATGCAGAGTTTGACACAAGAAGACTAGGGAGAGCTAAAGCCTCCAGTTCCCATACTGCACACCGAGAATGGACTTTATAGCGAAGTAAAGGAGACACCTCGTGTGTAAAAATATTTGCATATTCATATCTTCTGGAATTTTCAATGAGGGGTGATAAATGGGTGCCATCTTGAGAATATGAATGCTGTAATTATACTTTCGTCCTGCAAAAACCGTATCAGACACAGATCGCACATCGATGAGGATACATAAGTGGAGGGGATATTTAAATATTAATGGGAAATGGTGTCATCCCAAAAGTGTCACCCAGACATGTTGATAATGACAGACCCTACAGTGTATTATTCAATCTTAAATCAAAGCTGTGCATAGAAAACAAATCTGATATCTAAAATATTTTAACAGCAAGTCGTCTTTAAATCTTTACATTCCATCCCTCTGTGCTGTAATGTGATGTCCTGCCATGTACTTAAGTCCATTTAAGGAATAGATTAAAAGGCAGTGGTATGGGCTTTTATAGCTTAAGTTTTATCCATCATTTTGCATCATCAAAAATTTGGTAAAATAAAATAAAATTACAAATAAAGTCAACGACAGTCTACATTCGATGTTTGATAAACTTGCCCTTTTTTTAAAAATAATTACAATCTGTATGTTTTAAAGACAGGTTGATGACAGTATAGCTGAACAGACTCGAAAAAGGCAAAGCAACTTTGCTTTACACCCTTGAAGAATTCATTTTAACATCTATTCCAATGTACAACCCACATGAACAGCAAAATCCATCTTGATTACGCGTTTAAAAAATATTATGATCAGCCAGTATAAAATCAACACAGAAAATATTTACAGTTGTTCTAGCTCTGTGGATGAAAAGAGGCTGGTGTTTTAAGTGTTCATCCTGAAAGGTGTCTGTTTTAATGGAGAAGCCGGTGGTCACAGGATTGTTTCATGTAACAAGAACGTGGACAAGTTGTAAAACCATGATCCCATAAATAGAACCTAATTTCATTATGGCTACCTGTGTTTACCGTCTATTTCACATCAAAATTGAAAAAGATTGTAAAAGGTCTATTTTTTGAATGGTTTGAACAGAGAAACCAAGGTTCACGTTAACAAGCAGCCTTTTTCACTGCAGACATTTTGACCTTTCACATCAAGCAAAGCACAGATGTTACAAATAACATTGACGGAGGGCTCCGGTCTATTTATGTGTAAAAAAACAGCAAAAAAAAAAACAAAAAACAAAAAAAAAAACAATGCCATTGCTCGCAAACACTATCAGCGACACTAGATTAAATACAGTCATTATCAAAATGACTTTTTCAGAGAGAACTTTATGAAATTTACACTTCAAAGATGATTACAGGTCTTGGTGAGAACTATTGTAAAATATTTATAAAAAAATGTGACACTTTTTGTACAACTTTAAAGAAAAAACAAAACTTTTAAAATCAGATAACTGCCCTAAGTGATGGCATTTGGGTCAGCATCAGTTTGAAATTTTTGAAAATGTAATTGTTTAAGTATTATTGTTGGTGTAGAGAAAGAAGTGAGCTTACAAGACCATCGCACCATTGCAGTAGCTGCAAGTAGCTTGAGAAGTCTGAATCTCTGACTGCGCTGTCTGGTTGTGCTGCATCAATTTAGACCCTTTTGGTTTTTGCACATGAAATAATCATAACACATAAATGTGTACATTTTGTTGGCTAGCCAAATCCTCCTCTTACAACATGCACAGAACATTTAGTCCTTCTGGATACTTGTACATCCTGTACTTATGCCTGATATTTTGCAAAACGAGTTTTATTGCAGAGAATTAGAGAAGATTATCAAGACCAATCTCATTTATGTGAAACAACTATGGCCATAGAGCTAAAAGTTGATTGACTTGGCATAGCATAAAGACTGGAAGCAAGACAAAACATATCAAGGATTTAACTCTTCAAGTCCAAATGGTGAGATGATATTAAATGAATTCTTTGAAATGCTATGTGTGTAGTATAAGTAAGTGAAACTTATACCCATAAGTCTGAAACATTCATATATGTCACATCAAGCCATGAAATTAGCTTGGAGGTTGAGGCAAAATAGGTGGCAACAGACATTGGAATGGGGAAAATGCAATGTGCTCATGTTAATTTCAAAATAACATATAAAATGTTAGTCTTTCTGCGTTTACATACATTTTGGAGGATGGTGTTGGTCCTGGAAATAGGCAGACAAAACTGTTTTCTAACTATAGCTGTTTCCCATGTGCAACAGTCCAACCACAGATTTGTAGGAGTTTGTCTAGTTTTGGTTTGCAAACCAACCACCGGGGTTGAGAAACTATTGGCTCCTCATTCCCCCAAATCTGAGATGTAGAAGAGAATCATGAACTTTATTTAATCTAATGTCCAGAGCTAAATATAAAGGTATTAGAAGCTACAAAATGAACATCCCCCAAAAAAAAAGCGTCATGAAAGAACAAAACTTCTCTGGAACTGGACGCGTGCATCCTTCTGAGTTAAGACCTGGGAAGAAAAGAGAACAGATTATTTACTATAGAGGTTATATTGTCCTTTTTAAAAGAACTTTAATCAAATAGCAGCACAACAATAACAACAAAACGTCTGAAAAGGCTGCATTAAAACCGAAATTTGTCATTTTAAGATACAAAATGTGTATCAAAAGGCACTTTTGGACCAAAGGAGCCTTTTCAAAGTTCTAAGAATACAGTTAAAGGAACCCCACCTTTCCTGTGTCCTCACGATTGTAGTTCTTAAAACTTCTTTTTTAATCTCCTTCGTCTTTTCTTTATTTAAAACTGTGTGGTGGGATTCCTCTTTCAGCCAGCTTCCATTTCATATCATTTTGTCCCCCCCCCCTCCCCGTCACTCCCAATTTTGATTTCTTTTGATTTGTGACCAGCTCCTTTGTTAGTCTATCATTTTGATAGAATCAGTGGGAGTTGCATTTCCCATCCAGAACCCAAGGGGCCAATTTAATTTGTATTGAATTTTTTTGGTTTTAGTTTCCCAACTAGCGACTCCTGTCTTCCAGTTTCTGGGGAAACGAGGTAACCAAGAACCGTGTGGTATGAAAACACCTAATGTCCACATAATGACACCTAAATCATGGGAGTAATCAAAATTTAGAGCATCACATAGATTTCATATGTAAAAATATATATATACATATATGTTTGTCATCTAAATTTGGTTTCAATCCCACTTTTTAAGGCAACTGATGTCAAGTCATTTCACATTGTTGTTTTTTTTCCCCAGCTTATTATTCCAATGTCCTGCCAACACACAGAGATAAAAGGGACTGAAAACAAAACATTGGGGACGGAGATTACTTTGTATATTTCGTATCTCTTCTCCCTAATTGACTGGTGCAGTCTCATTTAATTTTCCATGTGTATTCTGAAGGCCTTGTTCAAGCTACAGTGAAGCTGATAAACAGTATCAGTCACACAGGGGATTAGTTACAGACTGAATCCATCCCACTGACTCTGCTGAATTCCAACTCCAGTCATTTGCATGCTGCAGAGTATCTGAAACTTACTGGACATCTTTGGTATGCGGATGGGGCCGCTGCTGGCGCCGTCGCCCCCTTCGGTCAGAGCTTTAATCTCAATGAGGTAGTCCTCTCCGGATGGGATTCGCAGCTCCACACTGGTCTTATTGGTTTCCAGCACAGCAGTCCTGCCATGCCAGTTCTGGCGATACACAACCTGGAGGACAGTGTGGATATTGGGGTGAATATTTTATTCTTTAGCCACAGCAGTCAGAAAATAAACGTTTATGGCTTCTTGTATAACTTCAGCGAACATATTGAACCAGTTTGTTAAAAACAAATAAAGCCCCAAAGGCAGGAGGCGCCGTGTGCAGCCAGCTTTTTGTTATACAGTCTCTCTTGAGAGGAGGTAATGAATTCAAAATGCCTTTTGAGGCAAAGGTTTGGCCTGATGACTCAACAAGCAGGAGCGAAGGCTTCTCAGAGCGGGACCTCATACATCGCTTTCACACATTTAGTCACGCAATTTCATCTCCATCAAAAACGAAGCATAGTTCAAATGAAAGAGAGAGAGAGCCAAACTGACAATTTATTTTTAAAAACAGCCTTTTTTCCCCCCTTTTAATTCATAGTATTGCATTTTCCAAATTATTAAATCAATCTTCTCTACATTCACTGCATGCTCCCTCACAACAGAGCTTCACAAAAGACTTATCAGTAAATGAGCAGGGCTGCAAGTCTCTGGAGAATAAATATGTATATATTTGCAAAGTGGATCAAATGTAATTCATTGTTTTACTGATTGAAGAAGCGGAATTTCTTCTGTGGCATGACACCTTTCATTTTATCACCTGAAGCAGATCTTTTAATTTGAAAGGCCAGACAGGGCCAATCCATAATTTAACACTGGAGCGCTGAGGTCTATCTTCCCACTGCAATGAGAAAGCCATTTATTGGGATGACAGCCGCTGAGGCTCTGTTTGTATCCGCAGTTCTGGATTTATATACAATCACTCCAACAAACTCACCTTGTATCCTGTCACCTCAGACTCATTTTGTGTCGCCTTGACCTGTTCCCAATTTAAAAAGATCTTAGAGTTGATCAGGTTCCACTCAATATTTCCTGGAGGCTGACTCGGGGCTGCAACACATGTAATTAGAAAGACACAAAGTTCACAAATGAATGCATAAACCGACGTCATTATGAACTGTCTGTCCAAATACTAGTCTATCAATATGCTCTGGAGAAAAATGGAGGTAAAGAAAAAGAAGATGGTAGAGAAGAGGGCATGAACATATATATGAACTGTGCAAGATGCACGCTCTTTAATTAACCATTCATTTATATGTGTGTGTGAAAACACACAGCTTCTGGGGCTGAAATGGGAAGTTCACCCTGTGGCACCATGTTTCAGGAGTGGTTTTTGACTTCAGGCTAAAAAAACAACATAGAACGTTACATGAATATATAACTCAGCTGAAGTTGACATCGCAATTGGCACGCTTGCTGCCGAATGGTCTGTCCAGTAGGGAGGATAATAAAGGACTGATTAAACTGAACCAACAAACAATAGAGGAAAAAGACAGATCTACAGTATGTGAGTTTTTTATTAAGGTCTCTATTTTTCAGTGGCACTACGAAAATAACTGAACAAATATTGGACAGCCAATTTGAGATGGTGCTTTCAAGACTTTCTTGGTGAACAGCTGCAGGTCTGAACTTATGATTTCACTGAGAAGTTTTTCTTTACGGTATACATGTTTTTGAGGATTTAAGATGTTTGAAAGGACATTTTGACGGATCTATTCACCGTTTTGTGAGCGGTAACAGTTTTGATGTTTGTGTCAGCTGGTCTCAAAACTCCTTTTTTTTCTTCTAACAATGCACTAAAACAATTGATGAAAACTGTTCAATTTGGCAATGACAGCATACTGTGAACACAAAGTGCCAGATGTGAAGTAAAAAACTGTTGCGTCACGAGCTAATAACAGTTTGAATATTATTGTATATATTATATCATATAATTGAATTCACTGAATTCATTACAAGGCAGCAGAAAAACATGCCAGGCTAAAAAAAAGAAAAAAAATGGGTTCAGTTACAGGTTGCTCTAGTTTTTCCTCCTCTTCATACTGGCGTTAAAGAATCCCTTCATAGAGCTATGACCTACAAACGCCTACCAGGTACAGGAATAAAGGTTTAAGTATGCAAACAATAAAACAAAGCACATTTTCAGGTCCTGTGTGTGTGTGTGTGTGTGTGTGTGTGGACTCACGTGGTTTCTTGGTGGTGATGTTAAAAGCAGGGCTGCAGGGTCCGAGTCCAGCGCTGTTTTGGGCTCGGACTGAGATCAGATAGACGGTGCTGCCCTTCAGGCCAGAGAGCAGAGCTGTGGTGCCGACAACCCTCACCGTCTCCGCTTCACTCTGCTGAGATCCTTTCTCCCAGTGGAGAACCTGGACCAGATACACACGGGTTACCACACACCCCCACACATATCGACTTCCTTCGTCTTTTTCATTTAAAAAAAAAATCTATAAAACGGTGATGAGTCAAACATAATTCATTTCAGGATTACAATGTGCTTATAAAGAAGAATATGAGTATTTTACAGTTCATATATATGTTCATGCCTTTGTCTCTACCATCATCTTTTAGTGATCTCTTTAAATCTAATTCCCATATATACCGTATATACTGTATATTCACAGCAGTTCTCTTCATTGTGTGCTCATAGTTGTTAGCTTCATTTCTTTTGCATTTTCTGAAATGATTTTAATGTATTTTTTTTGTTTGATTGTTTTTTCATTTGTTTGTTTGTTTTTGTTTATGTTTCTAAAGTTGCAGGGAGGTCCGTTGTATAAGCCTATGGCTTATTGACCTCTCCTGACACATTACTTTTTCTTTTTTTGTCTATTTGTTTCTGTATGTGGTTTTATGCGTGTACACATTTAATAAAATAAAATAAAATACAGGTTGAAATTGCCTATTTTTAGGCAGACAGTACATGGCAGCACAACATTAAGTCCTTGGACACATATATATATGGAGACACAGATATCAAAAAGCCTCATTCTGGGGCTTCCGCTTTGACTTTATTAAGCTGTGAGAAATGTGGATTCATCGGTTTCAGCCTTTTAATATGCTGAAGCAGTGAATCTTTACGACCTTATTTAAAAGGAGAAGAAGAAGAAGAAAAAAAAACAGTTCCACACTATCAGCTACTGTAGGTCCTGAGGCAGTCCAACCCTGATTTTTAAATTACCAAATGATACTGTATCTGACAATCAGCAATACCCAAAGCAGCACCGAGCGCAGGGAGTACAAGGAAAGGGAGCTTGTCATAATCTGTATTCACAGGGAGATCATTTATGACCCAAGACGAGGCTGGGAAAACAGGCAGGGAAATGTCAAACAGATGGTTTGAGAGTAGGTACTTATTCAATTGGCTGCACACGTTTCTTTCAGGGATGTTGGTTGGGAGAGGCAGATTAGAGACATGCCCTGGAGTTGCCGATAACAGATGCATCTAGGGTGTTTCTCCACCAACGGTTAAATGATTGTAGTTGTAGCAGCACCTGGGAATATACCTAAAACACTTAAGCAGAAAGTTAAGTTTATAGTTTTAACATCACCTCTACTAATAAATATTATTTTATATTATATTATATAATATATAATATATATTAATTATTATTGTAATAGAATCTAGAATCAAACCACCTGTTCCCTTTATCCAGAATGCAGACATCGTTGCTTTCAAAGGACTGTCTTTTGTCCTTTAGATGCTGATGTCCTGCTGAGTCCTGACCCAAAGAGCTGGCTCTCCTGTTATGCCATGCACTTGTGCACTCCTCTCTGCATTGGACTACTGTTGTTGGGTATGAAGCAGACCAGGATGTTGCGTTTGCAGAAAATCCTTCCAGTACAGTATCTCAGATACTCTGGCTAGATATGGGATGACGATGCTGTTGCGCTTGTCCTCCTTTTCCTCTTTGTTTGATGTTGCAGTGTTATTTTAGCAATACTTCTCTGTGTGTGTTCCTTTTCCCTTCCCTCTGCCTTTGCAGGGACATTCTCAGTCCAGCGGTGTATGGTTATGATAACCCCCGCCCAATATGTGTTGCAGTGGGTGGTGAGTGTCAAACAGCAGATATTGGTGTGTGTGTGTGTGTCTAGGTTTGCAACTTTAATATTGAGGCCTCTGTCCACCTCAGTGTGCTCTGCAAGTCCAAAAAAAAGTATAGCATCTGAGAAACTTGGAGTGATTTACTCTTAGAAAAAAACTGGTTCAGCCAAAAAGTCACCCAAGACCAAATTGGAGTTGATTAAATTCTCTGCAAGACATTTAATCTCTCTTTTTCATCTGAGTCTTTTGCGCAGTTTGACTGGGTCTGTGGGGCGGCTGTGGCTTAGTTGGTAAGAACAGTCTTCCACTTATCAGAAGGTCAGTGGTTCAATCCCCAGTTCACCCAGTCTACCCAGTCTATACTGAACTCCCTCTCATCCATCCCTTCCAGAATAAAGCATGTGCTATTCCCATGGCTCAGGTTTCCCATTGATAATAAGTCACATTTACTCTCTCTCAAATACCACTTACTCTGTGTGTGTGTGTGTGTGTACCTTAACAGTCAGAGTGTATGTTTTAAAATATATTGTAGACTGGGGTGACACAATATTTTGCATACTTTTAAAGGGTTCCATGAACACTGTGCTGGCAGGATTACATCTCTGTCTTCAGAACACTCCAGGAGAGGCTAGAAAATGTTACTGGGGAGAATATCCTGCTTAGCATGCTGCTGCTGTGACCCATCCCCAGGTAAGTGTCAGAGAATGCTTAAAAGACAGTTGAAATTGAATGTCTATTTAAGTAGTGTAACATCTTTAATGTAAAAAAACAAACATTGCATAACCACTCAGCAGTGGTAAAATCATTAAGTCTAAAACTCAGCATCTGTTCATTCAGAATATAATGCTGGACAATTACTGCATGTTTAGTAGTTGCTATGTTACTCAAATTAGATACCAAAGTGAAACTTAACTGCTTTTCTGGGTGCTGTAGCAGCCTTTTGCAGTACAATTGCTGGCGTTTTGCCAACCCTCTTTTATTCAAATCATCCACTATGCATAATTTGAGAGGCAATTTATGCTTGAATTAGATAAATCAGAAAATATGTCATAGAAATAAAGTTTGCGTGTTTAGGCAAAGGTGGTCATTGTGAGAATTTGAATAAACATCTACATATAATTAAAAGTTTGGGTTTTTCTACATAGGGAATATACTGTACAAATCAGCATGAATTTTGAAATTCCAATAACAATAAAAGCTGTTAAAATATATGAACTGTATAGTTTAGTGAAAAAAAAGAATCTATAGAATTATTTTCCCCATTTTTAGTATGAATTTATACCAGCTGCTCTGTCTGGCTCCCAAACGCGACACTATGGTGCTTCAAACTCCAGTCTTAAAACAAGGTGTGTAGCAAACACTGGCAATGACCTCAAAGCTTCTCCGTGGGCCCCGTGAGGATAAACTAGGATGTAAAATATCTGGGTTTGGGAGAGAATGCTATTTTTGTCCAGGTTTTCCACAGCCAAGTCCTCCGAGAGTGTTTGTTGTGGAGGATAGTGATGTATGATGTTCACACTTTCTTTTATTTATTTATTTATTTCTGAGCAGCTCTCAGACAGCCCTGGTATAGAGTCTGGGTATGGGACAGCTGCCAAAAGTCCTCTTGATCCCCTAAATTAGACTATAAAAAAAAATCTGTCAATCTAACACATGCACTATTTTAATGTAAGGATATTTCCATGTTGTCCTCATCGGTGGTGATACACCATCTTATTGTACTGCCAGTCATTTAGGGATTAATGTCTACTCCTTAGTTGAATATTTCTTGCAGCAATATTATTTCAACTTTTTCCTTTTCATACCTCATATGCAATGATCTTTCCGCTGCTGGACCCGGCAGGAATTGGTTCCCAGTGCACCTGGATCTCCGAGGCTGACACAGTGCGGGCCCAAACTCTCGATGGCGCCTCAGAGGGCTCTGAATACGATAGATCGTGAATTGTGCATGTCTGACATTACGTGTCAAAGCACAGGTTGTCCTGGATGAGCACGATGAACCTTATCACTCACCTTCCTCTGCAGAGAACACTCTGACGACACGGCTGAACTGCCCCTCTCCCATGCCGTTGTAGACGCCCACTCTCACTTCAAATTGGGACAGAGGTGCGATACTGTCATTTCTGTAAATATATCTTGACGCATCCGGTGACACCAGAACTGTCTGGATCCAGGTGCTGCTGCCAAGTGGGCGGAAAGCCACAACATAGCCAAAATCCTCTCCGCTCTGTTGTTCCTCTGGAACTGGCTGAGATAAGGACAGAGAAGTTATGCCTTGAACCCAAACGACAGTGAGCAGACATTTAATAAGGGAGTCACAAAAAAGTAAAGTAGAAAGAGTGTTTTATTTCTCTTATCAGAGCCACATCCCAAAAAATGCCACCTAATTCTAGATTTACACATACGAAATTAGCACTAGCTCTCGTATCTCTGTTTTCATTTGCACAACCGGGCGAGTCAGCAGGCAGCAAATCAGAAAAGGCTTTAATTAGAAGCCCTTCCAGTGAGGCCAGACCACTGCAGACACAGTAACTCTACCAGAGGTCCTTCCATAGATTCAAAGAATGCTGTGTCACAATGAATACCCACTCAAAAGTGCTTACCTCCCACGAGATAACAAGTTCTCCTCGAGCTCCTCCACCACCACTCACACCGACCGGTGCAATCTTGGGTACTAAACAGACACAAAGGAAATGTCATAATCCCTCGGTTTGGACTCAGTCGGGCAGGTCCGGAGGATTTCTAATAAACCTCCCGACGCTTAAATTAGTTGATCACAGCCACTCGGCAGAGCTTCTCATTTACAGAATGTGCTCATCACACAACAGACGAATGAGGTTTTTGTTGAAAGTGGCATCACCGCTCATGTACGGTGTCGTTATTAGCAGAGCACCGTATGTCAGCACCATGTGTGAGGCGCAGCAGGAAACCCGTTCCCTTGTGATTCAACCAGCGGGATGGAATTACCCAGATTAGCGGCTCCGAACAGACAATTTCATGTCTTTGCCTCATGGCGTATGTGTGTAGGTCATGTTTTCTGTTGATCCAACTATTGATGATTAATCACGACACGGGTTTCAAGAGTACATGAGGTAAGTGTTGATACTTAAATGTTTGAAAGTGTATTTTGTTTTCCACATGTGAGTAATGATGGGCATGAAAGTGACTTATAGATCTGAAATGAGTAACATCACAGGGAGCACTGAAGGAAACGGTAACATGACATTTTCCGTGTGAGACTGATTCATTTGTTAGAGGAAAAACAACAAATTGGGAGGATACCTGCAGCTTTGGTTCGAATCTGTTTTGATGGCGTGCTGGGCTCTCCAACGCCAACACTGTTGATTGCAACCACCCTGAATTCATAATCCACCCAGGGGTTCAAATCTTTCACAGTCGCACGCATCATCTGTCCAGGCACAGAATCAGGAACTAGGATTAAAGAATTTAGAATTGAGATGTGTTTTTTTTTTTTTTATTTTTTTTTTTTTATGTTTTACTGTGGCTGCAACAAATACAAGAACATTTCAAAACCAGCAAAATACATCAAAATCAAACTGTCATTTGTGAATCTGTTGACTCTATTTCAATTCCGCTGCATTCAGAATTAAGTGGTCCACCAGATCCACATGTGCTGCATTTATTCTGGCTATTGCAACAGCAATGCCAGTATCTCACAGTGCACCTCAGAGGAGCTGCAGTTCATGTGGCTGACATTACGTTACATTTCAAATCAGCGTCTTTCAGATGAAACTGTAATCTTAAATTAACCAAGGTCGAGGTGGGATGACATTATGATTTACATCTAAGAAAGAAAGAACCTGCATTTTTTTTCTTCCTCTGCCAAATATTCCTGTCAGTTGTAAGGAGTATAAAGAATATGAAGATGAGGTTGACACCTTTACAGTTTCTCATCACCGCTTCCATATAACCATGTAAGTCAAACATATTTAGAAGTCGACCCCAGAAAACAAGAAAGGACATATAGACAGTTTTAATAAGATGTAATGCAGGGTTTTAATGACATCTCACCCTTTAGCAACAGAGAAACATATTTTTCTAGTACCTGTCCATTCCCATTAAAATACCTTTCATAAGAACAACAGCACCACAAGCAGTCCAAGTTGAAAAGGGTCTCTGACAGTGTCTGAAAAGCCTCACAAAGGTCAGATTCATTGTAGGACTGTTATAGTTGATTGCATTGGTTAATTTAAAATAGAGTTCATGTCAGGCTTTTACCAATAATTCCAATTTATTTAGTTTTATCTGTGATTTATGTCAGACAGCTGATCCTATAGTACCTGCTGGTATTGCAGCTAATGGACATTAACCTACAAGTATATTAATCAACATCAACTTATGTTCCAATATAATATGTATATTTTTAATTTCACGTAGTACAATTCATGTTGTTCTTCATGTTGTTGATTTATTTTCAAAGGTCATGGCAGGCACACATTTTCTTTTTAAGCTACATTCACATTGGAGGTAAATTGGTCAGGTCCACATGAGCTGCTTTCTGCCAGAGCGACTTCAGTTCAGTTTTCATCTGCGATTGCGGTTGTTTGACAATCCAGACAACAACTCCTACGATGCCACGCTACGTACATCTTCTGTTTAGTTATTACTGAGAGATCTCTAGCAGCGGATACTGTACATTTAAAGGGACACTCCACATATTTTAGACAAGAAGATCAGGCTATAATGTCCTCTGTGGCTTGGAAGTGAACAGAGACAATGATTTCATGATTCTATTCATCTGAGCTTGAAATGTAAAAATGTCATTAAAAGCTATGTTATGTAGAAAACCAGTAGAAACCAGTGTGTTTGGAATTCGACCCATACTAGGCCCTAAAAGTCAAGCTTCTGTTGTTTAGACTTTGATCATTCATAATGTCTGTTGTGGGTCCCCCATCCTAATGACACCACAATCTTTGTAAGCGATCTTTTGTTTGTGCAGAAGAATGAAAATCAGGCGATGCATTAGATATTTGAAACTCTCTCTCCGAAAATATGTGGATTTCCCTAAAAAAAAAATCCTGCACGGCTTAGTTTGAACCTGCTGCTTATTAGGGCTCTGTTTACCGTTTCTGCTATATTCCCTATGTTAAATTCAGCAGTGGAAAAAAAAGAAGATCCTCAAGAGAACAACTTTACCAACAGAAGCCTTTCTTGTTGGGTACTGACATGCTCACTAAACAAACCTAGGATCTATGAAATACTTTCAGCTTTCCTCTGGTATAAGCAATATATAAAAGGGAGTAAAATCTCCTGTATGACCATAAACTAACATTAGATAGTCTAAATCCTCAATATCGACTTACATGAATTGAGAATAAAGAATACGTGTTTGACGGAGGTGCAGCTGTTACCTGTTCTCACAGTTTGCCACCCTATAGAGAACGGGGTCCTGGCCTGCACCATGTACATGGTAACAGGGCTGTGGTTAACAGGTCCAGAGCCCCAGGACAGTTGCACAGTGGTGTCAGTAATGTCAGTCACGACCAGGCCCTCCGGAGCACCAGGAGGTCCTGCAGCACACAGAAACAAAGGCTGACATCAGCCTCACTGCACTGCAGCATCCAAAACAAATCAAATCAATTCAGGTTGGCATGGCAGATTCACATCCAGTCACAGGTGTTAAGTGACTCATAACCCCGCTGAAAACCTCAATTCAGGCCAAGTGGAGCTGTATTGGATTCTACTGGGAGTGCCAGTCTAATCAATGGACTGATTAGTGCGGAGGAGCCCAGGTTAAAGCCTCTGCTGTCTGACTTTACTTGTATATGGGGCCAGGCAGTTGCAATGATACAGTGCATTATCATTTCTCTGGTCGTCAATAAAGTTATACAATGTTTAAACCATGAATAAAAACATTGTCGGGCGAATCGCAAATATTGAGATAATTGGCCTTTTTTTGTTTGTTCCTGGAACAAAATATCCATGAGGTGAAAAATCCAGAGCCTGATTGTACTCGAGAGAAATCATTATTTAACAATAAACTGATTGACTACTGATGATCAGAAATGAAATTTTGTGATTGCAGTTCCGTGATTGTGTTGCTGCAAACGAGAGCAACAATGTGAGATCGAACAAACAGGCTAGGATGACTGACATGCGATTTCCCGCTAAGCCCACAAATCTGCTCTGAGCCCCCAGCAGGACTACCTGCAGCTGGAGGAAGATCACCGGGCATCAATAATATTTGATTTCAGATTATGCGTACAGAAAAATACAGTCTGTATGTAAAAGCTGCACCGTCTGGCTTTGCCTGCAGACTCTTGATTCCATCTTTTGCCATATGAACCTCTCAGACAACAGTGTTGTTCTTCTTACTCTACTTTCAACTGGGTTATTTGGTTTTCAATAATGGGTGACTGGTTGGTGGTTGAGAATGTAATAATTCATCACCACACCCCTCCGATTGGTGCTCCATGACCTTTGTGGAGCAAATTGTGAAATTGTGAGTGGAAACAGCAGGTGTCCTTTTATGCGTGAGCTGTCTTTCAAAACACAATCTCCCATTTTCAGGATCGGTCTTTTTGTGATTACGACATTTGTGAAAATATTCTATAAACTATCCTATCATGTGACTTAAAATTATAGATGCAGATGGAAAGATCCTTAAGTTCCCATAATAAATACTGCAGTGTCTATTTTTGAATTTTTTTTTTTTATCAATTTCAAATTCAAAAGTCACAAACTCAAATTTACTGCACTGTATGACAGCAGAGCTGCCCTGATAAAGCTGTGCTGGGTTGAAATGTGGCATTTATGTTGTTTTATTGCTTAATGCTTCACACATATCTGATGTTTTCTTCTTTTTCATCTCTTCAGGAGACATCACGTATATATATATATATATATATATATATATATATTCCTCCAATTTGTTTATAAGTTTCAGCATAAAAGAAATCCCCCACAGAATACATGGTGTTGAAATAGTTGAAAATATACTTTAGAGCCTGTTCTTATGCGTACATAAAGCTGGTCTGTGAATTTTTTGGAGAGCTCTGACACTCTCATGTTAACTTACCTGCCTATCATTTAAAGTGTAATGATCACAGAGCCCACGGGTTAAAAATAAAATAATTCTTTAATTTGAAAACATTCGCGGCTGTCAATCTTAAACCCTATTATTGTTCTGTGAGTCTCTGAAAAACTGACATCTTGGTGATAAAGCTATTATCTGACAGCAGAGACGTATTTGTGTCATAATCTAATGCACACACACACACACACACACACACACACACACACACACACACACACACACACACACACACACACACACACACACACACCCAACAACAAAAAAAGAAGACAAGAGATTGCAAACCTCCAAAGAGAGCGCTACAAAATGACAGGCACAGATGCGTACCTCTGACAATTAAGTCTGCTGCTGCTGAAACAGTGTCAACTTCAGTGTGTACCATGCACACGTACTTCCCAGAATGCTTTAGTTGAACGTTCCGCATCATCAGGTCACCTGCAAATCCCTAATGACGGAGACATATTCGAAAAAAAAATAAACATGCAAAGAAGCGAAGTGAAAAATAGAAACAGGGAAACATGGAAAATCTTTGGAGAACATTAAATTTCTTTCTCATTCATATGACGTAAATCCTCCACAAAAGAATCTCAGAGGAATTCACCACAGCAGAACAAGTAAATAAATGACATGACAGTCAAAACAAATTAACTCAGTTTTCCATTGTTAGAAAGGCTGAACATAAATAACTTGTTCTGAGACAGTTGCTTTTCTTTGAATCAGTGTTTGTTGTGTTCAGCCTATACTTTAGCCTTTTGGCTCAAATGAATGGCTCTGGTGTGAATTTTCAAAGCTTTATGCACTTTGCTGTCATGTATTCAGACATGAGCAACAATAATTTCTCCCAGCAAACACAGGGATTCAGAAATTAGTCCTTCTAAGTACAAAGCGAGGCGAGTTAAACAGCTGTCATGATTACATTCGCTGTGAAAATGTCAATGCTGTAGAGCAGCTCCAGAAGGCCTGGTGTGAGACCATAAATCATGTGATTACAAAAATCTAGGCTCCTGTGCTCATTGATTTTTTCATACAGTGAAATCACCTCTGGGCTGGATAAATGTCAGTCCTGTTTACAGGTTTTTACCTCAGACAGAACACAGTGTAGCATCAGCCAGCATCCCTGGATGCTGCACAAAGTTCATGAACCATGAGCTTAAAGGCAAAAGCCACCCTCCCAGTAGCTTCTTGGAATCTCTGCAGGTAGCAAAACAAGTGGTCACAGTCTCCAAAGTGACAAGTGACAAGCACAGGAAGACAGGCTTTGACCCATCTTGGCTGTTGGAGAGGAAAATCTGGCTGTACAAGACAGATGTAGGTAAGGTTTGTTGTAAAAGTAAATGAAAATGTACAATTAATTACATCATTCATCTTCATCTTGAAACACTCACTCAGGACTTTAAAAATATCCTTCATTTTTAAAGTTGACCGTCCGCCCCCCTAACCTATGAACCTAGGGGAAACACTGATGTTAATGCTGTTTTGTATGTATGTAGGTTAAAAAAACAAACAAGATAAACATTACAGGTGCTGGAAGGTGAATTTTGAGACCATCCACATTATACATACCCCTCCGATCATGTCAAAATGCTCCTTCCTGTTGAAATCGATGGCTTTCCCGTTGAAAAACCACTTGAAGATCGGACTGAGGGACGAATCACCGGATACTTCGCAAGGCAGCACGAGGCTCTGTCCCACGGTGGCGTCCAAACTCAAAGGAGGAACTACAATCTTGGTCGGCTCTGTAGCATTATATTTTTTTTAAAAAGAACAGAGGAATCATTTGTTGTATGGCTGTATCTGTGTAATATCCTGCCAAATGAAGAAGGTAATAAAGCTTAATTTGCCCAGAATAGTGAGACTGATTCTCCTTTATCAGTCTAATTAGGTGACCTTAAATAACTTCACTTAGGAAGCAAATGCCTCCCATAACTCAGTGATGAATATTTAAACACACCGCAATCACAGTGTCAGCTAGAAAGAAAGAAAAAAACTCTCTCTTTATAATCATCATTATTTAAAAAAAAAACCAAATCTGAAAATGTTACAGCAGCTCTTTTTAAATTAAATGTTAGTGACAAAATATTCCTCACTCACAGCTTTAGACGGTGGTGGTTTGCCCCACCCGGCTACATGAACAATAACTCAGAGCTGACAAAACCACGGATGACTTATACGTCTGTCAAACCGGCGGGAACATAAAACGGCTATATATTTCATTATCAATTTCATGCTTGAGCTGATATTTTTTCCCATTAACAAAAGTTTAAACCCTCGGCTTAAAAGGCACAGCGGTGAAAACCTGTGGAAACGACAGAAATACCTTTCACCATCAGCGTCCCTGTGCTGCTTGATGCGCCAAACTGGTTTCTGGCCACACATGTGTACCTGCCGCTGTCAGATTTGGAGATGTTGGTGATGCGCAGAGTCCCATCCTCCATGACGGTCTGTCTGAGGAGAGTGACAAAGCTGGTTGTGTGACAATACCAATCAAATAAATTACTTCCTTGAATTTTTTTTCACATTTTGAATGACAATCTACTACAAACTTCTATTCACATGCCTCAGAAGATAACTATTATCTTAGCTGAAGCACACCAGGGTCAAGCATAGTATCGACAGGATAGCTCAAATGCACATATTAATTGGATACACAGCTGGCCAGCGGGGGCCAGGCAGGACAGCGATAGGAAGAGGAAGAGCAGCACTGGAGAGAGGCGATTTGAATGGGATCTTTACCTGCAGCCTTATCGCTCGACAACATGTGGAGATAGTATCAACATGCCATAAGCCATTTCTCAAAAGCAATAACACCAACAGGGATGCATACAGAAGCATCTCACTTGAGGAAAAAAAAAATGTCAGGCCGGTCTCGTGGGAGACATAGAGTGGGAGTCTGATGAGAGCGCTTGAAAGAAACTAATGCAAAACATCAATTGCACAGAGGAATGTTGAGACACCATTGCTGTCTGGGCGTAACAGCGTTTGACTTACTTTCAGGGAATATATTTCCCTTTGTTACAAGATTTCCCCGGTGGAAACGTGGACAATTAGATTTTGTTGAAGTGTGAGGATATTATTTTTATAGGTTTGGTTTAAGAGGCGTGGGGGGGGGGGTATAATAAGGCTGGAAAAAGAAATTCTACATAAACCTCTAAACCTATGTATTGTTAATGCACTAACCCCTGTTTCCTTTACTCTCTGATAGAAAGAGCTTTGTCCTTTAACGTCTTGTTTTTGACAGCCGTTGAATGAATTCAACCTTTTAACATGAGAATATGAACTGTGAAATATTCCCCAAAACACGTCTGAAAGTCGTCGTTTTAGGCTGAAAACAGCGACAAAAGAATTCGACAATAAGGTAAGCCAGCCGGTGTGTGGTCTGACAGGCAAAACCCAGGGCAAAAGAGTGCGTCGTTCACTCGCTGCTGCTAGTAAAGCTCATTGAGCCTATGGTAACATATGGTAATAATTCAAAGATGAGTGTATGAACATTTTCATAAACTCAGATCTTCTCTCATCTGGACTTTTGGAGCGGAACAACTAGACACGGCTCAGATGGACGAAAACAAGAACGGGACACAGACAGGAAGTGAGAGGAACATGTTCCCCCAAGTACAAATCACACCATTTATGTTGCTTCACATTCAAGCTTGGAATTTTGGTGCGCTCGTTCTATTGGTGCAAGTTGCACGGCATGTAAACACATGCATAGATGAGGCAGATAAGGCTCTCCTGCTGTGACCTTTGGATTCAGTAAATCAAACACAAATGCTGCGAGCAGCCAGCTCAAAAATCAAACAATTTCACATTGGCTTCCAAGAATAAATACGTATTCACTTGAGCCGAACTGAGACCCAGAGAGCATGTCTGACACGGGGTGTTTTGCGCTGATTTATTGACAATAATATCAAACGCTGAGTGATAGAGGCGCACTGAGAACATGACCTGAGGGGCAATGAGCTGCAAAACAAATAGAAACGTAAAGAACTATATGGATTGTAGACAAACTCTGTTCCATGCTGTGAATTTCTATTCTTCTGCTTGAGTAATGCCTGGGTAATTTTTCTCCTCTTCCTCATGACCTATGCACAGAAAACATGATAACTAATCAATCCCACCGGTCACATGCTGAGCCAGGTCCAATGACTTACGGAAATTCTGGGGAAATATGGCTGTGCATATTGATTCGAGCCAGAGCCCAAAAGGAACAGAGAGGAGCAAACAGCAAGAGAGCAACTGTCCACCTTACTCTTCATAACCAGCATGCAAATGAAACATATTATGATCTCAAGTCATATTATGAGTAAAATCAGAGTCACAGTGCTGCAATGTAGCTCTCTTTTTCTGCTATTACTGTAACTGTATATTTTCTCCGTCTAATATTTGTTGTAATATGACATAAGAAGTCGGATACTTATTTCAGCACTTAGTGGTTTTCTAAAAAGATTGGACAACTCTCACAAAATACAGGAGAGTGTTTATTCTAGTAAGATAACCAACTGAGTACAATCCTACGGAGCCCCTCGAGGGACATGTGCAAAAAAGGTTGTGGTGCACATAGAAAACTATCTAATGTGCACCAGAAATGTATAGATTGTTTTTTTTTTGCCCATGTCCCTTTAGATGTTCCATACAATCCTTTATTATCATAAATGTTTTTGTTTTTTTATCGTCATTATTACTTTTTCCTGATCATTTGCTCTAAGGATCAAAATGAATGAGAATGAAGTGTATTTACCACAGAATATTATGCTCAAATAAAATAAAATGCTCAAATAAGCAGACAGGATATCGTTTTATTTTTGTTGCCTTGAATAAAAGAGGAAAACTTCCCATCTCTTTTATATGTTCACATGTCTGACGTGACTGGAGCACCTGGCGTTCACCTGGAGTTTACTATTTCCTAACTGTGAGCACCTGGAAATCCTCATCGTTGTTTTTGAAACTGTTTCCTCTAGCCTGTACGGACTGCATTACCTCAGACCTTAAATCGAGACATGCTGCACAGCATCCTCACTGGATCTGGATTCTACATCCAGCGCTTGGACTGTATTGAAGATCTGTGAAAGAGTAGAACTGAATGCGTTTTAAGTTTCATACTAAATGATTGTGCTCTTTATCTAGCGGATAAAGTCTGGACCGCAGCCTCATTCTTTCATCTTATCCACAGTAAAAAGGAACCAGATAAAACTAATACATGTCAACTTTTTCTTTTACTCTTCTTCTATGTGAGGATTAAGGTATGTATCTAAAAAACACAAAACTCGTCTTGGACCGAACAACACCGTGCTATGCAACACTGGCTTCTACAGTCCCCTTGGGCTGAACCATAAATAACAATGAGTCCTCGAAATGAAAATGACCACATGAGAAAACCCTTCAACAGATGCTATCGTAGCATGACCGGCGGTGCATACTACACCCTACCTCTGGCTGTCCTTCAGGAGCTCGCTCGCTCTCCACCACGAGACCGTGGCCCTGGGGGAAGCGTGGGGGCGACACTCTAAGACCACCTCGCCTCCCCTCTGGATTACAGTGGTCTTCTTCACGGGTCGCCGGGTGAAGTCAGGTGGGGAGGCTGAGGAACAGACCCGTGTTAAGGCCATTTGTCTCGCTTTGTGGAGGGGCAACAGCTATGCATCAGCAGAAAAATGTCAAGTGCATCACCAGCAATAACGGAAATTGTATTGCACAGTGAGACCGGCTTATTGTGTGAAGGTATTATGTAAATGAAAGAGTGAGGCCATGGCTGAGTGAGGAGCTACACCGGCAACTTCTTATTTAATCATTTCGGAAAGGAAACACTTTTATTACACAATGTATGTACAGTATGTCTTGGCCTTCAGTTCACTTCATTGTATATGATGCAGAGTAAACAAACTGCTTACCTACAACCTTGAGCTCAGCGCTGGCATAGGCAGCTCCGTGTTCGTTGTCTGCCACACACTGATACATCCCAGAGTCCAGCAGACTTATCCTGGATATGGTCAGTCTACCTGCCTCCACATGGATCCTCCCCTGCAAACCAGGCCGGCTCATTAATGTTTGTTAGCGTCTTTCACTGAATTATTTACTTTTTTGCGGGAGATAGTTGCAAGATTTGGACGAAACTTTGCCTTTTAAGCATTATAAGCTTGAGTAATGGATGGAGCCTTCTGAACGTCCTCTGTGTTCATTCTGTACGTAATCGGACATGTTTTTGGCGACGGATTTGACAGACAAAACGGGGCAATAAGACCGGAAATGGTTGAGGGCAGTGTAGCTACAATTCATGCAAGGCACAACAAATATGTACGGAAACAACGAAGAAGAAAAAAGTGAAGTGATAAAGTGGCCTTAATGGCCTCACTTTTGTGTTACTTCCACTTTTGCCGCTTAGTATTTACCAGGCAGCTATAGTATTATCACAACCTACTATGGCCGTCGCCATATTTGTTGTTGTTGAAACTTTTGAAACTTCACTGCCCCACTGCGTTTGTATCGATGTTGACTGTTAGACCATTTATGGATGGATGTATCCATTTACGTACATAGAGGGAGCATAAATGGGCCTTAAAGGAGACCTCTGCAGTATTACTTTAAGGAACAGTGTATTTTGGCGTGTAAAAACACAATGACTGGGGTCTCACGTCGCTTTCCATGAACATCCAATTTTCAGTGTTACCTTTGGTGCCTCACCTCTGCTGTTAAGAGCTGACCGTTCTTCAACCATTTGTACGTAGGCCTTGGCTTACCAATGGCTTTACATTCCCACTGCAGTTTGGCATCAATTGCCATATGAGCATCTTTCAGTGTCTGGACCCAGTGCAGATGTTCCACATCTGTGAAAAATGCCAATGAATTTAAATATTTAATTAAAAAAATGGTGTCACATATATGTCGTTTTATCAATATATTTTTTCCAGGTGAGTTTAATGATATTTCCTGTCCTTTTTTTTTTCTTGCATTGTGGAACTAAAACATAGGTTGCACTAACAGAGCAATTTGATCTGTTGTTTCCCAAAAACCCTGCATGGACAGGGGTGTTTGCTCTTAATGTGAAGCGAATCCCAGTCTTGTTTTGACCACTGGAGTGGATTTGCAGTGTGCGGGTCAGATTTACATAAATGAAGGCCACGGCAAATTTGCACTACTTGTTTCATTCAATTTGCACTTGCAATCTGCGTGTAATTAGCTCCTGATTTACTCAGGCAGCAGCTCATCACACAGTCAGTGCCTGAGACTGACCTGCAGGCACATTTCTCAGTCGGTGCACAGACTGGAGATCACAGAGTTGGAGTAGAAATGAAAATATGTTATCCTGCACATACTGAAATGAAGTAAAAAAAAAAAAAGATGCAGTTTAACTCCACCACAGAATAAATGCATTGCGTATTAAGAGTTGTATATAACTTGATCTCAGTCTATCTCCTCAGGGCTCAATGAACTAAATGTAAAAAGAACATGTTTACAAAAGACCTGAAAACAGAGAGAGGGTAGGAAGTTAAGGATTATGTGGACACTAATGTTTCACTACAACACTGAGGAAAATGTCATAAAATGTAACCTTTTAATGTCTTGACAATAATAATTATGTAGCAGTCTGCTGATTTTACACTAGTCCAAGTTTAATGAGTAAAACCATAAATCTCTCTCCCTCATTATCTGATTTTGTAAATCATAGCTAAGATATTGTGCATTTTGTATTTCTTCCCTGATTGTCTCACTGAAAATGTGTTTCGTTTTCTTTCTTTTTAAAAAAAATTCAATGCAGATTCCTTAACTCTTCTCGTGGAGTGTTCACTTTTCGCCTGCTTCTTGCAGTCTCTCTTTCCTCTTTGCCACCATTCTCAATACAACTGTGTTATTTCAATGTAATGAAATGCTTCAGAAATGCTGCATTTTTCATGTGAAACATGAATGCACAATCAGCCACAAGTCGTTCTGTTCTTTTCATGACCTGACCTTGAATACATATATGGAGCGATGTGCACTGTACTGGAAAACAGAGCGTGCTACAGATGACAAGAAAACTGCCCTGACGGGATGATGTGTGTTTGCCACAAATGGCTACAGGACTTGTCCACTGACAGTTGAGATTTTTAAAAAAAAATTAATTTATTTGTAACAATAGCTGGCATTGTTTTCAGTCAAGTACCAATGCTGCTAGATTTCCATATTTATTTTTTGGCTAAATGCTTGTTTTACAGCAAATTATGCAAAACAGTATTTTTTTCAGATGCTGCTTTAATTAGAAATATAAATGATTGGATGCGGCTGAAATTGGTTCATCCATCCATCCATTTTCTCTAACCACTTATCATGTGCAGGGTCACAGGTTCTGCCTATCCCAGCTGACATGGGGTGAGAGGCGGGGTACGCCCTGGACAAGTCACCAGTTCATCACAGCTAGACACAAACAAAACCAAAATACCTGTTTTTGAAGCAAAAGCATAAACTCAGAGACTTTATCTTGACATCTTGTCCGTGCAAACCAAACTAAATTTCTTGGGTATTATTAATTAAATAATAATATAATATAATTATTCTTATTCCAGTCATAGAGACAAAGTAATATGTAAAATTGGCAGAGATGCTATTAGAGGGTACCCCTATCCATCTCCAAAAACAGTGGGACATTGTTCCAAATGAAGCTGCGTGTCTGGTACTGAAATCTTCATTACGAGGATGGAATGCATGCTGCTCTTTCATGGCTGAAGGTGGAGGAGAGATTGATGTTTCATTTTCTAAGTAATATGTGTTCTAAAACAGCCGCATCATCTTTGTCCAGGAATAATCTTCACTAGAATTAAGCACTATTACAAAACTACGCAAATGCCAGTGGAGAATCTTTAAATATAGTAACGCTTTAAATGCAAGTGTCATGTGGGAGGCAGTGATTCATTTTCCCTCATTCATGTCTAAATATTTGGAGGATTAAGTTTTAAAAATTGTTGAGGAGTTTGCTGATAAATGCCAGATAGATTCAAGAATATTCTGACTGAGAGAATTTCAGATAGGACTATAATACTTTCTTTTCATGAACTTGATCACATAAAATTCTTGCAGCTACTTTTTCGCCCCACAGATGCCCCAAACTGACATCATCAAACATGCCTCCTGCGCTGCTTCACTTTGTCTGTCTGAGGCAAAACGTTGCACTTAAACACACCGCAAAGCCTACAGCAAACAGCCACCTAGCACATATGCTCTACACCTGTTTTAGAGGAAATAACTCTCCATAACAGCAGGTGGTGAAAGTCTGTATTCATCATTCAAAAGGAAAACGGGAACACCTACAGCAGGACTGCAGTTTGCGTTTGCCTACTATTTCAACACTCTTGCACACCTCTTAGACGGTTTCACATCGTCTTGAGTTGCTTCATTGCGTATGGCCGTGTCATTGGGAAGATTTGTGTATGAGAATTTCCCTCTTGACTTTAGTCGTCCCGTGTCTTTGCTCATCTTTGCACGGATTCGCTTTGCTGAACAACCAATCAGAGCGATCTCATCGACAGGCTCCACCGCAGATTCAACCTGCTCAATCGGCCAAAAACGCCACAGACAAGGACCACTGAGTCTCACAGATGGCCGAACATTGGCCGACGGCGGAGTAGCTGTTGCACGGGTAACAGCTAATGGGATCCAAATAAATAAACAAACAAAAAAATCAATGCTGGTGTAAACATTGAGTTGGGGTATAATTTTGAAAGCCAAGCCAAAATCAATTTTCAAGTCTCCATACACTCTTATTAAGGATCAGAGGATTCATGTCCATGCAGGACTTAAGAGGACTCACATCTCTGCATTCCTTAAATAGAGTTAGCTGCTTGTCTATAAATCTCTGAAAACTTCTTTGAGTGTCTTTCATCAAATGAATCCTCTCGACCCACCAGGTGATCTGTTAACTAACTCCATATTAAATGTGGAAAAGGAGCTATTTAGTCGCTTTTCATCACTGAGGTGTAACAAACATTAACTACCCTTGACTGCAGGTTCTTTCAAGTTCTCTATTGCACTTTCCGGTTTTTTGAACTTTTTTTTTGAACTTTTGAGTTTTTTCTTTTGAATTTGTATTTGAATGTTTTTACGCAAAATCTATTCAAAAGATGATGAGCAAAAAAAGCACCTTGAATCATATTTTGTATGAAAATCAAGAGACAAATAAACCCGCCGACGATCAGCACTGCTGACGTCAAACTGGATGCCTTCCAGTCAAAACAGCATTTCTCTATAAAAAGCAAGAATCTAATGAATTGTCCAGCAAAAACCTCTCTTTTATTTACAACAAAGACTTGGATGTGCCACTATTAACGCTACACAGATTGATCCATGATAACTTTCTTCACCAACTTAAAGAAATTACATAAAATACAATCCAGACATATATAAAATATGTGTTTTAGAGGTGGTATGGAGGAGGGCACATTTTTGACATTGCACATGGTCATGTACAAAGCTTAATAGATCCTGACATAACTTCAATGACGTCATGACAAAACTTACAGGACTTACAATGGATCCATAAATCAGCTTATTAGGGAATTTTACAACCAATAGTGCACATTTAAGAGACTCACAAGAAGTTTTTAGAAATAACCTTGTGCATCGCCAGGAAGTGCAGTGCGGTGTCATGGAAGTCGGATTCCCATCTCCCCATAGCTAAATGGTTTATGGAAATGAAAAGATAACATATACTGTCAGAAATGAATATAGCACCTTTCTCGAAATTTGGCAACCTTGTTTGACCTATATTGACAGTTTACCAACACCTACATTAGATCTGATATGTCACCAGAATTGATACTCCATCAGTTGTATTAGTTGCTCACATTGCCTCTTCATGTTATTACCATTTTGATACTATTATTATTATTATTATTACTACTACTATAATTTTTTAACCTTCTCCATTTGAGTGAGGTCCTCTGTTATTTAAGTTTTATGTGGGTGGATGAGGGAGAGGATCTAGAACCATGTTTTTGTGAATTTATGTTTATGTTTTGTTAAACTGGAAAATTTGACAATAAAATAAACAAAAAAAAAATCAAAAAACAAACAAACAAAAAACCACGAATCTTTGTTCCAGACTGATATCCATCTTTTTTAGTTCCTCATCAACAAGTGCAGCAGACAGGAGCAGAGAAAATGCCCATTCACCTCTCTACCAACAGAAGACAGCTTTACATAATCACTGATGTAGATGATGCTTTCCTATGGTGTACAAATGACTCATTTCAAAGACGTCTGACAGTGAGTTCTTGCTGATTCTATGGAGGTGGTAGACTTATCCTGACATCTCATTTTCTACTCCAAGGTACTGGTTAAAAGACAGGCTCAGTATGCCAGGGTAGATCTTTAAAAAGCACTAATGAGTGCAAATCAGGTCAAAATTATCCTCAGATTTTTAAGGCCATTTCATTCTATTAAAAAAAAAATCTGTTACTTCAGAATAAATAAACTACTTGATATCGTTGCCCCAAAAAACAGAATTAATAAAATAAATTATCAGTCATTTCTATGAAACAGGAAGCAAAATTAAACACGGTTCTTACTGTGGAATAGAAGTTGCCCTCTGGCAATATTTCGTCCTCTGCTGTTTTCCGCCACACACTCGTACACACCGGCATCCTCCGGGCGAAAATATGGGATTTCCAGAACACCGCTGGAGTGGTTGATTTTAATCTTGCCAGGGAGTGGATTTCCATCTGCTCTTCTCCATAAGATAGAAGGCACGGGGCTGCAGAGGTCACACACAAAAGGTCACGCCGGCCACATGCTCATGGTTGCCATGTTTGTCAGTCTGCTATAACAGAGGACATCTGGCCACTTCGCACATTTGACAGTATAATCAGTAGTAGAGCTGAACCCTGCTTATGTTTCTGACACTTACTTTCCTAAGGCAAAGCATTCCAGTTTTACAGATGATCCTTTAGAGACGTGAAGGGTTTCGGGGAACTGAACCTCGATCTTTGGCTCGTATTCACCCATCACCGCTGCATGTGGAATTAAACCAAATCACATCAGTCAAAACACAAAACACGGACAAGCATCTCCCTGTAGCTCATAATGAAAGAGCTGTGGCATGGATGACGCTGGCGGAGAGCGAGCGTACGAGTCGAAGCCGCACACAACAGCGTCTGGCTTAGCGGACGGATGAGTTTGGATTACATATCTGCCTCAGCTCAAATCTGAAGTGGTACACATAAACGGTCCTGATGGGGTTTAGTAAGTGTGACAAGCTCCTTGCTGAGTGTGTGCAGTTTCGTCAGCATAGACTACATTTCTGGTTATGCAAATATGTGCCTTCATGCAGATAGAGACAGTTTCTTGCATGCATAACCCTGTATGGTTCAGAGGCTTTGGGATGGTGCGAAAACCTCGCTGCCAAGCAAAAGCAAAAACAGTGTCACGCTCAAGACAAGCGATTTTATCTCCCAGGCTCGCCCTCCCTCTGACAGTGTGTGTCAGTTCAGTGAGCGAGATAACCAGGAGGCAGCAGAGGCGAACTGAGGGTGCTTACCGTCTCTCCGCACCACCACAGGGGTTGGAGAGCTGAGCACCGTGGTATTGGTCATCACGTTTCTCACGGCACACGTGTAGTTCCCGGCGTCAGAGGCTTCAACTTTGGCAATGTACAAGTTGCCTGTCCTTTGAGAGATAAAACGACGGGTGTCCTGCCGCAGGAAGCTCCTTTGTTCGTTAAAGACCCATGAATATTTGATCTCTGCAAGAAAAAAACAATAAATTCCTTTCAGTAACATACCCCAAAATGACCATATACCTTATAAGTATCTAAATCTATATATAGGTATATAGAAAGAAGGTTTGTTCCAGATGAGTAGGTGGGAATGTGTGGGTAAATATAGCATGTGGTGAAGTGTGCTCTGAGTAGTATGTAGACCAGAGAAGTACTGTATGAATGCAGTTCTTTTACTATTTACATTTCAAAAGGAGGTTGTGTCAGTTCTTCATTGCTCTAGACGTGTGGCACAAGAAACCACACAAGACTTTTATAGACATTGTTGTAGTGGCAGATCTAGAATTTTTCTTAAAAAAACAAAACAAAAAGGAGCAGAGTAGATGTTTCTGGCACAACTTCGCCGACTTCCAAGGTGCATGGAGAAGGGGAAAATGGTCAAAAGCGGTAAAAACTCCTGCAACACTTGCAGTGTCAGGATAAACTTTATTAGACCAATTCGTTTCGGATTGTGTCCTTCATCGGGGTCATCATGAAACACTTTGCAAGCAACATATAAAAAGGGTAAGTGTGAAGCAGGGTCAAGGCTACCTTGTAACCAGCTAGAATGTGTTAAAAGCTGGTGTTCAGGGCATCACAGCAGGGGCAGTTTCCTTCTGAGCCACACCATAGATAGTACATTTTTGGGACTTGGGACTTTTGTCTAGCTTCTGCAGTCCTTCAGTAAGCTGCTCCTTGACAGAGGAGGCTATGCGTTTGTCTGAGAGTTCAGGACTATAAAGCCCTCCAAGGCTTCATACCAACTGTTTTAACCACAGTGGGACCTTCTTTCCATTGACAGAGTTGTCATTCCCGCCTCCTTTCCAGACTGAAGGGCTCCGATACTGTTTTGACTTTTATCCTCACCCACATGAAGAGCTTTCCCGGATTTTTTCAGAAGCCTGGACGTGCAAGCTGCCGTCTGTAGGAGTGTGGTGACATTGTCCAAGTAGCTCCTCGTGGCTGGTAGATGCTGTCCTGACCCATCACTACACCTTTGTCGAGTCACTGCCACCCAGTCGTGGTTTCCTGGCTTGTGTAGCAGATATAGAAGTTGTTGATGTTGGTAGATACTGAACTCTGGATGGCGTTTGGAGGGTGGAAAACGTGGACTGAGGTCAAGTTCAGACATGCAACACTATCTGATATAATGCTGTTCCATCATTCTTTTCAAATGGACCTCTGTTATTCTCAGCAAGGATATCAGTACACAGAGCCCAGTCAAAAGAAGGCAGGGCTGTCCTTCCCTGTCCCTTTGGCAGTGAAGCAATGTCCTCCGCCTATAAAATATGTGCCTCCATAGGAGATTGTAAAGTGAAAAAGGTAATTCTGCTGCTTCCCTCATTAATATAAACTTCATCTTGTAGTATTATAGACCTCTCTGCAGTATCGGGCTTTTTATTAGTCTTTAAAGTCACACTTCATTGCATCAGTGTTACCTGATACAACACGCCCACCAGATATCAGCCCTTGAGCTTTATTCTATTGTGAATGCCAAGTCTGACATTATCGATTTTGGTCTTTTAATGCAATTTGTCAACGAAAACAACAATGCAGACAAATCTGACTTACCATTCACAGTGAAAACATTTCACGAGATTCGCAACAGATGTTAGCATACAAGGTAACACTGGTTTAGTTTCCACTTTGCTTTTGTTGTCATGGTCTGTGTTGTAGATTTCTGGAAAATCTACATTTGTGGTTGTGATCCAAGTGAAAATAAAGAATGGAAAGGAACAATACGGATTTCAAAGTATACCAAATTAAAACACAGCAAGAGAGAAGAAGTAGTGGAAGAGATGTCTGCAGGGACTGCAGACTGAACTTGTCTATTAGTGCAACCCTCCTGTTTCAGACACACAACACTGCAGTCAGTCCTTTTGACTGGGCAGATGGTAAAAAGTCTCACTTGAGGGAAAGCAGTGAATTAAAATCATTAAAGCTAAAGTCAGGGCAGAAACTGACAGACCTTTCATGATTATAGACTATCAGAGACTGGGTCTGTTTGAGAGCTGCAGTCCCACAGCAACAGAGGACTTGCAGGCATATAATCTCATGTCCTCTGACAGAGGTTCTCTCAGCACAACTCTTTTTAGACCACTTACCTATTGATTCCTCAAATAAGCTTCAGATGTTTGGGTTTTTTTCTCTTTCTAATAAGGTGCACCACTCCACCCCTCAAGTGGTGCATCAGCAAGCATTAAATAAGTTTTTAACATAATCTGAATCTTGTGGCAATAACACAAAAAAACTCATTTTGCACCATTTTTCAATTTCAAAACTCCTCAAGCTAGCATTATCGTGCGGTGCAAATCCTATCAAATGTGTGACTATACTCTGTTTAAGAGGAAGAGTAAAAAGATTGAGGTTTTTAAAAAAGGGGAGGGAGGGAAGGCCGGAGGGCAAATTGTTTAAGTGTGGAATCTCACGTGGCCGCAGGATTCAGCTGGCAACAGAGAGCAGAGAAAGGCTGGTACACTGGCGTGAAATTGCACTGGTGGGCACCGAATGGCTGCAGGAGTGCGGACCACTTTGAGGCTCTGCTAATCAGCAGCACACAGACACATGAGCCTACTCACAGCTGTGCCACGGGATAAACGCTCCCTCGGCCACAGCCGCCACCGGCAACCTTTATTACCCGCAGATAAGTTGCTCAAATCAAAAAAAAAAAGAAAAAAAGAAAGACAGTTGGGGAAGTGCAGTGTTGAAGACTTCGCAGATGATAGCATGGTCACGGATCATGGGGGTGAGAAGAGTGAGCTCAAGGTTAAGAGGTGTGAGGCTATGAACGATAGATGTTAAGGAACGTGTCTGGGCGGATAGAGTGACGGCTCGTCATAAAAAGTTCCTTGTCAAACAGGAGTGAAAGGAATATGGTGTGTCAGAAAAGAAGAGCAGCAGAAGGAGAAGGTGGGATGGTATGAACACAGCGGAGGAGCAGACTGAGGAATAATAAAGATTACTCAGGCAAGCAGGAGTGTGAGACTATACAGAAGACAAAGCAGAACATGTAGGACAGACCATTGTACCTCCATAATGGGGTGGAGGGCCACAGAGCAGAACCACGGCCTGACCCTCTCTCACAGACACAGTGTTCCTTGACTTCCTGCTGAAGTTCTGCAGAACTGTTGAAAGCAAAATAAAAAACTTTTCAGGGTTTGACAGCTGCAATAACTTCACCTCGAGGTCACTGCTTAAAAAGTCAAACCCAAGAGCTCCCCTGTTAATATCGCGGCATGGGGATCGGGTGGAAAGTACACCTCACCAGTTGAACTAGAGAGATTATTTTCACCTTCAATTATATGCTGGGGTGCTGTGTGAGAGAACAAACAGTTGGAAGACATATCAATCACAAAGGCTTGGAAATACCAACCATTTCCCAAGAGGGATCAAGCAAATATCAGCGGTGATCATATCAGACCACCGCCTGATGAAAACAAAAACAAATCAAGACCTCTTTACTTCATGTGTTCCACTGGACACATGAAGTGCACATTTCAGACATGAAAACTAACATTCACTGACAGAAAAAATCAGAAAAAAAACTTCCCCTGCATCTGAATTGATCAGTGAGGATAACCATGGGAACCTGGATTCTTATTGTTTGTCAGCTCTTAATAAAGTTGAAGATCCAATGGTTTTATTCATCAATACAATGATCCATACAGTAACCATCTACAGTTTAATTTCACTGTACTGCATTAAATTAAATGAAGACTGAATTTTCTGCCTTGGTATTTATTGCTGTGTTATATTGCTGTGTTTTTATTCAGTTACATTTGATTGTTGCCAACTTGATTGTGGCAGCATAGGCTTCCAACTATCACTCATTAATATTTATTCTGTCTGACTGGCATTTGATACCATGATCAGAATCCGACCTTTTGTCTGTGTGATCACAGTGTCAGCTGTTTGAAATACATAGAAACAAAGGTGTTTGTGTTTTCACGGTGGCTTCACCAAAATGAAGTGACAAAAATATCAGAGTGATGTTATTATTAGCTCTGATCAGGCTAAGTGGCAGACTGGGCAAGACACACTCATTCTTCTCACCTAGATACTAACAGACAGCTGGATCGGCATTGCCTCTGCACCATCTATATGTCACTTGGATTCCAAACCAGGGCAGTGAGGAAATAAAAACCCTGGAAAAACCCTGTGCTCTATGCCCTGCTTCAAAATGAAAATAGAGCCTGTTACCAACAGCTAAGATTAAAAAAAAACAACAAAAAAAAACAACAACTAAAATTCGATCAAACAAGACTATAAATCTGTAAACCAGCTAGTATAAAGAATTGTTTGTTTAGCATCTTAGCATGCGAATGCATGTTGCTTATTAAGAGGGTTTTGCCAGCATGTTAGCATGTAATGCTATATAAACTCAAAATACTACATGACTGGGAACATTGACTTGCCAAATTAGCCATTCTTACAATTATTAGCAGGACTACAATACATATTTTGTGTACATTCAAGTCAGTTAGAGCTGCAAAGTTTAGATTATTAGATTATTTGCGATGCTATTCAACAGAAATACACCAGCAACAATTTTGATTATCAATTAATCATGAAGTTATTTTCTTAGGCACAAATCGTCTAAATCCTCTAAGATTCTTCTTCTATTCTATCCGGGCTCTGGGAACTTTCTAATCATTTTCAATAATTTCATAGAGCTGATAATGAAAATGATCATTATCACAACAAAGAAAATCCCATTTCTGTAAAATTATACAGGAAATATGGGGAAAAAAAACAGGATTAGAGTCTACTCACAGGCAAACTGTACTTTTGCCTCCCTGCTGACGACGGTCCCAAACGTGTTTGTGGCGATGCACTGATACACTCCTCCATGATTGATGACGTGCGGATTATTGATCAAGAGGTTCCCCTCCACAAAGCTGTAGCTTGGATCTGACTCTGTGTTTATTTCTCTCCCATTCACTTCCCACCTGGAGATAAATTGAAAAATAACAATTACTTCGCTTGATGAAGGGTCTCTCCATTACTCCCAGTTCACAGTTCCCCTAATACTGCAAGAGAAACTAAATTTTCATCTTCCGTTAATTATTCGAGAGGAAAAATCCGAGAAACATCCCACAGGGACACATGGTTAGAAATGTAATTACCCTCCTATTTCTAATGAACGGCTACACTGAATGGCAATATAGCCACTAAAGCCTGGTATAGTTTACAGCTCAGATTGCTCCCCATGATGCTACAGACTGTAATCACTTTATAGACAGTCAAAGGCCAGGTGAAACACTTACCTGTAATTCGGAGGTGGGTTTCCTTTAGCTTTGCAATTGATAAACACCTGCTTATCATCAGTGCTCAGTGGGAAAATACTGTCACTAGGCTCCTGGGTGAAGACAGGACCATGGCGTGTATTCTCTATGTTGAGAAAAAACACAAAAAAAAAACACATTAGCTGCAAAATGTTGCTGAGACAGTGACAGCAAATTAATGCCAAAAAAAAAGAAATTCAGGGCTCAGAAAGCTTTATATAAAGTCTACACCCATATAATTAGCTGTCAATGTGGCTCTTTGACTCAATTCTGCATTAAATAAACCCTCTTATGCACATTTCACAAGGCAGATAATGCACTATGATGAGAGAGCAATTAACTAAAGATAACCCTGTAGTATGCTCATTAAAAGGCACATTCTGTGCAGTCTTCGACACTTGAAGTTGTGGTTTATTTGTTTTGCCCTCATTCAAGGACGCTTACATGTGCAAAAGACATTTAATTAATGTGGATAACCAGTTTAAGGTAATAGTTTGATGGAGCTGGTTAAATAACCTGACATTTCCAATAACAATTTAACATAGTTTTTTGTTTTATTTAAAAGTAACTGTTGAGATGGAAGTTGCAGTTAGAGGAAATTTGCATAAAAGAAAATGACATTACTGTTGTACAGATGAAGTGACGGTCCACTAAACCCTGCCCTCCTTAATTATCATGGCTACACTTGTCAAACTTGCCATTTTCACACAGCATATTGTTAGTTTATATCAGTGGTAGCTCCCTGATAATGCAACCATTTATCATTAATGGAAACCTGTGATTAAGACAGTTAAAGTCCCACTCCAGTCATGAAAAGTGTTTTTCTTTTTGTTCCTAAATATGAATATTAAGCTTCACCGTGTTTAATAATGTACGCACAGAGACTGGCATTCTTCTGTTTTCAAATTCACTGCTAAAAGTCCAAATTCTCTCTGTGCTCATTGAGCATGGGCCATTGAGCATGAGTTGTGACATCTCCAAATGGAAAGAAAGTATGATATGGAAATCTGAAGCCTCTAGTGCACATAAACTGAGAATGGATTTATCAGTAAAGTGGGAGACATCTTGTGTCCAAAAGTGAAAAAAAAGAAGAAATTTGCATATTCATTTACTGTGGAATTTTAATGAAGAATAAAGAATATGTGGCATTTTTAAGTTTTCATTTGGTAATTGCATTTTCTTTCTGCTAGAAACATGTCAGATACATATTGGAGATTTGTTAATGTATCCTTTTATATACTGAGCAACAGTAGAAATACATAATTTTAAAAACCTATTAAAAGCCTAATCTACTGAAACAAACAAGCATGTGATACACTGAAATTACTTCTTTAAGTACCCACAGCCGAAATATGTTAAACCATGAAAAACCATCATTTAGTCATAACATAGAAATAACAGTCATTGGTGCATTTCAGAGTAAACGATGATGTTGGTGAGATTTTCCTCTGCATGAATGAAAACACCGGCCAAGGCAATAAAATCCCAGGTCTAATTAATGTCCTACTGAAACAACTGATGACGCCACGGCTTCCGCAAAACTTACGTGACCCAGAAGTTGGGATGCTGATTATGCTGAGGGCCGGAACTCGGCAGACACGTGTTGCACAGATGTTACAGATGTTATGGCTCATTGCACAGTGGAGGTAGATCACATTTAGAGAGCTGACGGTCCTAGGTATGTGTATCGTCGCCGCGGGGAACGCTATCCTGCAGCATACATCCAGGAAGCGGACCGTTTTGGTGGTGTCATGATGTGGGGAGCCATTGCTAATGGATGGCGGTCAGACCTCGTGCACATCCACGATACACTGACAGCTACAAGTCCAGATTAACTGTCTTATCAATTCCATGCAAAGGAGATGTGAAGCTGTGATAAATGCTGGAGGTGGTCACACGTGTTACTGACTGTTGTTATTGTTCTCTGTCTCACCATTCACACTTTTTGACGTGTAAACACAAACGTATCAAACACAAATTGCACAAAAATCATTTTTCTGTGTGGCTAAAGGGCGGGTAAAGCTGAACCATAGTTTGCCTTTGATATCTAATATGAACAGGATGGCATGACATAAAAAAAAAAAAAAAATTTCTACTGTTGCTCAGTAAACATGTGTGGAGGGGATCTACAGTATAAGGATAAGCTCCTTTCACGGCCTCGCAAGTAATGCTGAGTTGTGTTACTACTGTAGATAGCGAGACTGTTAGCCATTTATGCTAATGATTGAGCTTATGAGCAGGTCCAGAGAGCCACTGTCACACACACATGCACAGAGTCAAAGCACAGAAAGAAACTGGTCGAAGCTATATTGCATGTCAAGAGTGATTAGTAAGATTGACAAGCAACCTGTCTGGCAAATTGAGCTGCTTTATTTTAATAGAATCTTAATGCAATCATAACTCGGTTAAGGTTTTCATGCGAGAGTTGCAATATCAGAGTATTACTCACTCTGGTTCCAATCTAATTATTAGAGACTCTGCAAAGCTGTTGTCTATATGCGTCTTGTTTGCACGTGAATCTGCTCAGTCAGGCTTGTTGTTTTGGCGAGCTGCAGCCAAACGATCAATGCACAGGAGTAATTAACCAATGTTGCACTAATTACTCCCATGAAATCTAACATTTCTTCAATAGACACTGGAACACATGGCGTCCAACCTCCCTTCCCTCTGATGCTGTGTGTCATAAGCCGAGCTGCACGCTGTTCATTTTATTTTTCAAATTATTTTTTTTTTTTGTGCGCTTGAATGGAGGAGCACATTTCCGCACGTCCCTAACCTTGAGTAGGACAAAGAGCGCTCCCTCCCACATCATCATCGCCATCATCATCCTAATGAGAGTGGGAGTCTTTGCCTCAGGTAAGGGCCTTGTTTCCCCGGCCTCTGAGGGAGGTGCTTCATTTTTACCCTGGTTGCAGTGTCCTTTAAATTAAGCAAATTAATGAACCTTTAATTGCTGGGCCATCTCACCTGGGAGATGATCTAATGGTTTGTGTGCATGCCTTGGAACGAGCTTGCCTTGTAAACACTGTAAACAACCGGACTGACCAGTCGCACACATGAACACACGGATGCAAATCATCGACTAATAAGTTTTCATGGGAATGCATACAAATGTGAGCTCAACAGCAGATAGACCTATATATATATATATATATATATATATATATATATATATATATATATATGCATGCAGACTATAGAATACACTGCCTTTTTGCATAACCCCTCATTGTCTTGTGTTTGCAGGCTGCATAGATATATCAGAGTGAAACTGCTGACTTGAGGTGAGGTGCTAAATCAATGGAAATGGAAGCAAACATAACACTACAATAGGCCGTCCTCCATACACTGTATAAATTTGAATTTATTTGTTTGATGAGTTGTAAAAGGTCGGCTTAAGTTTAGAATAGCATATCCGTCAAGTGTGACTGCCGACGTTAAATCTCACCACGTTCTCTTAAGTTTTATCACATCCAGACATAAAGTGAGAGCTTTTAGAGATTTTAACTCCTTAGCGGTAGCTCATATAGATGTTACAAAGCTGGAGGCAAATGCTACTCTGCTTTTCTCTCAGCTGAGAGGAGCACCTCCACACCGTGGGGGTCTGTGCTGCTAAGAATGGAGTACAGAATAAATTAGCGGTAAGAAAATAGTCAGCGTGGCTTTTTATGGGGCTCGCCACATTTCATGTACGTGACGACGTGAGCATAAACCAAGGAAATTGCATAATAAAACAGGGACGCATAAAAAAAAGACCAGAGAGAGTGAATTTCATTTCAAGTGTCTCTTCTAATGTAAATCTCACGCTTATCAGAGGTGATCTGAACAGAAGATATAAATTCTGGTTGCAGTTTCAACATCATAGTCAATCTTCAGAGTGAGGAGGCAGTTTTCACTTTATCCTCTCACAACTCCATCTTGTTAAATAACAGATATGGCACGTCTAAATTGAAATGTCGGGTTCTTATTTGCCTTGAAATGTTCCAATAAGCCCTTCATAACTAAAGTGAAATCTACAGATATAGCCATGTTTTGCACAGACTTTTAGAAACTAGCGGTTCATTTTACCCAGGAGCTTCTAAAATGATGATCCCTTCTGAGAAAAGCGATAATTTTCCTTCCAAATAAACCAAACATGCATGAGAAGGAGGCGAACCCTCCCTGTGAGACTTGTATGCATATCAGGTGTGTCATGAAAGGCAACTTGACTTGGTGTCTTACCAGCCAGGCACTCTTTGAGTGACAGAAGGATTAACAGTTTCCATGGCAACAACATCTTCATTTTCCAAGGTCAAAGCTTCTCCTTCTTCCCATCCAGTTGCCAGAGAGTGGGAAATATTTCTTGGGCACACGCTCTTCCGTTTGGCTCTGGAAGAAAAAGGAGGGCAAATGAGCGCTGTGGAGATGAGGAGATGGCGTCTACATCAAGCCTTCTGGGAAAAAAAGGAAAAAAAACAGGCGAGAACTTTGGGTAAATCAGTTAGACATTAATAATTCATTCGACCAAATAAGATGTGGTGAGATCCCATGCAGAAGGTATAATATTTAGTGTGCACACTGCTGCTACACTGCCAGGAGAAATTCAAGAAAAAAAAAGATGCTCACACCGGTAGCAGCAGCAACAGATGAGCAGCACATCCTGCCAAAGGTGATGTTAGCTTTCTAAAACTGTTGGTTCAACAAATTTACTCTGGAAAAATGTGTATTAAGCGCTCGATATACATACAGAGAATGCAGAGAATGCTAATGAATGCAGACGAACTGAAGCAGAAAAATCCTTGTGGACAAATGATTTCAATTGAAAACATGCAGACAGAAAGCATATCTTTGATGGATCATAATGCCAGGAACTACTGCCATTGATTTAGAGCTAAAAAAAACCTAAAAAAACAAACAAACAGCTTTTATCATTTGACCCTTCTGCAAGTAACATAATACAGATTATGCTGTTTTGGTGGAGTCTGTATTCCAACATGTTGACAGTAATTCTAAGCGCCCTGTTGAAATCTATTATCAATTGATGAAATGTCTATGTTTATGTTAACATAAGCAACTCTGCTCGCTGTGACTCACTCTCTGAGAGCACATACCTCCACCAAGGCCATTGTCATTGAAACTCGATCAATCGGGAAAACCAGACCAAGCCTCCCACAACAAAGCTTATAATAGATGTTCAGAGATTGATCATCAGTGACTTTCAAAATGCAAAGATATAACACTTCATATAAAATGTATTCACATAGAATAGAAGGACTTAAATGTCCATTTAAAAAGCAGCAGCACAATTTGAAAGAATTTTTTTGGACACATTTAAACATTTCTTAATGTTTTATTTTAAATTATAAAAAGTAACAAATACTACTTGCCTAAATATGCTTGATTTATTTTAATGACACCTGCAGATTATTATCATTTATTGAGGAATTTATTTAAAAAACAAAACTAAATTGATTCAGATCAGAATCGATTTTTTTATTTTTTATTTTTTTATTTGCCCATCCCTACATAAAAATTAGTCCCAATCTGTTGAAAACTTGAGATATCTTGTGGAGAGACAGGCAGACACACACACAGGTGATCACATATCTAATAATTATCTGAATCTGTAGTTCACCTTAGTTCTAAGGAGAGTTAGATGAAGTGAACTGAAATTATCCGGTCGCTAATAAAATGACTTTAAATGAATGCCAATGCATCTATTTAGGCTGTTTGTGTTAATACACAATTATTAGCTGAGCCACATAAACTTAAAAGTTGTGTTTACAGCTACTTTTGCCCCTAAGTAGCCAAAAAAACTAAAGAAAACAAAAAAAAAAAAGATTTAAAACAGACTGATACGTTTGTGACATGCAATTAGCTCTTATTTTATAACAGCACATGTTTTCAAATCAGAGAGCACCAGATGTTAAGTTACATGACCTTCTCTGGTACACCTTGTTAAGTGTTGCAATCAGTCAATGCACAACTGCACCCACCCCCTAAATACCCCTACCCGTGAGTTTAGTTTCAGTTGTAAATAAGAGTATCAATTTCCCAGGAATATAATTAAATGTTACATGTTAATGAGAAATGTAAAAAGAAAGAAAAAGATTGATGGGAAAACATGGACAAAAATGGTATTAATGCACTACTACTGGTGTGAACCTTTATCAGTCTACCAGCTGTTATTTATTTAGTCATTTTAATGGCAGGTTTTTTTCACATGTCAACATTTATGAGCTCCCATAAAAAACTGTTTTTAAAAACATGTTTCAAACAGCTTTTCTTTGTGGTTTTCCATCTCTGTCCTTGTAGTAAATTACTGGAAGTAAAAAACAGAAAGAAAAAAAAAGAAGAAAATCCACTCATCATGAAGAGAAGAAGGTGGACAAAGGCATTAGCTGTGTATTGAGTGAAGTAGATTTATTCTGCCTTCTGTTGTTTATTCAAAGGGGGGCTCGATAGTGATCATCCAAGCTACATCTGGTCAGTCATCATTATTGATTTGGTTTCTATTTTTTTTTAACCTTATGCCTTTTTGTTTGTCATCCTGTCCACAGTCTTCTCATGAGTCTCAATCAAATATGAATGGATGGATCAATAAGGGGAGATCTGGTTGATGTTTTTCCTTATGAGCATCATTGGGTTGATATATTCTCCTGTCCTAGTGAAAACCAATGAAGCAACTTTATCCATCTAACAATCGGAGACACATTCTTTACACTGAACTATCTATCAAGTGTTGTCTTCTTTCCATAGAGTTCTCAGACGAGTGTTGTTCTCAGTGTAGCTTAGAGTCAAATGTATTATTATGTTAATTGAAGTACAGAATGAATAGAGGCTAAATGAATGACACAAAGCTGTGTATGGCAATTTCTGTACGAGAAGCTGCAAAGCCTTTATTGTGAAATCTGAGAAACTTTAAATAGATGTGAAATGTTTTCCAGACATTTTGTCAAAATGCCTATCTGCAATCGATACTGTTATAGGCCAACGCCTGTAAGTAATTCCAGATCAATATGATTTGAAATTCAAATGCACTCGCCGAGCTCCATGTGAGATGAACTCGGAACAAGTCGAATTATACTCAGATGAAAATCCGACAAAACCTGCATCTTAAAAGTGGTCTCGGCTTCCAAATACCTTATAAACTGATGGAAATGTGTGAGAGTCTTCATATTGATCGAACGGATTCAATCATCATGTCTTCACCGTTTTTGAGCTTGAGTTGAAATTAGTTGGAAGCCTTTAATGAAGTGGATCTAATTGCACCGTTTGACCTATAACTGCTTGATCATACTATAATTTCTGTATTACCCATACAATTCATTCACGCATGCGAATGAAGACGGATCACCCGCCAATGTTAGGATGGTCGATAAGGAATTACAGCCACTGGTATTTAGTGGATTGTGAGGATATGGGAACCATTACAGTCCATTGCAGAGGCTGTCTAACAAGCCCCTGCAGCCTCGAGTCATTAGCGCATGTGCTCTGCCCAGTTATCGATGTTAATTTATTTTCGCTGCAGTCAGCTGTCCACTTTTGCTTTCAAGCTGATCAACTTTATTTTGTCTACTTCCAAGCACAAGTCTCCCTCGTTCGTTTAGAATTCAAAGTCAGACTCCGAGACCCTGATTGCATTTAACTCTAGACACTAGCTATTATGCATATGGTGTGGAAATGCAGAGGCCACAATTTCATAAGGGGGAATATATGTGAGGGGGCTGATGATGTTCCTCGATCAGATAGCACAGTTCTGTTTTAATGATGCATAGGTCCATGGCATCCTTGGGGAGAATGTGTTTCTTGGTCACAGTCCAGAAATTTAAAGTAGTTGCTTGTGATCCCCATGATTAATTTATATACCCTAGAAAAAATACAATGGTAATAATTCTTGTGCCCAGAGGATGGTGGTCGCAGGTGCTGGAAATACCAAATGGGATGAGGCCAAGTTAATGGTGCCTGGAAGGGAAACTATCTGTCAGGGATAATCCCTAATACTGTAACACCCAGGCATAGATAATGTGCTTCTCCCCTCCCCGCCTCTCGCGTTAGCCAGTGATATTGAGATAGCTGTGGAGAAGTGATTAAACGGGGAATGGATATTGACATGGATAAATGTACGTATCCGCAGTGAAGTATTGCCTGGTTTGATGTTTAAAGATGATTAGCTTCCCACTCTGGAATAGCCAAACTATGCTAATGAAAAAAAAACCAAAAAAAGGAGCTGGAGCGTTCACCGTGAACTCCGGTGAGCCATGTTGCACTTCAATGCACACTGAGTAATCGGTGGAACACGTGACTGCAGAAATTAACTGCAGCCACCTCGTGAGAGGTAATTAAGCCCCCCGCTCACATTGGGCATCGCACAAGGTCCCATGAAGACATCAACCTGACATCACATTATCATGGCTCAGAGCCCCAAACAGCACGGAAATATACAGCCTTGCTCATTCCAGTAATTGTTCAAGGTAACCGGTCCTCATAATAAAACATATCTTATCTGTGTCGGCTTTGGTTTACAGCTGTGCTTCATCATAAAAAAGAAAAAAGGTTCCAGACTGTAAATATTCAAAGAAGAGCCTCCAAATCTCAGGTTACAGCACATCTTAAATCAAGTCAGCCATGAGGGAGCATGAGCAACGCTGCAGCTCAAGTGGGAAAGTGTCACTCGCCGTGCAAATGCATATTACACATTTGAGTAAAAGGAGGAGGACGATATTGAAAGCTAACATCCTGTCAATTCAATACAGACTCAGCAAACAGAACCGCGCGTGAAGTTGATGGAAAGTGCAGGGAATGTGTGAGATGAACACTTGCTTAAAGTAAGAAGAGATAAAGAACGGCTTCGTCTGAAAAAATACGCTTTGCATATTTAGACAAGTAACTCTAAATCGTCCATTTCTTTTTTCAGAGAAGATAGGATATAAAATGTCAGAGTTCTCTGAACAGAGCCGTCCCTCACACAGCGCCTTTAGCTTTTATTTGCTGCACACCTCCAACGGAAATGCTTCCCTTTAGAAACAGACCAACAGCTGGCTGATATATCGTCTGAAATGACCTCATCAGCCAGAAATTCACCAGAAACAGCAGACCAGCAGAGAGAGAGAGAGAGATGCTGACATAGTCTGTCCACCGGAGCACAATTTCTCAAGCGTATCATGTCGCAATCCTCTGTCATTATCCAAGTCACATTTTTTTTTTTTTGAAGTCAACGTAACACTGCATTTTAGCTTGAACAAGCCACCTTCACTGAACTGCAAGCTGAGTTTAGCCAGTCTTCAGGATTTGCAGCAGAGGCGATGGAGTAAGACAGATTAGTTGAGGGTGTAAAATTTGCCCCGAACACATGACAACATAGTGAACTACTAGCTTAAGTAGTTCTACTTTGACTATCTCTGTTCCCTGCTCTCAATCTCTCCATGTCAGTGTACATTTCAACTCCTTACTTTCCATTCTTTATAATGCATATAAAACACCACATATACCATGTTTATGAAACAAGGACCAAAAGCACTCACTATATTAGTCACAGGGAGGCAAACCAGGCAAAAGTTTGAGGGGCCCCCGCTAAAACTTTGGAAAGGGGCCCCCAAATAACCACTCATATCGGCATATTTTGCAATGACAACTATAAACCCCCTTAAACCTCCGATGAAGGCTTTATACAATGCACTGCCAACACCCCAAAGCCTCCTAAGAGGGGCTCCTTCTGGCTACCATATGACAGGTGGGGGCGTGATGGGCTCCTTTGCCCGGGGCCCCCTTGGAGTCTGGGATCGGCACAAACTACTTACAAGCAGAAATGACATTGTTTACAAGTGGGATGCGGCTCCGTTCATCGCGTCGTCTTTGTTCTTCGTTCCCATTTCAAGTCATTGTTCTTCACTTTGTTCCGCACACCACCAGATGGAAGGAGATGCTACAAAGTTATTCTCCCGTTTGTGCGCTGACACTTTGTGACGGTAAGTAAACCAGCACAAACGTGCTATAAAAACCAACAGAAGGATTTGCAACAGAGAGAGCACAAGTGGAACAAGAGACTGTCTGGAGAACATAGCAGACACTTACATACCACCAAGCAATGCACTTGTGTTTTGTAATTACTGTCGCTGACCTTTAAATGCAAATTGCTGTCCGTCATCTGCCTCCGATGTTTAATGAACAGGGACAATCATCCCAGCACCAACAGAGTGGGACCACTTTTGTTTTCACCTGGGGTCCATTTTGAAATGAAAAGTGCAGCGTGTACAGTGGGTGGCTGGTTCAAAAAATAAGAAAAAGACAAAGAAAGAAAAATCAAAGGTGCACGCCATCACTCTGGGGACACTAGTAGCGTAAATCTAGCGTATGCTACACTCCTGTTTAGGTGGTAGCACTCAACTAGGATGCACACCTGCCGCTTCCTCTGACAACGCTGGACTTCACACGAAGACTGGCGCGAGCAAAGCAAGCGGCCTCTCTTTCAGAGCCGAGGCTGTGACTCACCATTGCAAAGTCTGCATGGCGATTCAGAGAGGGGCCAGTAGACCAGCTCTCCTCCTCACGAGGTAAGTGAACAAAGCTGATGTCAAACCGCAAACGCTACTTCGGCACAGCTCAAAAGACGAGATACAAACACGAGTGTGCTGTATTTATTAACCGCACGCTGCTAATCAGTGCGTGACCACAGGTGGTATGCCTTAAAGAGTATCCATGTCAACTGTGACTGTGGGGTCAGTCCTCATACATATGGAGTATGGGCCTTGTGTGGCGATATGATAGAGAACACCATTGATTTTTCACATATTTATGAGGGTTCTATAGGACAGTGCTGCTGGATTTTTCTAGGAAAATAATGCTATATGGGCCCAGGATCGATTTATTGACATAATAAAATAAAAAAAATTGAGTGTTACATTGTTCTTTAATAACCAAATTTAAGGGATTATACCAAAATACTTATGAATTTGGAAAAAAAAAAAAATATCTGCCAAAATTATACTTCCAAAAGCTCGCAATGTACCTGAGAGACTCCTGTTTTTCACTGCTTTCTCCTGGTTGCCTCCCAGGGTCAAAATTCTCCCACTTTTCTTTTGATTTACAACATATTTTAACGCCTTTTTTTCCCTCTCCCCTTTTTGGTCACCACAGCCTGTTCCTGGCCCTGTGCAGAGTGTATAAACCATTAGACATGGTTAAGTCTACTGTTTTCCACCCGCAGAGAACTATAACAGTTACATCAAATGTCATTTTCTGGCATGCAAACAACAAAGAAAAGAACTGCTTGCACCTCATCCTCCCCCAGTGAGTGAGAGATGGAAAGAGAAATGGAAATCAGTCAGGGAAAAAAACAACTTAAGCAGATTCCAAATGTCCTGGAAGTAGGACTTCCCGTTTCTTATGAAAGGTTTCAGAGGGACATTCATGTTGTGAATTCTGCTCTGTTTGTTTTCACTTCATGCCCACAGGTCACACTGACATGAATCGGAGACATTTTAAGAGGTAGGGGCAAACAGGGGGCAAAGAATTAATGAGTGAAAAATGTGAAAAATAGTTAGTCATAACTAAGCTTAACAACACGTACAGTAACTGCCTTTCACTACTGCCATAGTGCTGTTCCTAAGCCTGGGTAAACAGTATTTCTGGCTGGATTCCAAAAGCAGGGGCACCACAGGCTTCCTAATGGTTTCTAGCTCCTCATTTAACAACCTCCCATTTCACTGGGTGTCACTGTGTCAGCTTGCCGTAACCCATTTCAGGAGCTGCCTCCTTCGAAGAACAAGCACTACAAAGGTGTTGCCTTCTTCTGACGGAAGGCTGCTTAAACCGTCCGTACAACTGATTAATCACAGTCCCTCAATATGATAATGTGCTTCCACAAGAGATTACATATTAGGAGGGGAAAAAAAAAAAAGTTAGATATCACAAACACTTACTTCCAGACACCAAAACTAATCATAATGACCCGAATGTCTGCACTGGTACCACAGAGGCCATTTACTCAGCGTAATTTGATTTCCAGCAAAACAGACTCCAGCAGAGCTATGACAGAAAATGGATTGATTCTGCAGGTAGATGGAGCTCTGCTTGCACTAGCCATAATAAATAACACTCTATATTCACTAGATTGCACTTCAGACAAAGGGGTCTCTACCTTGAGGAAAGAAAATGGCAAACATTTTTACACCAAGGTCTTTTTTTTTCTTTTTCTTAGAACAATAGGTCTTGGGGCCATATATGAACATCTATAAGAATTTGTGTGACAGTGAAATGCAGCACATCTGATGCTGTTCAGCTCTGGCTTGAAAGTGTCAGAATAACTTCTGGAGTTTAGAAGTTTCATTAGAAGAGTAAAAGTTTAGCTGTAGGTAGCTAACAAGTGTTCATAAACGAACACAAACACACGAAGGACTCATTTTCATGGACTCATCTTGTCTTTTGGGGTTTTTGGGGCTATCAGAGGAATGAGATCATGAAACCACAACCAACAGAACCAATAGCAATAGCATACCCAGTGAGCAAAGCATTGTCCAGACCGCTTCAAAAATACATGATTTCCGGACATCTGGAATATCCTCTAGACATCCCCCCTTTGAGTCAGATTGAAAGTTTCTTTTTTTGGAATCAACTTTATCAGTATGGCCTGGAGCAGCATATCCAAGTTGTGTATTCAGCTTAATCATCCTCTTAAGAGTTTGAAAGAATGGTACCACTAAATAAAAGAAACCATCATCTCACATCTGCGCTGTAATCGTCAAAAAAGTCGAATTACACGCAACTTCTTAGTCATAAAAAAAGAAAGAAAAGGCATCGAACCAGCGATCTTCTGCTTCTGACTCAAATGGGGGAATCAAATGTCTGGAAATCAGGTGTTTTTGATGTGATCTGAACAATGGTTTGCTCACTGGGTCACACTGTTTGGTTAAATCTACCAAGAACAAAAATAAGACCATCAATATGTTCAGTAAAGGTGAAATTGGTTTAAATTCATTAAAAACCAGGTTCTTGTTTGTTTTTCCATCAAAGCAACATCAGATGGTCAGCTTAGCACAAAAAAGCAGTAATGTTACGTATATATTAGTGGACTAGAATTAGACTAAAACACAAATGAAACATTAACTATGTATATTACATAATGCATCAAGAGAAGCAAAACTGAGTCTGTTTAACCTGGATTTAAAACCAAACTAATACTAACTCTGCACACATTTATTTTGACACGCCAACAGTTCTCACGGAAAGTCTACATGCAATTAATGACAATCGAGAAATCAATCGAGAACTGCAAACACAATCATCATCTCACTGACCTTGAACATAACATTATGTAGATTCAACCCACGGCCAAGTCTGGAAAAAGACACCATGTGTCTGGTCTGACTGCCAGAAATACAGACTCCCACGAGGAAGCAATGCGTTTTATGTCTCTGGTAGCAACAACCGGGCTTTTCTTTTGAATCAGGAGAAGTCCTGAGAGAGTAACATGTACAAGAAGCCACCATGGCTGTCTAGAGCAAAGAATACAGACTCTTTTCCATGATTCCATGTTCCTGAGCTCCAAGACAATCTGTTTCTCTGAGGGCTATTGATATATTAAATATTGCTTATATTTTATCTATGTGAAAAAAATAAATCTGAAAATTATGACAATTTACACAATAAGTATTCCTTGTTTTTTGCTGAAGCTGTGTTTTAAAAATATGAGGAAGTAACTCTGTTATTCGTCAGTCAAGTCAAAGTTGTCAATCATAAAAAAAAGTACCTTGATACAGTACAATCATACATCTTTTATATGAATGTTCTGAAAGTGAAGATGTCCAAAAGGAATGAGCCACCCACCAGATACCATGTCAGTTGGTTTCGACCCGGAGCTGCTTTGAGACAGTAACATTGTTATGCTCATAAATTGGCCTCTGGCCTGCTGATATCTGACATGATAGTCTGCATAAACACCCACCTCTCTGTGGGGCTTCTGTAGTCACATCTGAATTGTGTTATATAATGCAGAAATAAATCACCAATGCATGGTGGCAGTGAAGGGTTAGCACATTCATATAGTGATCTTTTAATGTTCTGCATTATGTGAGGTGTGGTTAATGAGATTTTCAAGTCAAGTGAAATTTGTGATGTGAGCCTTGGGCAACATTTTCCCACATTTCTCAAAGCAGCTTCTGACAACCCCAAGGATAAATTGTGAACGTCTTGCATGCATTCATCATATAGGTATGAATTTTTCTATAGTCGATTTAGTTGTTCAAAAACTTTATGACCTTTATGAATATGGTAAAGTATACCATAATATGGTGTTTTGCCACCCCAGGATCACGCTGGCCATTTAAGTCACAGAACATAAACTTGCCTTATCACATCATCATTAAAGCCATCAAAGTTATATTAAAATTAAATATAAAATAATTGATTATATCATACTAATAATGAAACAAATGACCATTTAATAGTAGACTATAGACAGTAGACTATAAAACATCTTTTAGAGAATTGTTTTGGTTCACCCTCACTGCTAAAATGCTATCTTTAGGCAAATATCTAACAGGCAAATATCTAACAGACAAATATCTAATAGTCACCCTTAGAGGGTGGTGGAAACCAAAACAGAGCTAAAAAGAGTAACAAATGGAGTAAAGCTTCTGCATTCAGGGTTTACACCATGTGAGGGCTTCATATTTACACAGTAGGATGCACAGACATGTAAGTACAAAGCAGGGCTACAGGAGAACCATGTGGGAACAACAGCATGGATAGTTTGTCTTTTCGGTTTTAATAGTGGGGGAAAAAATAGCAATAAGAAAGATGAGAAAATCTGTTTCAGCAAAACACATCGAGCCATTTCCAGTGCAAACAGAGTAAACACTGGGACGGCACAAAGCAGCACCTGATTCAATAATGAAGCCAGGAGAACCTTTCTATTGGTGCTGCTATCACAAAGTAAATCAAAGAGCATGAACATCACAGGCATCCCTGCTAGGACTCATGGCGATCCCTTTTTTTTTATTTATTTTTTTTTACAAATCCGTCTTTACATTCACCAGAGAGCCAGATTCTCCCACATGAATGGTCTTTTGCAGTACCTCTGCAGATCAATACCTTCAGTTTCAGACATTTCATACTTTTAGTTGGTTCAAAAGTTGGGAAGGGCATCGAGAACCAAAAGTCTGATTCCATCCGAATCTTTATGAAATTTTTTACTTCGATTCTAAATAAATTTCAAGGCTTTACTTTGCCCTAAAAAATGCAAACAGTGCAACACGTGTGCCAAACTTATTTCGTGCAACTTTCATGACTAAACATCTTCGCCTACATGGTGCACAAATCAGCAAGTGTCCCGTGTTTGACCCGTTGTGCCGATCTCCCTCGCCTGCCTCACCCTCCTCCTCCGTCAACCCTGAGCCAACAGCACCTCGTCGCAATTTGGCAAGATAAAAATTAAATAACGTTTGTCTTATTCTCAACAGCGAGACAGCAAACAAGTTATACTTGACCAAATTGCTATAAACTGTGTCAAATGCACATTCTGAAATGTTTTTCGCAGATTGCTAACACTAGTGGCCACTTTACTGCCGCTAAGCTAGGTTTTTTTAAACATATTTTTTGTGTGTGAAATAAGCATGTGGCCTGTGACCGCGCCCCTCAAAGGACCAGAATCGAGAACTGTCAAGAAGTGGAACTGAAAAGCAGAATTGGAATCAGAATCATTAAAATCCAAAAGATGCCCAACCCTCAAAAGGTTTTTCAAATGTAAAATGTCATGATGTCAAAAAGACAAGTGGAGACTTTAAAATCCTTTATATACGCTAGGTGTGGATTGAGGAACACTCCTCTGAGATAATAATAATATAATAATAATAATAATTATCATTATTATTGAGAGGCCTTGTGCAGCGGATCCAGTCACGTAGCTCTTGAAACCCTTTTGATTGCTTTAAACCTTCATGAAACTGAATCATACCATTGCTCACAAAAATCCAGCACTGCGTCTTTGACTGATCGATGTGGAACTTTAAAATCCAAGTATTTCAGTGTAAATATTGACATTTCTCCGAGCGCTACTTTGTAAGACTCACAGAATTACAGAACCATTGCTGTTTCAAAAATCAAGCAATCAAAGGAAGAAAACAGAGCAACTGTCACCAAAACCAATCAACCCATTTGTGTTCCCTCAGTTGAGCCCACTCTAATCGAAATGAAAAACAGTGCTTTGGTGAGCGCCTGGGGATTCTGTATTCATGAAAAAAAAGAAGAATATTTTTTTTTAAAAGCAGAGGAAAGAAAAAGCGTCCACTTAAAATTATAGTTTTCAGTGCAATGCAATGACAGCTCTCTATGTGTGACATGAAAAGCACCAAAACAATTTTTCCCGAAGAAAAAAGTCCCAATCATAAATTGCTGATGCTGTAACACCCACACTATATAGCATCATCACAGCTCAGGCTTCTGTCGACACTGCTGGATCGTCTTGCTGGCTGGGCAATTGTAGCTGTCAGTCACTTGAATAATGTGGGAGACAGCAGTGGTATTTGAGACAAGAGAGACAGATTTTCTCATCTCTCCTCCTGTAGGTCAACCCAGCAAATGGCTAATTTTAGCAAAGGTGGGATGTAAACAACTGTTTCTTTTTTTCTTCTCTTTTTTTTTTTGACAAGGCTTTGACTGAGCATCGCTGTGGAAGAAATCAAGGTTCATATTGTCTGATTATCCCCCCTGACATCGTGAAACTGAGCCTACTAGGGTTTTTTTTTTCTCACAGTGAAAAAACTTCAATAGGAAATGTTACAGAACATAAGAAGAAAGCCCCGACAATGTAGTTACTACATAAAAAATTCATGCCATTTTGTTGCTTCCACAGTTGAATTTCTTCAGAGGTTCCTTTTTGGCAGCTTCTTGGAAGAAAGCTGATGAAGAGAGGAGTCTGCTCTCGGTTTTCTGGAGATTTTAAATGTCAGTCTCGGCGAGAGCCTGGAGGGAGAACAGCAGCTAACATATAGATTCTATCCATGCCTGATGTTGTGGAGTCTTCAACAATGGCTCTTTCATCTTTCGTGTGCATTTCTTGTTTTTCGCAGCAGTGCACCGGTTCAAATGCCGCATCAACTTGTTGAGAGAGAGAGAGATTATCAAAATGAAAGATCACAATCTTCAACCTGTGCAAAAGGCTCAACTAATGCTAAACTTTAAAGACAAAGATGCCTTCAAAGCTCCATAACACGGCAAAGACCGATGGATTTAAAGGTCTGAGAGACATTCAGCATCAATTGATAGCGATCTTTCTGCCAAACCCCTCCCTCTTCACTCTCGCCACACCAGTGCTAAGCATTGCATTCTCCTTGTTTTGCACTTTTACTCTTGCCTTTTGTTTTTGGACTGTTTGTTTGGAACATTTTTGGATGTGGTTGTATTTTCCCTGCTGTGACATCAGTCATCTCTCTATGGACTTTGTTGCCTGTTTAGTTTGAAACTTCTCTTTAATAAATCCTTGAACTGCATCCTCGCCGTCTCTGGACTTAGTCTGCATTCGGGTCCTCCTCTGAGTTTTGCTGAAACGTAACATGGGAAGAGTGAGAGGCATTCTCAAATGCATCTCCTCTCCTTTGGAAAATATGTATAAATCAAATAAAGAATATTTTGGTGTGGCTAACAGGGACATTCCATGGAGTCGGATAGCAGCTGCATGAATTTGGGCGACGTTAGAGGGAAAAGGTCTACATTTATGCAGCAGAGGCCAATATCTATATCCAGACATTTAGCCCCTGGCATGACAAAACAATTCCCACCATACTAAGTTGTTTGGTTTTTTTTGCACACCACATTGGAAAGCCACTTTAAAAAAACATTCCATCCATTTGAAATGCATTTAAAACACTGGATCAAAAAAAAGCAGACTGATCTCTGTGGGTAATTGGGTAACAAAATGAGATAATAGGGTATATTATTCTCTGTTTACATTTTGCTGGTGCTGAATCATGGAGAAGACGTCTGTTTGTGAACCCCGGGGAGCAATTGTCTCTGCTGTTGTTTCTCCATCATTTCAAGCACATCAGAAGATCTCACATCTCACAGATTCATTTCAATTAAAGCCAGAGGGCTCTTTTGTGTGTTAAGGCTTCCTGTCAAAGCTCATCAGAAGTTTCAATTACTGAAGTTGTTTACACATCGATCATGAAGTTAGTACGAAAAGCTTTTGAGAATCAAATCACCCGACAGCCCAAAAAGACCAAACAAGGGGTTGACAGAACTACCTGATCAGCCATAAAATTAAATAAAATCATCTGTCTCATATTATTAGATCCCATTTTGCAGCCAAACCAGCTCTGACCCTTCGAGGCATCGACCCCACAAGACCTCTGAAGGTGTGCTGTGGGTATCTGGCACCAAGACGTTAGCAGCAGATCCCTTAAGTCCTGTAAGATGTGAGGTGGGGCCTCCATGGATCGGACTTGTTTATCCAACGAATCCCACAGATGCTCGGTTGGATTGAGATGCGTTCCTCAAACCGCTCCATTCCATTGCTCCGTGCTCCAGTTCTGATGCTCTTGTGCCCGTTGTAGGCGCATTTCGACAGTGGACAGGGGTCACCATGGGCACTCTGACTGGTCAGCGGCTACACAGCCCCACGTGGAGCAAGTTGTGATGTACTGTGTGTTCTGACACCTTTCTGTCAGAACCAGCATGACGTTTTTCAGCAATTTGTGCTACAGTAGCTCTTCTTTGGGATCAGACAACACAAGCAAGCCTTCGCTCCCCACAATAGTGAGCCTTGGGCGCCTGGAAACCCGTCACTGCTTCACTGGTTGTCCTTAGAACACTTTTAGTAGCTCCTAACCATTGCAGACTGGGAACACCCAACAAGACCTGCAGCTTTGGAGATGCTCTGACCCAGCTGTCTATTGTCCATTGTAATGACATAATGACATATTCAATGTTATTCACTTCACCTGTCAGTGGTTATAATATCGCTGATTGCTGTGTGTTGCAATCTAACAACACTGTTCTGCACACAAAGTGCATGTACAAATAGAGGACGCCAGTCCACCTGTTTTGAACTCTGAGACATTTCAATAGCAGAGTGAAAATAGCTAGGGATTGCTACTGCTAATGGGTCATGCACTCCAAGAATCACCTCCTAAAGAGCAAAACAATCCCTGCACATGATGCAGTATCAAATGCAGAGGATTTGAAAGGCTCAATATCGTAATCTCAGCTGAGCATTAACCAAGGCAATAAAAGTGTAAAACTGCAGAGAGCTACTGACTCACGGCGTCTCCGTTAAAGGGGAAGTACAGCCATGAGATCATCATCGACATGTCATGAGGCTTCCTTCAGTAATGCTTCTGATTGTTTTGTCTATTAAGGCTGAACAAAATTGAGGAAATATGTACTTGTAATGTCATTTAAGACGCATTTTAAGTAGAAATTAAATTGCATTTCATTTTATGTATACCGTCTCCATTTGCAGACATTATACGGCACTAAAAATGATTTCATTGTCAAAAGCATAATCAAAAATGTCTCCCGTTGTTGTACAATGTGAGTCAATATATACTTAGATGTCAGAATGGCTCTAAAATATGACTTTTAATAGTGACATTATATGATTTGATGACAGCTATTGTACATGGTGGATGTTTTAAATTACAGTAATAATAGCAAAGCTGTTGAAAAGACAGGTCTGACAAATGTAGATCCGATAAAGCCGAGAGCTCATCAATGGTACCTGTCCCTGCATAACCTCTCATGGAAAACAAAGGAATAACTTTTTTTTTAAAAACAGAAGTAAAAGAGGAGGAACAGTCTGACAGGCACAACAGCATACAGCTGAGTAACACAACGTGATTTTATACAATAATCATGAGTGCAAAGGTCACTGAAGAGGTCTTCAACTCATCATTCATTTTGCATGAGGCTCTGGCTTAGCGACGGTGCAGCTCCGGAGCATCTGCTGCCTGCTGTGTACGGGGGATTACGAGTCGGTGTGAAAATGGATGCTTTTTGTGTCTAAGAGCCACATTCCTTGAAAGCCCAGCATTACTCCCCTGAACTCCCCTGAACGGCTGCACTCTTTCTCCATGCTAAAGTCCCGTCACTTTCATCTGCTGCCCATCATTCAAGACGTGGTTAACCCGACGTCTATTTGAAGCCGGAAGCCTTCACAGCTGTCTACCACGGGCTCCACGTATTCCTCATGTTTGCTGCTCCATTAGACAAGTTTGGCTCTTAATTTGCAGTGGCACTATCGCACACATACAGGGGAAATATGTTTTTCTGCAGTCGGCAAGTCCACGAGGCTAATTTCCATTTCCCTGTCGGTGCTTTAACGCCATAGAAGAGGGACCTCCTGCGGAGACACATTTAACATCCTCTCCTCACTTAAACTGATGGCAAAATTGCTACTGGTAATTAACAACTTGGAGCACTTCTGACTGCAGGTGGGTCTGTGTTGATTGTTTTCAACTTGTTTTATGGAGCCATGTCCTCTTACGTCAGCTAATGATAATGAATGCTGTATTTTCTCCGAATGAATCATTTAACTGTGATATCCGTCAATGGAAAAAGAAAAACAAAGAACAACAGTTATTCAAATAGTCATAATAAAGAATATTATAAACACAAGAGCAACTCACTTATATTGCTGGAAGTTTTCAACTATATAACCCACAGCATTCTTAGTGTATGGAAATATGTACAGTATAGGCATCCCTAAAGCCAATAATTATCCTCCATGCTCAATAATACTGATATTGGTAGTTTAGGTAAGTTTTTACACATCATTAGGCCCATTAGAGGAGCCCATCAACAGGTGAAAATAAGTTGAGCTCTCCTTGATGCTGCAATTTGATTTTCACTCATATTGCATGAATGTTAAGACCATGTCCCTGTCATAAACTTCTTCATCTGCTCAAGTCTAACAAACAAAGGAGCTGTATGCAGAATCCTGACTGTAGCATGATGGAAAACCAAAAACCGTCACTGTGTCTGGATTCCCAACACTTTCCGGAGGCACAAACACAGACAGCTGTGGGTGTCCACACACAGCTATACGATTAGCTCACCTTCCACGTCCACATCAACGTCCGGATGTGTTGAGGATCTCAACACCGATATAGGCTTGAGTTGACATTTTTCAACTCGAGCAAATCTTCTTTTTTCATTAGGCCACAATTTTCAAAGCAGTTTCAACATTTCAATTTCGCCTCCAAACATAGTAAATTGTTGATCTTAAATCAGACACAGACTGGTTTTGATTGTCAAAGTTACATACTAAATTGTATTTTCAGTCAGAGCGAGCCCGTCGTTCTAACATTTGCTGCGCCACATAGAGGCCACATTTTTCTCTCAAAATAAAATTGTAAAATTATCAATCTATTGTTTTTTTTTTTATCAATGACTGATTATTAGCACATGCATGAACATTTTTACATAGGGAGAAGTTTGGTTTAGTGAAGGGGACTCATGAGCAGCGTAATAAGTGGGAACTGACAAACACACTTGGCTGAAAATGATTGGATGTTTCTTATGAAGTAGCTTGTGAATGAGTAGCCGGTGCCGATCAGCTAATGCAAGCACAACTTAAGTTTTCTGACCAGCTAATGCTATGCTCCAAGATTATATTTCCAGTAATCCAAGGTAATCCAGAGTAGTTCAAAGTACTACTATCACCAAGAAGTCCTGCCAAACATCTCGAGGTAATTCAAAGTGTTCTACAAACCTCTGCAAAAATATTGCAAGGGCTATTTTGCATTTCAGAGACCAGTGTTCTGAGAGGCAGAGGACTGCTGCGCTCACACACCAAAGCATATTGGCATACAGGGTTTCCAGCAACACAGCAGGAACTCCAGCTGTGGGATCAACAGCGCAAACTGCAAAGAGGTGAGACAGACTTAACCTGAACCACAGCAAAGTTGTGTAAAACTGTTAAATCTATTTCGAGCTGGTATGTTTCACTAATTTCTAGTATAAACCAGTTTTCTATCAAAGCATTCAGTTGGAACGATGCCATATGTGTGTAGATGCTTGGGTGTCATCCTGCTTACACAGCAGCTAAGTTTGCTTTGTTGCAGCTTTTTGATTTTTCTTTGCTTATCTTCTAAGTGTAAAGTCATAAGTGAGGCAGGGATTGTAAAAAAAAAAAAAAGAAAAAAGAAAAAAGGTGCATGGACTGAGATAGTACAGCTTGTATGGAGAGAATAAAGCATTTTTATTTTTTTATTTTTTGTTATCTATTAAGTGAGGGAATTCAGCAAAAGGCAGCACAAAACAAATGTCGCAATTAAAAGTTAAACCTTTCTGTTGCAGACTTGTTGGCTACGTGTCGGTGAAGGAGAAGCTAAATATTATTATTACTCCAGCCTTCCTGCAGTCAGGAGACTTTTTCAATTTGGTCATTAGCAAAAGCATGGCCTAATTATGTTTTTATTCTTAATGAACCTCACAGCTGAGCCCCTCGAGGACGACTGTTGAGATTTATTGCCATTTAAAGTCAAAAGGCACTCGAGAAACACGTCAGTGGTGTAGCTTCCAACATATTTTAGATGTAGAGTTTACATGGCCCAAACCTCCTACCCCCTGCTGTCATTTTCTTTGTTTTCATAGCTGATCAATCTTCTTCTCACTGGGGTGGTGACAACAGCGACACTAACAAAGATTCCTCCAATGAAAACACACACATGAAAACCAAGTTCATTATATTTTTCTTATTAATGGTAGTCCTGTTTCTGTCACAGAGTTAAATATTACATTCATAGGCTCTAAAACATAAAGATCGCATGATTAAAAATGAGTCAATGTGTTTGTCCTTAATTATTGGTAAAGTAAAATAAATCTTGGGTTGATCCAAATAAGTTTTATTTTCATATAGTTTTGAATATATTAGTAATAATAACAATGTTGTCACCAAGTTAATGACTGAGGTCTCAGAATGCAACAAAATCACTGCAAAGAATCATAAAGCAGTAAAAAAAACAAAAAAAAAAACACCAGCAGCAAAGTCCCAGATTTAGCCAATCATTGTTAAGAGACAACGCCGCACCTCGTATTTCTCAAGCTGAGGATCCCAAAAACAGTCAAATTCTCTTCTTTTTCTTTTTTTTTTTTTACTTCTACGAATATACATGGAGTATATATGGAGTGCAGGTGCAAACAGAAAATCTGTTACTGCGAGCTGAATGCCGTCTTCCAGCTGAAACTGAATGTCAAATGGTAGGTAACCACTTAAAAAATACAACGGAATGAAATCACTTATTTGCTTGTAAGATAATTGACTAGAAATGTTAATGGGATTCATGTTATAGCCAGAAGGCATAGCTTTTGTAGAGACTGTCCTTCTTCCTTGATGTGAGGCATTATTTAGCAGTAAGTACTGCAGCTTCTACAGATTCCAGGTCCTTGCATGCTTTTACTTCAGTAAGGTTTTGAATGCAGGGCCTCCACTTGTAGTGGAGTATTTTCACAGGGTAGTATTTTTTAGTTAAGTAAAGGATCCGAACACTTCTTCCACCACTGTTATTTAGTACGACCATGAGCATAATTCTGAACAGATTTTTTTTTTTTTATCATTCAAACGTTTCTAGAATCCTCAAAGTCTTATTGCTCATGTTGCAATTTTAAAAAAACAAACATGTTTTTATGGCTAAGCAATCAGAAGTTATACGAATATTTTTCTGTTTCAAAGATGTCAGGGCAGAAGCAGAAAGATGTGTTTTCATTCTGGGCATCTAAAAAGTTGCCAGGTCAGAGGAGTTAGTGGAAGAGAACCCTTTTATCGGTCATGACTGTGAAGATGAGCGGCGCTTCATGTGGGAGCCCCCGTCTCTGTTATCAAGGCATCAAAATCTGCCTCAAACACCAACAACATCATGGAACAACACACACACACACACACACACACACACACACACACTCACACACACACTCACACACACACACACACACTCACACACACACACACACACACACACACACACACACACACACACACACACACACACACACACACACACACACACACACACACATGCTGCTGCTAACCAAGGGGCTGATTTGAATCCTTCCTCGACCCCATGCCCTGTTAATGAGGCCCAGTTGTCTTTGAGACTGTACTGAGGATGAAGTTTCACATGCATTTTAGTCTTTTCTATCAGGTTTTCCAATTGTTTTCATTTCTACTTGTGTTGGTCAATTATGGACAATATGTAAAATTGCAGGAAGCCAGTTTTTAAGTTGCAAAAATAATTGGGCGGGGGAGAGAACATGTGATCTCACTCTGAACTTTTGGCGAAACTTAACCCTACTTCCTGAATATGCTCTGATGAATGGTATTCTTCCAACATAATTCTTAATTATATAAATATACAAAGATCAGAGATATTACTCTGATGAGTACATTACAAGACAACAGCAACAATGGCCAAAGCTACAGCACAGTAAGACCCAAGACACAATAAAGTGGGATTTTACAAGGTGTTCAGTTAATGTATGGATCTCATTTTCGCACCTCCTTTGCTTGAGGAACAAATTATAAGTGCTCTGCCCAAACCCCGCTTTAATACAAGCTCTCCTGGTTGATCACAGCAGCCACTTAAATGCTGCGCTTCACCTCGGTGTGAGGGAAAACATTTAGCGTTTCCTAATGGGAAGCTGCAGTAAATGAAGGAGTCTCTGAGAGATAGTTTGGTAAAGCACTCTCTGGGACACGACCACACTTGGCTGCTGCTGCTGCTGCTGCTGGGGAGGAAAAAAAAAGGGTAGTGATGTTTAAATTAGTATGCAAAGCTTTCGTCCACTGAACATGGCTTTTTGCAGCCTGTGACAAACCGTAATAAACTGAGCAGGGCTTTATTAGCCACACACAAACTGGGAATGATCACAGCTCGCACAATGGGCTGTCGTGACAGAAAGTAGACTGAAATTATTGCAAAGGGGTAAAAGAGGCTTAGGGAAGAGGAGGTGTTGTTTTTGTCTTGTTTTGTGTTACCTGAACAGTCACATATCTGCACACATTCTCCACCTCTCAATCCTTCCTCATCTCATTGCGACAATTAAAGCCCTTTATTCCATTAAAACACTCATTCAAATGCAGTGGGCCGTCTCTACGCTGCAGGCACCTCGAAACAATTTGTCACTCCGGTATTCTGTCGAATTTTGGCTGCTCTTTTTAGGACTATGCTGTAATACGAGTGAGCACAACATATAGGACGCACACACTGATGCATACCTTCAATAATAGACGTTGAAACGACAATAAGATTTACTTCGTACCCTCTAATAGGTGCAGAGATTGATGCGAGCCCCAAAGAGAGCAGCAATCTTTTGCAATCCAATTATGTAAAGCTGGCAGGTTTGCTTTTTACAGTCTGAGATCAATTGCACGGTGCAGAAAACGAGGCATGATGCACAATATGAAGGTCTTTGGTGCTTGGACACAGGGGACAAGCCGGACTGGTGTTGTATTAGCCAGAGCGTAGTGATGTCTGCAAGGGAAGAGATCAAAACGACATTGTACGAGGTAAGTTCAAAAATACTAATGATTCTAATATATTCTTTTGATTGTAATTGGCTGGCACGCCCTCGCAACACTGGCCTTTATCATACTGTAAAGATGGAATATTATGTCTTTTGCTCTTTTAACTGACGGCTTAATTCAGTCTGTAGCAATGTTGGCGATCAAGAAAAACACGTCTCTTGAAATACACAGCTGCAACTTGTCAGTGGCTTTCCTAGCTGTCAAAAACAGTCAAAGAGATTTTATTTTCCAGTACCTGTGACACAATCCGGGGCGCTAAACCCCACACGCGCTTTTATTAAAGCACATGCAACTCTACCGATGTCTGTTTTCTCTTGCCAGTCAAAAATCCCGTTGAACAACTTGAGGTTTCACACCAAGCCCAATTAGTCTGGTGGCAGGGTGAATTGAAATGGAACCGTCGTGATGCAAAACAAGAACTAAAGCATTTCCTGGCAAAAAAAAAAAAAAAGGAATGTCAATCAAACACATGTCACCCGTGTCAAGGAATAAATGAAACAAGATTGATTCGCATTGCCGCCTCACTATAGTGTGACTCTGAACACTAAACGGTCTCCCTTATTGCAGTCAGCTGGTGATGTAGAGTAATACTCTGGCAAATGAAAATTATTTAAGATGAAGGAATGCGAGGGCTGACATTTATCAGCAACGCAACCACCAGTTAAAACCAGGCTCACGTGTTGCAATGACAAACACTAAAGACAGTGCAGCTTCTGTCCATCTATTCCCTATTGAAGTCTATTGATCTAACAGCCTCTAACAGCAGCCATACTCAGGGTCAGAGAACATGCAAGTACATCTGTTATTGGTCCTGTTAACATTCAAAAGCATTAACACTGTTTGCTGAGGCATCTGAGTTACATGAGAAATGCTTATCAAAGAAAAATCCCACACACACACACTTATACACAACATTAACAGAGTCAATTACAGCTTATTTTGCATTCTGAGTCTGGATCAAGTCTGACTTTGCTGAACCACGCTTTTGTCACGTACCTATATTTATGTTCAAATGACGTCTGCAGCTTGTAGCGCTAGCTTAATCCGAATTACGTTTTTGATTAATACGTTCTCGATATTATTTATGCAAATGCAAACAGTTGAGCTGGGACAGTATAAGAATCACATACATGTATGTTACCATATTTGAACACAGTATGTGTGAAGCACTTTAGAGCTTAGGTGAAATATCGCCAAGCTATAAGATCTCAGATAACTTCATAGGTCTTTAACAGCAAACATAAGAATTAGATTAGATTAGATTAGACTTTATTGTCATTACACATAGTACAGGTACTAAGGCAACGAAATGCAGTTTGGCATCTAACTAGAAGTGCAGAAGCAGTAAAGTGTAGATATACATATGTAGATTAAATACACTGTGAAAGTGCTATGGATGAGATATGTACAGTATAAACAGTAGAATGATATGATACATTTATATACAGTGTATGTGATTATAGAGATTATGAATAGGCTTTGGGTTGGGTTGGGTAGACTGACATGTTGAAGCTACACATAGAAACTCCATTATGTAAATGTCATGTCGAAACAGAGGGCAACTTAGAGAAAAGTCAGTGGACATTCCACAGCCTGCAGTAATTTTGCTATTGTTAAGAAGCAATTTTGTTTACTTGCACGCTCAGGTTTGGAAAGCAGGTGCAGGTTGTTTTAAATTCCCTCTACCCAGTCCTGTAATTGGATTTGGTAGCACTGAAGTGTCTGTGACCTTTGCGGTGAGCTAGCTTGATTAAACTGGGGATCTTATAACCCCTGACACCTTTAGTCCTCTGACAGTCTGGAGACAGGTAAGAGGACAACTCACCTGAGAGGCAAGGTCAGCCGTCAGGAAACCAAAGGGTCGTCTCCTTGTGAATTAAAAGCTGACAAAATGAGCGCAAGAACACGAGAAAACAAACTATATATTAAAAATAATAATAATAATACAAGTGCAAAGATGGCAGCTCGAGATATTTTGTGTTTACTATTCTGTTGTACTGTTTTCATAAAGCAAACTTGGAAATTTAAGGTTCACTTAAGATTTATCCTCTGAGGCTTGTCTGCAAAACCTGAATATTTATTCAGGGATTTCTGAGGCTATTATGAGAATTAATTATTTAAGCCTGTCCGATGGAGGATTTAACATGCATCACAGTTAATGGCTACCACATGAATGTTTAAATGTTTCCAAAGGTTATGTACCCTGTAGCCTTTTCAAAAGGTTACCCCTGCAGTGTCGGAGCGATCACCTATTGGATGTCCTGAAGTTACGCCGCTGGTCATCTTTATGTGTCTGGCAGCAAACTCAGCTTCATTATTTACCACTTCAGGTTTCCCCAGGACGGGACTTAGTACAAAGGTGATCGTTTCTTTGAGTTACTGCAGGAATCAGAGTCAGCAGCTGAGCTGTCTGTCGAGCAGGGCGCTCTGAGACTGTAACTCTGTGGCTCTTTGGTAAGTCAGTAGGTCACATTTCTATTATCCAGCTGAATAATTTATGTTTAAGACTACTTCTCATTCCTGAACAATCCCTTCTCAAAGTCAGGTCCAAAAGATCAGTGGTACACTTAAAATATATTTAATCATTCACCTTCACTTTATGTGAATACTCCCAAATCACGCTTTTTTATATTCTTACTTAGCAAAATGTAAGAAATAGTGTGAGTGTTACTCAACTGCAGTATATTTTACCTGCTGGTTATGTTTACTTTGAAGATTAAAAATGTGTAATACATATATACAAATAACATATGATTAGTTTATAAATATTCTATAAATCATGATGTATTGTTACAGATAACAGTATATAAAATATACAGTACCAGTCAATAGTGTGGACACAGTTTCCCATCCACTTCAATGGGAAACTGTGTCCAAATTTTTGACTGGTAGTGTAGTTATACAGTATAATAGCATTATGAGTAATTTTTAAAAAGTAATTCACGTACATTTAATTAGTTTTTGGATATTATTAAGCTTTTAATCGGTACAGATACTGGTACTGTGTATGTACTGCTTAATTTTAATGGGATCTGGCTGTGCAGTAGCTGCACCAGTGTGGACTTTAATTACTTGTTATTTTCTTTTATGTTTTTTTTATCAAACTTGATCTAAAAACGACAATCACCAGCTGACACTGCATCTTCCCTCAGCTTTATGGAGCCTCAGCAAATTTTAGCTCATTGTTTAGCTGTTCGGACCACAACCGTCATTCAACAGCTGGTTTAGGCTTTTGTTCTTCCTAACCTTGAAAATGGAAGTAAATAAATAATTATAATAATAAATAAATAATATATTTATTATTATGCATTTATAATCAGCTAGAATGGAGCGGCCATTTTTGACCGGGAACACCAAACTAGCAAACAGGGAATGAACACAGCAGGAGGACTTATGACAGTTTAATCAAATACTATTTAGACTCTATTGTTTGCATGTAAATATCCTCTAAGTAATGACATTTTAAGATATGTCAAGCAATATGGAGTGGAAGGGATTATATACATATTCATGCATTGGTAACAAGTACATCATTTACGTTGTCTGCAACAAACGATTCCCCACAATAACAACAAATAGATTGATCAGCAAACAGCAGCAGATTGCAGCTGTTAATGAATTTTGACTTCATCACGCTCCATTAACGCAATGCAGCACATTACATGCAAACAAACTGGTTTTGATACGGCAACCTGTTTATGTAGGATAGGATATGTTCCACAAAGTGCTTAAGGTCAGATTTGAATGCAATCCACAGCCGTGCTTGGATATTCTTTTTATTCAGAGCAGTTGTTCAAATAGGAACAGGAGGCATAATACTTCATGTCGAAGCTCTGTGTTGTGCAGAATATCATTAAAATGCAGACAGAGACAAAGCATCTGAGACAAATTCCCATTCAACATTTGTAATCCTTGAGAGCATAATGAAATTCTTATCTTTCTAAAAATGCATAGATCTCAGTAAGCTCTCTGCAGAATTAAGAGTTCTCTGAGCAGCTGTGAATGTGAGACAGATCTATCAAAACTGCTTGTCATTTGTAACCAATGGTGAACTGAACTGATCAGTGCTGCAACGGCATGTCAGGGGAAAAAAAGAGAAAAAAAGATTCACTCAATGTTACTAAATTATAGCTTCTCATCTATATTTATCAATTAGGATATTTTATGATTAGAAATGATGCACAATAGTCATAACAAAACGACTATTCATTACTGGTATTTCAAAAGAAAACATGCTCTATGCAAATCAGCGCGACGCTCGAGTTGATAGCTGCTGCTTACATATGATGAACAGTTGGTAAACAAAACCGACTGCACATCTTTAAGCAATCAAGAATTTTGACATTATCAATAATGACCGATGGAAGCATGATTTCAACGACAACAGAAATGACAAACAAGAGTGTGGCTTCATTTGTCTATATTAAGATAAGCTGGAGTGAGGTAAGCTTTGGGGAGGCATTCAGTGCGCTGCTGATTTGAATGTGATTAATGAAGGGCCAGGTCTTCAAATCTCATCCAGCTCAGACAGCCAGTCTGTCTCCGATAGGCCGCTGCTCAAAGTCGCTTCTGCTATCACAGCTCGCAGTCGCCGCCTGTTTCTGCCCAGAGCTCAGGAGGGGAGACGCCTGGGTGCCGTCTAAGCCCAGATCACAACATAAAGGGTCAGAAAGGGTCTGTCCAGCTGAACAGGAGTTCAGCATTACGACTCCTCAACCAAGAGAGCGGCCATGAAAGTTCTAATCCTGGACATTCTGCTCGTTGCTATCCTCTGTTCACCCCTCAGTGTCTTCTTAAACACTTTCACATTCGCTGTTTTAAACGCTCAAAATCTGATAGTTGTTAAAAAAAAGGTTTGGGGACGGGAAATCATGCCCTTATTGTAGCTATGTGCAGAAATGCATCAGATAACTTTGTATCATGTGCATAAACTGATGCCCATATGCTGCATAGTGGGCTGCAGTAACTGGAACGTGTCGATCCAATGATCATTTTCTGAAGTGAACACGTGTCGATGATGGGAATGCATGTATCATGCATGCTTGTCTACACAGGATAAGTTCAGGTGGAGCACTGTCGTCGCTTGACCCTTCCCTAAGCCCCGCCTCTCGAATGTAGACTGGTCAATCATAGCAAAGAAAGCTTAGAGCCTTGACATTCATTCTAAGTCTTTTTTTTTTTTAAATCTTAGTATGCCGAGGTGACAGCTACTCAGAGAAATAACAGCAACATTATCATCCCATGTGGCTTATGGACCAGACCAATATGTGCATAATCAAATATGACCTCTCCTTTAGGCATCTGCAATCACATCATTGGCCTCATGTATTCGAATTGTACTTTCTTACCACCTTTGAATTGAAGCACTGGTTGCAAGTGAGAATGTATTTATGTGGTCAAGCTGGTTTGTCTGAGAGATTTGTAAACGGGATAGTCTACATCAGTGTGAGCCGTGTGCAAGGAGTTCTGCATCAGGGGATTCCTGATATGATGAATCTTTGTCCGGTGGTGTCAAGATGATTTTTTTTTTTTCACAGCTGAACGGACCAAAACAGCCTGTGATGACAGGTGACGTTAAACATCAAGATATCTGCCAATCCTGATAAAAAATGATGAAACCAGGTACAGTATGTTGTGCTCAGTCTGTTCAGTCTAAAATTGTGAATGCAGCATAAAACAGACAGCTGAGAAAACACATTGTTTTAGAGTGATAAGTAGTTTTCACTGTCTCTGAAGGTTTATAACAAGGACCAATGCCAGTCTAGAAAACTTCAGGGCTTTTAACTTTAAAGCTTGGCCAAACATGCATCATTTTAAAGCACATTGTAAATGCATCCAAGTCCAAAAATGGCACACGACAATGAATTTTTGCTTTTTTTATTTTTGGATATATCTCTTTGAGAGCTTCTCTAGGTGTGGAAACAGGACTGAAAAAATAGTTTCTGGAATTTACTTAATTTTATGTCAATTGGATGCATTAAATAATTTTACATAGATCCAGTTACACTTTTTTTAAATTTAATTTACTTACATTTTTAAGTGGAATGTGCTCAATATTCTTTGGTAATTCTAAAATGTATTTATTTACTTATTAGCTCAATTTTTGGTCACATGCAAACCCCCCACAGAAAGGCCCCAGGCCGGGATTCAAACCCAGAACCTTCTTGCTGTGAGGTATCCAGCATCCCACCATGCAGCCAAACTTTTAACCAAAATGAGCAGAAAAAAAAAATCCCCACATGAGCAGAGAAGACAATATTGTGGAAATTAAATTGCACATATATTTTAAAATTACTTTTAATTGAGTTGAATTAACTCGTCTTAAACAAGGGCAGTGCATTTTAAAATCAATTAAAAAAGATTAGTAGGATTTAGCACCACATTATAATCTATTAAAAATAAATCAAATACCATTAACAAGGAGTAAGAATCTTTTTTTCTTTGTGAGCTGTAATAAATGTACCTTTTCATAGCTGTGAGCAATACAAATGAAATTGAAATACTTTCATACACTATTCATTGCGTCAGAGGTTATAATTCAAATTAATGATGATGTGGAAAATCCTTTTCTGCATAGTAACTATAGCTGGCAAATAAATAAGACAAGCTATTCTTGCATAAATACAGTGATATAAAAAGTGGGAAGTAGGTCCTCACCATACTAAAAGGAAAAGACTCAGAAGTTACACAAGTGATGAGTTAGAAATTTATTAGTAACACAAATTATATCTTCATTGTGTTATTATACAGTACAATGGTGCAGTTTTAGCATCAACCTGAAAGCTAACCACAGCTAGCCTACATCCCACTTTTTAAATACTTATACCAATACATGGAGATAAGTTCAGAAAATGGTGACCTGTCCCTTTAAGGGAGGGCAGCCTTACCTAAACAGAATGAGCACAGTGGCTGCTGAGAGGCTTGCCTCCTCGCTCATGTCACTTTAAAGACATCAAAGGTGATGTCAGCAGAGAGCATGTCATTCCTATCAAGCCATACATGCATTAAGGTCAACCTTGACAAAGTCAACAGCCCTCAGCTATACAGAACCCAACTGATGCCACCTGCAAACAACAGCTGACTGAGGCTTTCTGTCTCGGCTCATTTCGCTCCACGTGAGCTTCACTGAGCGCGGTATGAACAAATTACAGAACTACACCAATCAATTTAGGAGAATGCACAGCGATCACATGGATGGCACGCAGTGGATGTCAGTTTTCTGAGGTTGTCACCTCACCTACTGCGTCTTTATTATAGGTGTAAGTGTGTCACTGCTGATGTATGTGGATCCACAGCATTTTTACAACATGTCAACCCCAATAAACAAGTGCAGTCTGTGTTTTCATCATGAGTAACAAATGCTGGAGGTACATTATTCCTCTGTTGGAATACCATGTGGTTAAGGTCTGAAAATGTTCTGACCTGTGGTTGATTCCGCATAACCATCTGGCTACTCTAAGCTGCAAGGTCACTTTTCATCCAGCCTCTTTGTCCTCCTTTCTGAATGTAACAACTGTTTCGGCATTGCAAACTTTCCTCCTCACTTTTTTTTTTTTGCAAATGCATTTTGGCAAGATCATATGAATGTGCACGACAGGTGAAGAGAATGCACGGGTTTGCACAAATGCCACAAGTGATGCATGAATAAAAAGGGAAATGAGGCGTTTGTCTGCTTCGTGCACTTTGACCAACATAGGTAACAAAGCGCCCTATCACCATACTGACAAATCATGTCACCTGAACTAATAACTTCAAACGTGACTCACCGTTAAAGCTTAACACTATGGTAGATGTAGATGGATGAATGAAAACCACAGTGGTCATGTCTCGGAGGTTCATTACATGGCACACATACGTCACTGCTTTGTGATGTCGTTGTAAAACCAAAACAAACGAGGGTTTTGTTCGTTTGGACTAACAAAATACAAACATTTTTAGAACCAAACTTAGTGAAAAAAAAAAGTGCTGCTCACTGCTGAATCTTACCTTCAGATGTGGGCTGAGATTTTCTTTGTTGCCTAGAAATGTTATCACTAAAAGTAAACTGAATAGTGAGCCTGAATGCATCACGTGTAGACACAGATGATAGTCGGTAAATTCATCCTGCCTGATCGTATGGCTTGTATGACTTAAAGGCCACCTTGTGATCACTGCAGTTGTCCCGGAGCCCATGACTTCAGTGTCCCCCCCCCCTACAATCCATTTATGTACCCCTTTAAATCGTATGTATCTTGTTGTCTTGTCTTGTTATCTTGTTTTTATGTCTTGCTGCACAATTAATTGGCCTTTGGGGACACATAAAGTTGAGGTTGAGTTACTTAAATGTATTTTAGTTATAATACTTGTGGCTTTTCCTCAAAAATCTACGGCCCACTTTTTTTCTTCTTCTTTTATTTAATTAAAGTATCTTCTTCCTTCCCTCATAATTCAAACGCTGCATTCAGATTAAGCCAATATCATAATTAAACACGGAGACAAACAACCTCCCTCTCCTATCTTTGATTCTCCTATATAGGCTACAGTGAATCATTAAAATGCTCAATAACATCCCATGTGGTTTTTTTTCCCGTTTTCATTTAACAAGGCAGATTTAGATCCTGTCCTCCGCTCTTTGCTTCACTGCACCCTGTTAAAATGTTGCTCCACTGTGCCACTCAGATATATAGCTCGTATTAATCAGTGCATACAGAGGTATATGATATGCTTCAATTTCACTATAATTACAACATAAATTATCACATTCAAATAATTATGAACCGAGAAAAAAAAAGAAGAAAATGCGATGAAGTCAAACAGATGATCACCTCTTACGCTCATTTTGTAAGCAAGATTATGCACATACAGTATATGCTAATGAAGCATGTAAGCAGAAGAGGAGACAAACAATAGAACTACTGTATACGAACACTGACTCAGTTCCACCCATGTGAATTCTAATTGATATTCATGAACGTGCACAAGTGTTTTGTCTGAAAGCAATGCATCAAAAGCAGATCGAAAAAAATATTTGCTCAATATCTATGAACTTGGGTTATTAAAAAAAAAAAAAAAAAAAGGCAGATAAAATAAAACGTACATCATACATTCTGGACAAAGAACTATTTACTTTGCCGCATCCTTAATGCACCTGTACAGAAAAAACAACAACATCTGACCATGGATAAATTAGTGCCGTTTTTTTTTTTATCAATACACCGGCAGCAGAGGAGCTCGTAATGCGTCATACGACACGCCTCTCAGGATGGAGGCTCTGCGGACCTGTCGAATTCTCATCGCTGGGACTGTCCACTCCAACAAAGTAATGAGATCATCCTGGGTGAAGTGATGCTGAAAATGAATCATCTCCTCCCTATTCCCTAACCGAGCAGTGCGGGCACATTTCTCTTGGACCTTGTACTGTGAGGCCATCCATCCTCCACCACCATACAGGGCAGCTTCACCCATCACAGGCACAGCCCGGCCCAGCCTACCCCACCCCGACAAAAGGAAAAAATATGACGTTGTCAATTAGGGCGCTCACTCACTTGAGGCTTAAATTCAACCGCAAATTGCTCCAATCCAGGTCCGGTTATTGTTCGGCCAGGTAAAGCCCTATATTTGTTGACAAAGGTATGTCATCAGAGAACATACACAATAATATCCTCGTATCTTCAGGACATATTTTCTATTTAGAGGAAATGGTTATTTCAGTTTAACACAATTTAGCTTTGGGACAAAACGTTTTTTAGAACATTCCTGTGGGTTAATGAAATCACGACGCGCCATCAGTGGTGGGGTTGAAGGATGGCCACAGTCTTAATCCATTAGACCTCGCAGCCCTGTTTTTATGCTAGCCTGCTATTTGGACAAAGCGCGTTGATGAATTTCTGCTTGAAAAGGCTTATTCTGGACAAAACCCAAACAAACAATCCACTGCAAAGAAAAAGGAGGTGCGGTGTGACCGTGAAGATAAAGCTTAATCTATCAAAACTCTGTAAGCGTAATGGGAAAAGACAGTTTAAAGGTTTAGAATAATCACAGATGTCAGGAGCTATTTTACACCGTGCAAAGGATATGAGATGTCTTGGAAATATGATTTGTCGAGGAGCCGAGCTGAGATATGGGGCTGGGGCTGCAGCTATTGACTATCATTATGGGGAAATGGTGCAGGTCAGGGTCGGGGCTCGATAACTGGCAGTGCCACAGGAGACAAAATCAACAAAGCCAGGCCGCAGGGACATGCAGGCACCCAAAGGTGGACAAACACACCTCTGACCAGATGACCTGCTCCAGAGAGTGAGTAGCTTGCCACGCGACCTGAACATGTGCATTAGGCAGCCAAGGCCTGCATCTGAGTGATGACTCACTCTGGTCACATGCAGCCACATGTTAGCCTATACCATGGCTATTTGCCATGCAAATGAAAAAGCAGTAGGAGCTGCACTTCTGTCAAGGTACCAGTTTATTGCGAGTGTAAGCAGCTCATCACAGGATTGGTTCATTGCAAATCCATTTAGTGTGCAGTGCATTAATCATGCTGCAGGCTGCCAAGGTTCACCATTTATGCTCCTCTGTAGATTACAAGCAAGGGGTGCTGGAAATTCTGCTTAATAGCAAGGAAGCTCTCATTATACTCGCTGCATTCATTCATTTTTCCGACGTTGCGTGTCGTGTTACATACGTGCTAAAGGAGCTCTGATGGAGAGGCAGCCGGCTGATACCGCATGAGCACAGAATGGGCCGACAATCTGACTTGTAGAGGAGTTTCAGGCTTCTCTGAGAGCTTGATGTACAGTAGATAGAGATATCATTATGAGAATCTCAATCTCCCCATCAAACTCCCAGGGGCTCTCTCTCAATTCCATTGGTGTTGCAGAGCTGCACTGAGTGGGGTTCTGACATTACACTCAGTGCTAAGGTGATGTTACCACATCACAGAATTAGATCACGCTACAGAGATTTAAATGAATTAACCTAGCTGTAAAAACATTACAACTGAAATACAGAACAAAGAACGAAAAGAAGAAGAACAAGGTACCCTCCACCCACAACCCTGGTATGGTATAAAACAAATGGTTTTCTATCGTTCACAACTGGAAAATAAAATGCAAATGAAATAAGTCCTGGATTCAGTCAAATTAAGGTATGAGGTCCATATGGAGATGTCAACATTAAATAGATAAAGGGGGAACAAATTACCGTACTAATTTCTTAAATCGGAGGGTGTAAAGATGGTAGAAGGGTCAGAGAGGAGGCCCATATTTTTTTCATACGTTGCCGGTTTCCTCTTTACACTATACAGAATATTTCCAGGTGTATTATAGGATATTAATTCATTTAAACTGCCTCTGTGAAAGGGGGAAGTTCAGACTTCTAGTTTTTCAATACCTGCAAACAATATGATTTAGCATTGTAAGTCACATTGAGCCTTTGTGAGTCTCCCAGTATCCACACCCTATAGAATCACGTGGAATTTATGTGTTTGGACGGACGAAACGGAACAATACCACCAGAAATGGTTGAGGGCAGTGTAGCTACAATTAAAGCGGCATGACAAATATGAACGGAAACAATGAAGAGGAAAAAAGTGAAGCGATAAAGTACATCGTTTTTCTCCGCTTTTGCTGCTTACTACGTACATTATCGCAACCTACTACGGCCGTCGCCACATTTGTTGTTGTCCAAACCTTTGACACGTCACTGCTCTCCTGCGGTCGTATCCATGTCGACCTAAAGGACGTATGGAAGTATGTAGGGGGGTCGACGGACGTTTCCATTTATGTACGTAGAGGGAGCATAAATGGGCCTTTAAGAATACTATAAATAGAAGAGGTCAAGCCCTTTGTATTATGTAAGGCTCTACTAAATAAACGCTTTTCGAATGGGGATTCTGATGGTGTAAAAACATTTTCAAAAGCTATCACTTACATTTAGAATCTCGATCAGAACCAATCAGAAAACACGTGCATTAATGTAATTAATAGCTGCGTTGCAGGCATCAAGCTAGAAAAAGCACATGGACTCATGAAACATCACACACACATTGTTCGTCATCAGATAGGACCTAAGACGGGAGTTGATGGATGGAGGTGCCAGAGGGAAAGTAATTTCCACTCACTTATTCCGGCTACTGTGAATAAGAAGAGGCAGAAGGAAAGCTGAACAGGAGGCTACACCTCTATTTTTCTGTATAATTCTGCTATAAAACCATGTGAGCGTTTACAATAATCTTGATCAGATTTCAATCATATCCTGGGACATCCAAAACATCCCTATTAGTCATGCTTAAAAGTATCCATCCACAGACACCACACGCATATGGCTTCCCGGATATTAACAAATATGAGCCGAGGCGTTTCGATAGTGCGGTGCGATAACGGGAGCTGATACCAGTGATGTGTGGGGCATTGGAAATATGACATCAGTCATATCGGAGAAATATCTCAACTCAATATTCTGATCATATCAAAATGGTTCCAGTCCAGATAAGATATGGTGTTCCAGACACTATGTTGTGATCAGAGAGTATCCAACATGGACATCATCCCATATGACTCTCAAGGCACTGAGCCAACAAGCTATGAGCTCTGGTATTCTGCTAAATGGCTGCTGCAACAGCACCGAATGGGCGAACCGACATTATCAATGCAAGCTGTTGATTTGACCTGGTTGCATCCCTCCCTCCTGCCAGAGGTGTGGAGATGAAACTCGGTCCTGAATCTGCGAATGGAGCTGTGTGGCGTGTGAAAATGTCAGACAGAGACTGTGTTTTCCACCAACTTATGAAGCAGATGTTAGCTTAATAAGCGAGCTAGCGAACTGTGCAGCTGTCAGAATCTGCTGGCATCAAAATCTAAGGTCAGTGGCTTTTTGTCTGCCTCTGTCTGAAACCAAGGACCCGTCCTTTCAGAGATGACTCTGGATTCTGATGGTGAAAATGTGAGCAGTGTTCTTAGAGAAGAATAAGGGAACATCCAGACAGATGTGTGATGTGACATTAAGGTGGCGAGCAGCAGCGCCAACAACGCAAGTGCTTCCTCGAGAAAAACACAATGTGTCACACCTCTCTCTGTCAGGGTGGGCTGACATTGCTCTCATCTCCAGCTTTGAATTGCAGGAACCAGTGATCCATAAAGAATAAGAGTTAATGCAAAGTGGGGTCTCTCCGAATGAGGCTGTGCATCACGGCAGACGTCTCATTCTTCTTTTCACGTGACAACCATGCAACTTATGGAAAAATGCTACAGTGAAGTCAAACTGCTCCTGTAAATGTACTTGGAATTACATTCTGCACGGGTAGCTATTAGCTGCATATATTGGCAAAAGAATTATAGGTAGAAACGGGATAAAATTCACTCCTACGTGATGGGAAGCTTCCTATTCTAGATGGTAAAATCCATATTTAAAGGCAGAAAGGCTGCAAAACCTTCTGCATTAAGTTTAGTATGTCCTCAGTTGAGATAAAAACTTATGCAAGTCAAGGTTTCATCACCAACTGCTCCGATCCTAATTAAGCTGTTACTCTTCAAAAATGCAAATCCCATTCAAAGTGCTTTGGAAAACTTCAATGATTCCCTGATTAAAAACTTCTTTTTTTTAAAAAATTTCTATTCTGGTGAAGAGCTGATATTCCATCAGTCATGAATATCATCTATATATGAGTTTGCAAAGTGTTTGCAAGTGTGACAGGTTCATACAGGCTTACTAGCTTTCTATCAGCATTGTGCAGGTGGAGTCTTTTTGAAAATGTGCACCACCGCTAATGTGTTAGCGATGCTGGATTTGTAAGAGGAAACTAAGCCCGGCTCTTTTCTGAGGTATTATCCTCAGCCATCTCCCCCCCCCAGCCACCTCAGAGTCTGATTGAAAGCCCTGTTTGTAAATTCCCAAACATCACGGTGGCTCACTGCTGGTTGGCGCTGATACCAAGAATCTGTACTTTATTAAGGCTGCAGATAACACTTTTTTTTATTTTTCTTCCGTGAAATTATTTTGGGAGCATGCAGTTGTTTACTTTGAATATTGGTTTGGTAATCCTGTGCTGAACTGTAACTATGCGCTTGGATATTACTATACAAATCTGGAATTTTGGCACTAGTGCAAAAAAAGAAAAGAAAAAAAAACCCGTTACCGTTACAATCTCCTTCCTGACAAACATTCATCAGAAATCACCCTGTCGACAGATGATATATTTCTTGGGAAATATCTGTCGGAAAAATAATCTGCTGCTTGCATGAGAAAAATATGTTGCATGGCTAAAAGGATTAGGCTTAAACCAAGGGTGACCACTGAGTGAAGGTGGCCATCTTACATAAAAGATAAGCAATTATGACTGATTTCTTGCACAGTCCCGATACAGTATACTGATGGGTTCACAGCTGGGTTTATGTGAATTATTGATTTTAAAAAACAAACAAACAAACAAACAAAAAGTTATTTAAAAATTATTTATGAAATTGTGCATACGTTTACCGATGCAGTGTACAGACAGCACTTTGCTGCAATGGACTATATTTAGCACGAGAGAGGGCAAAGAAAGATGAAAGAGGCTCCCAGTTCAGTACGGTATACAGTACATGGTAATTCCATTCACTAGCCTTCAAAGCGGAGAAAGTGAGGGCTCTGATTTATTCATAAGCCGGGCTTCTTCAGTCAGAGACTGGTAGACAAAAGCCAGACCACCCAAAGGTAAGCATTCCGCTGAGAGAAGCCCGTGAAGCTTCTGCGTTTTTCTGGATCCTGTTTTATTTTGACAGTTATGTTCTCCATGTCGTCTCTTTTGCTTTACACTTCCTGTCTTTGTCTGTTTTCCCTCCGCTGAGGTTGTTTGCTGCTTTCACCATGTGTTCAGGTCTCACCTGTTCCCTATCTCCATCTAGTCTGTGTGGTTTCTGGCCCTCATTTACTGTGTTTACATGCACATCAGTATCCCGGTTATTATCGGGTTTTTGGAGTATCCCGTCTTTGTGTTTTGCGCTTGTAAACATCATATCAGGGTCTCAGTAACCGGGACATGTCCATATCCTGTTTTTTAGAAAAGCCGGAGTGCTCCCAAAGAAACCGGGATATTAGCACATGTATGCGTCTTATCCTGCTTCCCGTATTGTCTGCGTTTGGGTCCTTTTTTAAACTGCAATGTAACAAACGGCGCTGATGGTTTGCTTCCAGACAACGTTCGAGATGGGTTCTTTCATGTGATTCAAATGCTCCTACATGGGCTTGAAGATTTCTTCCAGCTCCGTGACAGAGATAATTTCACATTATTCTGGCTGCACAGCCACCATCAAGTCTCTGTCAGTCTCTGTCAGAGACTGAAGGTCACCAATCTGTCCAGCTTACCTAACCTCGCGCAGCATTACACTGCACCTTCATCTTCCTCCTGAATCTCACCTCACTGCTGTGGCTGGAGAGGAGAAAACACTGCATTTATCTCTGTCGTGACAAAATGTTGATAAATCACTAAGTGTAGCATTGGCCTGGGCTAATTAAGGGTCGGCAGGTTTTTTTTAAAGTCCAACACTGACGCCAAAACCTACAAGTTTGTGGTTTATTCACCTTGTAGTATTTAGTGGTTCTGCAGAATTAGATTAACGTCAGGCTATTAAACCCTCCGAAACATGTTTTTGAGAAGCTCTCAGGCTTGTTCTGTATTAGGACACTAAACAAAGTAAATCTTTATATTTTTAGGATTACAAACAAAAATTGGTTGAAACAGCTCCTGAGATAATTATTGTCAGAAATTAACTAAATCAGAATAAATCAAGAATTCACTCAATTCAGAATATTCCTTCAGATGTTAATGCACCTTTTATGCAACGCCACTCTTAAAGCGTCTCCAAGTTGTCCACAAATGTATGTGTCACTATTTGGTACCCAATCAAATATTAGAAACAAAATGCAATTCAAGCTGTCTGATGAATTAATTTTTCTTTTCATCATTAGAGGGTTCCATCCTGTGTTTTTCTGATTATATCTTTAATCCAAGTTATCAAACTAGTTCATTCTATTAAAATGACACCTTCTAACCCATCGGACAGCCAACAAGCAATAATCATACCTTAATAATCATAAGACCTCTCTGGATTCATCTCGAACTGACAACAATCAGATGAAATGACAACATCAAATAACATATGCCGTCTCTGGCGTGCATTCTTTCATTAAGTAACCAGAGGCTCCTTGGACGAAAGGTGCTTTCTAATAAAGAAAAATTACTTTTAATCTAAAGCCTGTGGGGCCTCTTAGGTGTGATCTGGTCACATTGATCGATATCTCTCTGTCTGGTCCTTCCTCCTGGCTGTCGGAGAAACACACCGCCACAAACAACAAGAGCAACGTGACCTAATAAACCTATAGGTTTAGATTAAAAAATATATATATTATAAATTAGCTCACCCACAAAGCAATACTACAATTATGACAACATTTATTACAGTTGATTTTCACTCCACACTACAGTTGTAAGACCAAATGTACATTGTAAATGTAAATAAATCATGCTGAATTACTATTGGTTGATTATTAAATTTAATCAAGTGTCTGGATGTAATTAGAGCCGTAACATATAGTAAAGATGTACATTTGTGTGACATGGTTGATCGATGACTTAATATTCTTTGTTGACTTTCAGTATAATTGAGTCATGATATTGTGGTCATATTATTTACAGTGTAATAAGGGACAAATTGATCATTTTAAATAAGCAATTAACAGCTTATCAAATTAGTTATTATTAAATATTTTTAGCCATAAGAAAAAATAAGTTGGGTCTGATATGAACTTATTTAATAATTAAAGTTATTATGACATAGTAACATATAATATACTACAAGAGCACAGTCACTGTTGGTCTGTGGGAAACACCGCAGCAAGTTCACATTTCCCAATACAAGCACACATCGAATAGTCAACAGCAAAGGGGAGTATAGCAACCACAACGCCAATGAAAAATACTATAACAGACAATACACTTCCATTTCCATAAGACAATAAGATACATATATACATATAGATATATATGAAAGTAAGGCTATCTATAATACTACTAAGGTCAAGTAGATACAGAAGATGAACTATACCACAGGACGCTGTAAATATGAACTGTATCATTACTAGAAAAAAGAAAAAGACAGAAAGAACTAGAAAGCACTCGGAGAGCGCAGTCCTCATGTTGCCATTTCACTCCAAAGCAAAACTACAGTCATTTTGTTGCAGAGAGCCCCATCCTGTGGAGCCTTGTAATTATTACATTACAACGGTACATGTGGTATAACTAATAAACTATTAAAAAAAATTACTGGATCCAGACAGTAATCCGGATCACCACCAAAATCTAGTCGATTGCTCCTTGGGTCACTTCCGAACTCTCCTGGAAATTTCATCAAAATCCATCAATAACGTTTTGTGTTATCTTGTTAACAAACTAACAAACCAACCAACGATGCCAGCAAAATCATAACCTCCATGGCAGAGGTAATAACAACGAAGACCACATTCCCATTTGAACACTAACGATGACAACATTCCCATTTGAACAGTAACAACGACGACAACATTCCCATTTGAACAGTAACATCGACGACAACATTCCCATTTGAACAGTAACATCGACGACAACATTCCCATTTGAACCATAACAACGACAACAACATAAAATACTGTAAAATCCATAAAATATCATATCAGAGTACAAAGTGCATGCATTTACTCAATCCCATCCTGGTGTGTGCTAGAAACATTTATATTTCATATGGTACTGAATCCTAATGTAAGTTATTAACATATTCCAGACCCCTCTGTCAGTTTCGTCTCAGAGATTGTTTCCCTGTTGTTAAAAACGAAAAAAAAAAAAAGAAATCGCCAACCTACATTAATAAACATTTGCTATTTACGATGGTTCGCACATCCAGCAGACACGGAGCGATATTAGTATTCATTTGGAGCCATGCCTCTCGCCACTTCAAATGTAAGTCCATTATTTTCTCTCTTGTGACTTCTGATAGGGTCTCCACCGACTTTTAGCTCCATATAGTTGGTAAATGCTTATCAGCGAAATGTTCACAAACGACTCATTGATGTTTCCTGTCTGCTGTTGGTAACTTTCTTGCTGAAAACAACTACCTGCTGCAAAACCAATCTATTTATCTGCTGTCCAAGCTTGGCTTCTTTTTTTTTTTATTTACATGCAAGATCGTAAATTCTGTATGTCCCTCATGTAGTCATTCTATATTGCACAAAGGTACAATAGAGGTCTGATGTAAAATGCACCATAACCATGTCACAGTATCCGCTGGCTGCCTGTCTGGCTGTTAGCCAAGGAAATATTTTACTTGGAGAGCAGAAGCGACTGACAGATGCCTGAGCGGCAACACGGCATACATCAAGGCTTCGGCAGGATGTTAATACAGAGACGGTCTCTGCTTGTATCCACCTGCAGCTATTAAGACTGCCAAATCACAGGCGGGAGAGGAGCTGGCCGGCAGGCTGGCAGGTCTGTGATACGAAGCACCGCTTCGGTACTCTGTATCACAGACCTGACCTCACTAGACAACAGTCAGCTCTAGGTGTTAAACTACCGCATCCGCTCCATACATCACTGTTATCTCTATTACCCGTGCGAGATTAGCTTTCAGCCTGCGCTATACCTTGCCTGTTCAGTCTGCCACTGGTGAGCAAGAACCTGGAGAACCCAGGCAACGTGAGATGATAACCCCCCCCCCCCCCCCCCCCCCCCAAAAAACAAGGTTAATCTTCTGAAATGTGAGTGAAAGCACATATCCTCCAAAATATATACTATATACGGCACATAATCATAATCATACTGACTATTAGAGCAGGATTTTGAATATATCTGTTGAAATAAACAGCATTAAACCTTTTAAATGACTCTTCCTGTATACCTTTGTGAATTAATTCATGGTGGATTAAAAAGAAATTCTCCAGAAACACCCAGAGGCGCGCCTGGAGTCTAATTCCTAGACCCCAAATTGGGAAGCACTGTGTGTTCTCACACACACACACACACACACACACACACACACAGTAACAAACAGACTTTAACTTTATGTTGGTGTATGAGCTGTTTGTACGTAGACTACACTGCATCCATTTATTCTTCTTGTTGGATTATCAGTATATATATTTTTTTTTTGTTAAAAAAAAGAGAGCCTCTGACATAATGAGGACGTGAAGGGGCCCATATGTATTCCCTAGATGACCCTTCTGAGAGGAATCGACGGGGCTACATGAACGTGTCAGGTTTATTAAGTCAGTGCTTAGAAATTAAGCCTCAAAGTGGCGAATTAATCATCATTTCAGAGTACTAAGTGACAGAGGAGTGTGATTATTGAAGATAATTTTTTTTGGGGGGGGGGGGGGGGGGGGGGGGACTGCATTCAAATGAACATAGCTAATGGCATATTTATTATCTTGTACTTCCTAGGTGGAAAGGGGTGATATTGTGTGTGTGTGTGTGTGTGTGTGTGTGTGTGTGTGTGTGTGTGTGTGTGTCTGTGGATGTGTGCCTGTATCTCAGCACAACACCACAATCCAGCCAACATGTACTGTACGGACCGAGAGATGTGAAGGCGGCGGGGGACTCACCGGCTACAGCACTTCAAATATGAGATAAACATCCGAGAAATGATGTACATCCAGGAAACACACACACACACACACACACACAGACACACATAATATGGAAAGCCACTATGGAAAAGCTTTTATCCAATTTATAATCAAGGTCTGTTTCACTTATACCATATTTTAGACTCAGCTATTTGGACTACAACTGTGTGCATTGAAGCAAAAATACATTTCTCAATGCACGTTTCTTAATAACACGTTGAACAAATACCAGAGTACATTGAAAAACACTTAAGGGGAGCCTCCGTTCTCCCATCTCCCATCTCTCATCTCCTGCTGCAGGTGTCAACCCGCGTCAACCCGTTCATAGTGATGGAATGTCGAAACGAAGAGGCGCTTCTACTTCTAACACAGACATCTACGAGTACGTGCACCAACTCGAATCGTATCCTGCACACAGAACCATCCCGTGGCGTTACCGGTAACCTCTCTCTCCCACAACTACCGACACTGCAAACCCGCTCTGTGCGCTGCAGCCTGCAGGAATGCGCAAAGGATCACGACGTTTCACTCATGCACGGAACGCGCTGCTTGGCTGCTGAGTCGCAACTTTTATTTTAAAATGCTTTCCAAACGGGGAACGTGTAGGAATGCAAAAGCGTCAGGGTGGATCGTGTCATCCAATAGAGTTACGCGGTTCTGTACCTGTGCGAAACGCGTGTCGAGACAAAGCGGTTAATTGTGCGCGCTTGCAGCGAGCAGACGGGCAAGGATTCTGAACTGTACTGCAAGGATCGCACACTATTGCATAGCACCACAATAAGTTTGACGGACGCCTTACCTGTTCAGGAGAGGAGACACGACTGTGAGCAGAGGAGAGAGGACGTCGGGCGGAGCGCCAAGCCACACAGCCTGCAACGGTGGATGAAAGGACTGATGCACGTCCAGCGGACAACTCCAAAGTGCGTCTGTCTTTCTTTTTTTTCTGCGCCTGTAAAAGGAAAGGGAGATTCAGACCACCCCTTATATCAAACTGTTTCCAGCTGTTCCTTCCTCATCACCAGGGCATCCAAGATCTTTTTTTTTTTTCATGCATGTACAGCAATTGGTGGCCTGTGCACTTTATGAAGGTTATGCAATATATATATAATGACTTTAGTCACATAAAACATCACCATCATCATCACTTTTTTTTTATATATATATAGTGAATTTAGCAAAGAAGGTCGTATCCTGTCATGTCTATTTGTATATAACGTTATTTTTCTTAAAATGCTAAGAAAAGGTCACTTCAATTAAAAAAAAATGAATAAAAAATATCAATGTGTAGATATATAATTTCAGATGAATACCTGGAACGTGAAATACTGAAATATCTTAGTCACAGAAATATTCAATTCAAAACCATTTTCAATTCAACTGAGATAAATATTTCACGCCACTGTATTAGAAAATCCTTCAACCGTGGACACAGACCTAAATGAGGCTGCTTCTACTTTCAGAGAACCCAGCCCTATAAGCTTTAAAGTTGATTCATTTATTTATACTTATCCTCTATTCAACCGAGGTATTAACTTTGAGCCTCATCTATTTGTTAATTGGGTTCTGGGCTAGAAAACTATCTCTGAAAACAAAACCAAAAAACGCCCAACATCACCACATAGAAACAATGATAAAAGTAAGTAAATTAAAAGCAGTCGACATGATTAAAGACACACATGGCCTTGAAAACCCCTTTTTCTAAAATGAACTTCTAAAATCAAGCTTTTTATGTGAGTATAATAAAATATTATTGATTCAAAATTTGTTTGGTCATGTCAGCAAACTTCTTGGTTTGAAAGGTTTCGTGTTCAGGATATTAATGACCCCATAATACCTTATACAAATTCCGATTGGATAATTTTCTAAATGAAAACAGGAAACCATGAGTCAAGGAATAAATGAATGAAACACATTTTGCTGGGGCTCCCTTTTTGTCCAGACCTTGGAAAAGAGAACTTTGGTTTCTGCCCTCATTCTAGCCAGTAAAGCAGCAGAAAGAGAGAGAGAGAGAGAGAGAAGTCATTATCGTTACAGATTATGACTCCAGGGACCATTCATCATAGGACAAATCCCAGAGGAAGGTACACCAGCAGTATGCACATCATTATCAATATAATCAACTCCCTTGTGAAATCCCCACACCCCAAAATAGAGAGGAAGTGGCACGGGTAGATTTCATTTCCATGATCTGTGGAGAATGTGCTCAGAATCCAGGAATACAAACTACACCAAGGGTAAATACGCTGTTATCAGAAGCGTCTACATAATTAAAGTATTCATTTCATGTAATTACTGCCTAATCCGCTTGGGACACCAATATGAACTTCCTGATATTGAACAACCTGAGCAAGTGGTGCAGAGCTCAGTAATATCAGACGGTTTCAATCCTTTGGGTGACAAAGCGGCTCTTAAAATTTGTATCGCCTGTCAGTTAGAATAGGTTCCAAGAGAAACGGCAGGTTTTCATTGGTCCAAATCATATGTGAGTTGTTTTTTTAAATTTCTTTTTTATAGATTCACTGGGACATTGCATCATAGTTTGGTCTTATCATATTGAAAACAGACATGTCAATAACAAATAAAAAAAAAACATAGACAAACAAAGCACCAGAGTCTGTATTTTACAACATAATATAAAGACAACATACACGGATAAAGACATTTCATCAAAGAGTTCATGGAGGTAAGCGCAGCTGGATACCAAGCAATAATCATTTCTAGCCAATAGAAACCGTAGTTAGTCTATCAAAAGTATGAGCGAATAGGTTGCCATGTAGTGTGGAATGTTTTCTGGTTGACAGAGAGAATTTTATTTTTTTTCCAGTTTAAGGAATGACATGAGCTTGGTTTGCCAAAGGCATTCTGTGGGAGGCTTAAGCGATTTCCAGTGCAAGAGAATACATCTATGGCCAACGGGAGAGTAAAAGGATGGAACATTCAATTTCGGTTTACAGAATTCAGGGTGGTTAGAAGGGACTCCAAAAATAGCACTGAGTGGACTGGGTGTAAGGTCTGTCTAGGACTACGGACATGGTCTTAAAACAGGTTTTTCCAATATCCTGTTAGTTTCGAACACGACCAAAAAGTATGGGCTAGATGAGCAGGGGTGAAAGTGCATCCGTCACAAGCCTCAGGCGAGTTCGGCTTGGCTCAAATGCATTCTATGGTTCACTTTAAACTGTATGAGATTGGGCCGTGCACTAGCGGAGGTGTAATAAACCTGTAGTTTGGCTTTCTTCCACCATTTGCTCCGAAATTGGACTCCACTGCCTCCTCCAACTCACGTTTGATTTTGGAGAGACGGGGGGGGGGGAATCCGATCCGGGAATGTAATTGCATAGCCTAGATGTTAGCCCTGTCCATTTTTACGGTTTCTCTAAGATATGTGATAAATCCTCGAGGGGCATTTCAAGAAATGTTGTGCAATTGTCCTCAAAACTGCGAACGTGGAGAAAGCAAAACGAGTTGTCTCAGGGTAAGTAATAGTTACTGATCAGATGCTGAAAATCAGCAATAGCCTCCGCAAATAGGTCTCTGGATTCCAAAGCATGGATGCAGTGCAAGTCTAGCTTAGATGGCAATAAGTGCTTATTGCGTAATGGACCAAAGCTGACAGAACCGTTGGGTCTTCGATGAAAGATTTTGCAGCCGTTATTCGGTAGAGGGAAGCATGCTAAGGCTGCAGATTGAGATGTGTAATCCAGCCCGTTCTCATACAACCAACTAGTAATAATATTTACTGCCCAATAATAAAACACTAAATTAGGCAGGCCTGATCTACCATCCCATCTTGTCACTTGTAAAGCTCTTTTCCGTATTCTTGCTATATTTTGCCGGCCTGTGCAAATCGTTTTTTGTCAGAAAAATGCAACCCGCTCCGCAACTTTGAAGGTCTAGTACTAAAGCTTGACAAATAAATGTAATTCAGCAAGTTAGTCAGTGTGTGGAAATCTCTTCTGAGAAGTTTTGTTCGACACATCCCTCTCCTATACGCACTTGCCTTAAAAAAAATAGAGCGAAATATTCTTTTGCTACCTGCTCTGCAGCGGAAGTTATTGTAATGCAACCGATACAATGAGAATACTTATGACTGTATTCATGCTGTTTGAGCTGTTTTGTGTTTGAGAGGAAAAGCTCAGTGTCAGCTTTTGTTCGAGCAGCGGGGGCTTATTCCAAACACTTGGCTTGTCATTGGGTCACCTGCCGTCAATAGAGGATGACTTAGTTCTAAATCTCATCAATTTGCTGTGTGGAGAAAAGGGGACAAACGGCTGCCTTTTGACGCCATAGTGTCGTTTACATGATCCCATTCATTCAAGGAGGGTTCAGTTGAAGACATTAAGGCCACAGATCCGTGTTCTCGACCAATTTAAGGTGTTTCGCCACAATATCAGGTCACACCATTTGGTTTTCCCACGCTGTTCTATAAAAATCAAGCACAACACAAAATGCAACATGTAAAAGTTTAAATTATTGTGCGCTGAAAACATTATGTGAAGTGCAGACTCACCTAATACCCTCACTGTTGACTGTGTAATTGTTTCATGCGTTTCTTTGTGTGGTGTCTCACTGAACATCTATTGTTTTTTATGATTATTTAATCCCACTTGGTTGAGATTTGGTCGAGAATATTTTTTTGCATGATCAGTATTTTCATATGAATAATGGTTCGACAGCCCCGGAGAAGACAGGGTGGAAAATACACCTATTCAGGGCATGTTTTGTCAAAGAGCTAAGGGCAGGAAAACAAGATCTGTGGCTCGAGGTAAACCACAGAAAGAATGATAATGATAAACCGTGGGACTACCAATACGTTTACGGCAAAGACTTCATAACAAGTTAGCTAGTTAAGTTTAAAAAGCTCCTCTATAAACGCACAAGGTTTGAGTTTTCTTGCCTTTTACTGACGTCTTCTTTTCTTAGCTTTTTCATTAGCTTTTCTTTGTAACACTGTATGGTTACAGACAAGACCACGAATCAGTGCAAAAACATTAACATATGCACATAAAGGGTGAGTATTGTACACATAAATGCAGTAAAATGTAAAACAGCTCAGCTATCACAACAGCTACAAGTCACACTGTCAGCTAGTGAACACAGCTAGCTGTAGTGCTGCAGCTGCTAGCTAGCAGAGCACATGTTTTACCAAAACAGTAGAAAAGCTTCTATCATGTCATTCCTTAAACAAAATGGGATGTTTTTTTGTGTTATCATATTACTCACAAACACAAAGTCTCCTAGTCTCCGAGGCAGAAACGTGTCAGAAAGACATTCAGCAGCAACATGTATCCAGCTGTTTCTGTTCAACCTGACATGCTCAACTAAAAAAACCAAGAAAAAAAACACCTCCAGCCAATAGGTGGCAGCAAAGCACATGAACCAATGAAAATGAGCTAAACGTTTTTAATGTTTTAACTTATTAAAGTGCTTAAATTACTGACTTAACTTTAAAGGCAGCACAACAGTATTTTTATTTTATACTATTAAATTAGTAAAACAAAACTCACAAATTGGTTTCTTGTCACATTTGTGTGGTTTTTATTTCATGAATGTGGCTGCTGAGAATGGACTAAACTGGTTTAATTTCTATTCAAAAAGTCAAAATACAGTGCTTCATCATTCATCAGGTTCCTCAGGGTCATCAGCCACCACCACCACCACCACCACCAGTGTCTGGACTCCAGGGGGGGGGATATATATCTTGCTGGTGCTCAGGACAGATGCCCTTCGATCTCAATCTCCCCGAAGAGTCTAAGCGCCAAAGACTTTCTGACACCAAAGACTTTCTGACATATTGATTATCACATATCATTTGTTATTTACTACAACCTCTAGTCTCTCCTGATTGAACTGTCATTCGGTCAATACCGAAAGAAATACTGAAATACAGACGCAATTGAAATTCACTCAAATTTTCATAGCCGTCCTTTTCTCTTCGGTGAGATAGGCCACCTTCCTCTCGACAAAATTAATAGATTTCTTTCTGTGACTACTTCAGATTTTGCCAGCCCTATTTATTTTTGTGTTTACTATTACCAGACTCCTGCTTTTCAGAAGTCACTAATGAGGCACACACATCCAGACTTAGACATGCTGTTCAGTGACTGTCGGTAATGATTCATAGCATTTCCTCCCACTCAGTGTGAGTAACATTTCAGAGGAAAGAGACAAATCAGAGATGCTTTTTATATCTAGACCTTTCAATCAGGATCTGACCTGTCTGTAATAAGTGACTCACAAAGTCTGGCTGTGTAATTTATGTGCTGCCTCAACAAATTGCTTCACAAGGGACCAGAGGGGAGTCTTTCCTTCTCTTGCACATAAAACCCGTAGAGACAGAGCATTGTCATACTTTAACTTCATGCTGTTATCAGCCTTTACTTCATGTTGCCCCAATGTAAAATATGATCACATGAATGCTTTTTCTATAAATAGCTGTGATTCTACAAAGGCACATAATGACTCCAATTGTTTGAAGCCCCGCCACCATTTGTCTTATTATTATACAGTACTGTAGCTGTTGCAACTTTAATCAGAAAACCGCTCGGTAAAGTGTCTATGGTGGCTTCTACTATTGCCTTAATTCACACTTCTGTCTTATTATATCGCTGAGATTTTATTTGCTTGCTGAAGCGGCACAGGTTTTGTTCCTCTAATTGTCTCCTCAGGGAAAGGGGTCTTCATGTGTGAGAGGAGGAAGCACACATGTTTTGTTTTTTTGTTTTTTGTTTTTTATCTGACCACAGGCGCGACATTGTGTTTAACAGGAGAAACACTGTTTGCCCAGAATGGTCATCTCTTGTTTCATGGACAAGGAAGATTTATGGTTTAGTGAATGTAAAATATTCAGAAATTTGTAAGCTACTGATGGCAAAAGAACAAATAATTAAAGTTTTGCCAAATTGAATCAAAATAGCTTTTGATTGAACCTCTATTCATATGGTATAAAAACAAAGCAATGCAGGATTCATTCTAGTACACACAGCTCTGTAGTTGCAAGGTGTAATTTTTTTTTGCATACAATCTCAATTAAATGGAAAAATACAGTTTCACTGCCAGGAGCAATTCTAAATTCTTAATGCATGAAAAATTACTCTGTGAATGATTTTTTTTCTTTTTCAGGTAAACACTTGCTGTTCTTTCACCAGAACCATATTGACTTCACTATCTGCCCCCTTTGTTTCCTCCTCTTTGAATTGACAATCACATGCAAACATGTTTTATTCAGCTAGAAAATAACAAATACTGTGTAAATAAACAAAGAAATCAGCATATTTTTTTTATGTAGGTTTGAGGAGCCCACATTTTATAACAGTATACCAGCATGCTGCTTTGTAATGTGAAATCATAGTGGAGTCTCTGCAATGAATGCAGGCAAAAGAGTAGCTGAATTGGCATTATAACTCTCTTTCTCTCTCTCTCTCTCTCCCTCCATCCTCCTCTCTCCCTCTTTGAGCTGTCAACCATAACATAACAACCAAACAGAGTATTGATAATAAGAGGTAAGGGCGATGGAGGAGGATTCATATGAATTATATAATATCATTTTGATTTTATAGTGGGTTGCTGTGTGTAATTCAGTCAGATAACATGAGAAACTCCGTCTTACCTGAACCTGAAAGTTATTTGCTGAGAATAAAACCACATATGGAAAAAACTAACATTTCTTCAGGTTTGTAAATGAGGTTGGAAAAGGTCTTTAATGTCACCAACGCCTTGGAAACAAAACAGAAAACGATGAAATGAGACGTAATGTCATGAGTAGTCAACTCAAGTAATGATATCTTCACCCGCCTCACTTCTGCTCCATTCTGCAGCCAACAATATTTAAGATAAGATAAGATAAGATAAGATAATACTTCATTGTCAGTTCACACGGAAATTTGTCTTGCAACACAAGCTCCAACAATCCTCAATGCCATAGTACAGCATAAAATAAAATAATGTGATGTAGGACAATTTGTGCTCACATTTAGGAAATAACACATAATGTTCGTTTGTTTGTTTTTTCTTCTGAGGATGAACATAATAAAGATACTTTAATAATGTTATTTTTTTGGGGTGCTGGGATGAAATTTAGGTGTGCTTGACCACTAAAGAGTCTAGAATTATCATTATATTATATGTTGACTGCTAATTAATGCAAAAATAGTTGCATAATAAAAAAAAGTTGAAATATGCTTACATTTTATTTTTATTTTCTAGTGTCATATTATACAGAATACAATACATGTACAGTATACTTTTAAATTCACGTCTTGATTTACATTCACCAAGCCACTGGACACAGTGGGATACATGTGTAACCATGTTAAGATTAAAGAGACGTGCTGGACAATACTTTTTCTTTTTTTTCATGAAAAACTTATTTTCTTTTGACATGACTCTACTGACATGCCACCTCCCAAGTATCAGTAAGGCATCTGGCAAAAAAAAGAAAGAAAAAAAGCACACTGCAAGAGGACAATTTCCCGTCTCTCTACCCTCTGAAGCACAGCATTACATCCTAAGACTGATCTCTGTGACGCCTACATTAACTACAGCAGGTGAGGGAGCGTCTGTGATCAGGATGTGAGACGCGTCATCTCAGGAAAAACATATAACAGCTTGAGAGAATATAATGAAACCTCACACTTACAGCATGTGATTGCCTTAGATGTGCAGTCATTGTTGTGTTGATTTTTTTTTTCCTCCACTGTCAATAGACCTTCAAAGGTCCAGTACCGAAACGTGGCAATATAATAAATTGAAGATTTGCAAGTTAAGACAGTGAGTGGGAATCCCTTTGTAAACTTACAAAACCAAACTGAAAGTAAAATAATGTCTGTAAAAATAGTTCAAAGCAAGAAAAAGTCATGTTTTGTGATGTAACAGTTTAGGTTGAAGTGAATCAACAGTGATTATTTCAGCAAAGACATTTTGTACTGTAATTTTCTGATTGGTTGCTCTTTCGATGAGCTATAAAACCTTTTAAATAGCTCCGTGTGCAATTAGGTTAGCATGTCAGCCATTACTAGAGCATGCATGCAGTGGACAGAAGTCTCTGGTTTCATGGGGCCTACCTGCTTCCCCGTGCAGAATAAAAAAATTGGCAGATAAAACAGAGGCAAGGTGTACGTGGAGCCAGAAACCCCAGCATGACAGAGGAGGGAAAACCTCATTAACAGCGGCCGCCTGGCCTGATCCCAGCGCTCAGTCTGGGGAGTAAGAGCCAACTCGCTCCATTATAGGGAAGAGAGAGACTTCTAAAGGGCATGACCATCTGGAGCACGCCTCACTCATTTTTTTCTCCAAACTGCATATGGGTGTGAGGCAGAGCCCAGGCTCATCAAGCAAGTTCATAATCAGATGCCACCGAAATTCATTCATGTAACTCCGTGTAGGGTCAACTGTGGCCGCTGGTGGAACATAGCAACTGGTTGAAATAAAAAAAAAAAGAAAAGCTCTGGGATGATTGTTATGCAGGGTTGGTCTGCTCTGAAACTCCCTGCTGGGTGAAATAATTTTGAGAACAAGAAGCAGTGGAATTGTTCAAGGAAACGGGGCTGCGTCAGAAATAAGTCTCTTAAGTTCGAATAAATACAACCAAGTCTTTCCCCTCATGTCTTTCAGTGTCTATGAAATGTCAGTGGAGCTCCATGGCAACAGGTGAAACCCCTGTATCCAGTGTTGGGATGACATTCGTCCCCTAAGGATAAATGGCCGCGTGTGAAAAATTGATATGTGGCTGAAAATAGACGTCCGATCCGATATAGAATAAGTGTGACCACGAGGACAATAGGTGTCCAAATTATAGCAGCGCAATTTAGTCAAATTAATTATTCACTGGGCAGAAGCCTGGGATCAGTATCTAGACACACAATTACAAAGACACAAGGTTGGGCTTGTTTAAGGGTACATCCAGAACAAAACTAATGAGCACTGACACACTGATTGATTGCAGAGTGCTGGAGCTATTTGTCTATCCTCCACATGGAACTGCTTTGCTGAAAATGTGTCTGAATAAGGCTTTTCCAGTGTGAGCATTATAAGAATGAGTGAATTATGCTGCAGCTGTAATGTGTTTGTCTGTTTGAGTCTCCTTAAAAACAATCTCCCTGTGACAGATTTGCAGCCTGCATCGCGTTGCTCGAGTGAATCTTTGGGAGTGTGAGAAATAATAACCTCTCCAGAATTACATCACATTATGTGCATACATGAAGTGCCCTCAAAATGCTATCGCAGTAACCCCGTGGCTTCTCAACTCAAGGGATCCCTTCAACGTGTTCGCAAGTGACAGCGAGCCTTAATAAGTCAGCCGGCAGTCAGACTGTATGGGACGCTGCTTCCGCACATCCATGCTAAGGGCAGATACATAGATAATCAAAGCATGACAGTGGGTTTTACATTTCAAACAACCCACAGTGCATTACCAGCAGTTATTTACAGTGTAGGCGCTGCTCATTAATTTTTTAACAGGCCCTTAAGGTCTGGTTGACAGACAAAGCTGGAAAGCAAAAGCAGGAGAACGAACTGTTGTTTTTCAACTCACAATATGAAACATAGTAATGGCACCGAGCAAAGTGCTACAGCATGCATTATTAATGCGTTGATGATGCAATATGTAAAGGTCATGGCCATTGTCTCTGCACACAGTCATTCATCATGCAATGTGTCTCCGTGTGCATTGATGTAAAAGACTGGCATCCAATTTACATTTTAGATATTTTGAAGATGCTGTTCAGAATTACAGTTTGAATGCACATGTTACTAAAAATGAAGGAGATGAATAGAGCAGCTTCACGGCTCTCTTTTATTTCCATGAAGCTGACTCAATTGCCATGACTCTGTCCGTGTTGGCGGTTGGCGTTGCGTTCAAACACAAATCTTAATTTTACGAAAACATTGTTTATTTGGACTGTAAAATCTGCTCTGTATTTTTACAGTTTCTTACATGTAATTTGGTGGGATGGTTATTTACTTTTTTTAAACCTACATTTTTTTTTTTTTTTTTACAGTGTTGGTCAGGTAGTCGCACAGATTTGTTCCCCGCTGCGAAAGTGAGGCTCTGACAGTGCATACATGGTAATCCTCCTTTCTGGCTTTTCCTGGTTCCGCATTGTAATCTCATTGCCCATGCATGTCTCATTAATTCTCCTCATGGCCGAGCGGCCCATCATTCCTGCTGTCACCACCTCGGAAGATCCTCCAGCCCTGCATGGCAACCCAAGGTCTCCAAACAAAGCAGGGGCGAGGTGGGAAAAGGGTGCCTGTGTAGCGGCTACAAATCATTGATGAGGGTCAGACTGTCTCAAACTGTGAGAACTCACCTTGGGCTTGGCTTCACGCAGCCCTATAAATGAAGACTGTTGTGCTCTCTGATGGATGGACTGCAACAAAATTGAAGGGAACTGCAGCATTATTTGCCCATGATAAGAACTGTTTTCTTTAAAAAGCCTCAGGCTCGCATATTACAAGGGAATATTTGTACAAATGAGTTGAACATTCAAGTGACACTTACTTACCACCCACTGCACTAATGCACCTGATAAGAGGAGGTCATGCTAATTAAATGAGATGGAGTTGTGACTATCTGCTGTGTAATTGGGGCACTACTGATGCTCTGAAAATCTTTATGCTCGCTATTCATTGCATAGTTGACTATTTTATTTCATAGCTTCATGACCAGCATCGATGTCTATGCATGACAATATCTGCCATTGTGATTTCAAAGAGAAAATCAATGCACTGCCCCGGAGTTTGCAGACCATCAGTAGAGAAGACGACATTGTTTTCTACTCTAAAACAAGTTTTGGTTTTTTTTAATTGTTTTTCGATCTCAGAGTGTTTATGGATCAAATGTCCAAATTAAAAGTGTCACTAGTCCTGTTGCATGCATTAACGTTTAATGCAAAACTTAATTTAGTGTAAATATAAGAACACTTCAAGATGAATGATGACACAGACTGTAACCTAAAACCACAAAAACTGAACTTGCATTAGATTATTGTAGTTTAAAAGCTCTTGAGTAATATTTCTGGGTTAGTACAACTTCTACATTTTCAGCCATTATTCTTCTCATCATAATAATGTATTGCTGAGATCTAACTATATTGTCATTGTACATTGTGTAAATTAGATTTTAAAAGGCCATGCTGCATTATAGGCAGAAGAATGGGAAGAAGAGGAAGACCTCACGTTATTCTGTTAGTACAGCTTTAATTTTAGATTCCCGCATGGTTGGTCTTCTTTGCCAGACTTCAAAATGTACATTACATCTCAAGATTTCATGTAAATTGTTGTTGCACACCTCTCACGCCTCAAGAGTGAAGGGCACACTAAAATGATATGTGAACATTGACTATTAGTCTCATTAAAATGCTTTACAATCCTGTCCAAATATTAACCTGCAGACCACATAATAATCTTAAATGTAGTATCATGTCTGTAGTAGAAATAATAAATTACCTTAAGAAAATGAAGGTACACTAATAATAATACCACTAACATAAAAAGGGTACTATCAACCAAATTTGAACATTCAGTCTTCCACAGTCTGATGGTAGGTAGAAGTAGTGTTCACCAGCTAACAAGCACCATGTCTACTGACACTGGTTGTCAACATGACGAGTCCAGGAGCCCCAAAGCAATCTCTTTTTTTCCCCCTCTCTTTTGTAAGGATGTGTTTAGGGCAGTGAGCATGTGCTGGAACTGGAATCAGCAGCAGCTGAGTGTACAGGTTTTTTATTACTTGGACAGTCTCAGTCTCAAAAGAGAGCAGCTAAAATACAAAAAAAAAAAAAAAACTTTGAATGTGAGGAGAAAATGGCTTAATATGACTGAAATTTTCTGTCCATAAAACAGGTAAAATTTGTCACCTTTTGCTTTTATTTTTCCCTTTATACCAACAGTTCCAAGCTTGGAGCATATCTGACAAAAAAAGAAAAACAAAACAGTGACATCAATCTGAGAAAAACCTGAGGCACTTTTCAACATCAAATCACTACTGGGTTACTTTTGTGTCAATAAAGGCTTGTGCTATCATATCCTACACTTTCATATGTATTCAAAACCTTTACCACTGGATTTCTATATGCGCCTCTTCTCAAGCCTTTTTTTCCCTGTATAATAATGTGTTTTTCATGCTATGTGTGAAAGTGCAGTCTACATGATGTGATAGTAAGTGTTATGTTTTGACAGCCAGTCCCTGTGCACCCTCTAAATGCAGTAAACAGATTCTGAGCAATTCCAAAATGCGTGTCCCGGGTGGCCTCAGTGTTGCCACCACTGTTGAAGGTGTGGATTTGACAGTTTCAATGACACAAATCCCTAAAAGAAACTGCTTGTATGAGGCCCTATTATGGTGTGTAGGAAGTTGGTTGTAGTATCCGAATTTACCATGCTGGACACACACAGTACATCACTGTCAAGGCTGGATGATATGATGATACTTGGTGAAAAATATAACATTATATAACATATTTCTTTTACTTACAATATTGCACTAATGTATCCTGTATGACAAAAAGTGTAAGTGTTGCTCCTGAACTAATTTGAAAAACAAAATTCACTGAACGTATTTCCATGAAACTCGTTGGGAGGAGTTATGATGTGGATCTGGATAAAAGGGCGGATCCAGGATTTTCTTTTTCTCCAAGGCACAGAGGCGAACAACATTTACTATTTAAAAAATAGAAAAGTTGACAGCAGTGTTAACAAGTCCGCTTATTTAGAAGCCACTTTGGGCTCGTTTGATTGTAAAGTCGCTTTCAAATATTGTTGCAGTTTTTAAATAAAATATTTGCTGGGCAGCTCATTGACCAAATTAATAGCAAAGGGCTCATTGATGAACTTAGCTCTATATTAATTCACCATTAATTTGAGCGATCGTCTGTGAGTGATGCAGACTGCCAGCAGAGACCCCTCCGACCAACAAGGACTCCACTGAGACGCATTTCGGACTGACAACATGAGTGATGAGTAACATTTTGCTGAGGGTCAAGGTCAGTGATGTTCGGGTCATGCGTGTAAAAATGTAAGGTCTGACACATGATCCCACAGGCCACGCAGTTCTTGGTTAATCTGGCTGTTTTTACTCCTTTTCAGTGCTGGATAATACATCAACACAGAGATTTAGCAATAAAGCTTTCACATGTGTTGTTGTTGTAAACATCTGGCGTCTTTATCGTAAAAAAAAGAAAAGAAAAAAAAGAAAGAAAATCTTGTAGCACATATCAAGTACAGCTTCCAACCGAGGAACAAAGATTAAAGTTGGAATAAATAGAAGTTAGTAGTTCCTACATCAAAGTGACACAATCGTTTTCTCATTGTCTCTCACATAACACACATTATTCCAAAAGAAGCTGCATAATTGCACGAGTCGTCCATTGTCCTTTAAAGAAATTGGTCCTTTTAACAGATCTGACAATATGTTGCACTTCTGTCCTTTCTTATGAAAACAAATTAAGAATACTTTTCCTCCAACATGCTGAAAAACGAATGAACAAACAATGAGTGGAGATTAAAAAGCAGAAAGCCAGCGGGGCTTTTCAACAAGACGCTGCTAAAATATAAAAGCTGCAATAAACATCCTCTCCTGATAAAACATTGTCAGGGAAGATCTGAAAACAGCTTTTGCAGAATAAAACCATGCGGGTATGTATACACTTTATACTATGATGAAACAGCGTCAGGCAGTGTTACACATACTGTATATATCACAAATCTCATTTTGCAGACGACAGTGGCAATTCCTTTTTTCTCTTTTTACCAAGTCGTTCAGGCTTTGATGTGCAGAATTCAAAACTGTGAAAATTGTCAGCAAAAGCAAAATCCCACCCCACAGCAAGTAAGGTGTTTCCAATTTCCCCTGTGTCAGTCATCATAAAAACAGTCAACAGCCCTGGCGAATGTTTCTCCTCTTTAGTTTTTCTATTTCCTTAAATTGACTGTCAACAGATGCTCAAAAATTTCAATTCTGTGACATTTGCAGGCAAGCAATTCAAAGCCCGGACGCTGTTGGGAGGATGCATCGATATCCGCAGAGATGTGCTGCAACGTTTCCGCACAACAGAAAACTTCCAGTTGGAAGTTTCAGAGAGGAGGCGATAGCCTCAGACACAGCTCAAAGACGCGGTTACTGGACTGTTCAATACTAAACGAAGACTTTCCCTCTGGAGACCACTGAAGCCTTCCTGGAGTGCAGCGCTGCAGAGCTCTCCTCTGTGGCAGCCTTCAAGGTGCAGAAGATTTGAAAAATGACACTGTTGGGAAGCTGTGCACTCTTGTTCTGAAAAAAATAGACACGCTCTCCTTGAAGCATTGTTTATTCACGCTTTGTGTCCTCAGGAACGGCGTCTTTTATACTCTTGATGATACCCCACAAAGATGTCCACCATGAATGGATGTCCTACACGAAATATCCGATGTATACATTCAAAAGTGTTTCTATTTTAGATTTTAATTTCTCAGGAGAGGACTGGTGTGTGCACATCCAATAGCAATGCAGGTGCATGACAAAAAAAATGAACAAAGTGCAAAAGCCTGGGGTCGGTCTGCACACTGTTAGGCTCCCAGAAATAATTTTTTATTCTCTCTTAAGACAAAGCAACGTTTCGATGTGATAGATCTTCTTCAGGCGTGTGCCAGAGAGAGCAAGCCTCTCCCAGTAAAGGCACAAATCAAACTCAATGGCCTCAAGTTTTTCCAAAAATAAATGAATAAGTTAAAGCTGTTCACATCTTACGACATCTTTAACTAAAATGTCAGGATCAAGATCTCCCCTTAACCTTAAGAAAGTGGTTTTGTGTGTTTTCGTCCTACTGATGCAGCACTAGATCAGCAAAAGTGCCAAAAGTGATCACTTTAACAAATGACTAAAGACTGAAGGCTTTGTCCTTGAACTTGATGAAAAAGGAGGAGACAGCTAGACGTCAGCTGCCCAGGTGGGTCAACCGTGTGTCACACTTTTGTAGCATTAATTTCAAAGCTTCGAATTAATTAACAGACCACAAAATTCAATACTTGTCCGAAGTAAGTGAACTTTCTATTATTCCCAGTTTGCACAACACGACACAACTTTCTCAAAGTTCTGTTATTTTATTATTTTTTTCAGTCTCCAGTGGACTTCTAATTAACCTCATCTCATTCAACCTGCAGGCAGCGATTATCTGGTGAATACACCCGTTTAATGGGCATTTACCAAAGTATTATTTTGTTTTATGCCTCCTCTCGAGGCAATAATGCAATTACACTTATAATTATGCATCATTCTTGCAGAGATATTCCACGTGTCATTCGATTTGATAAATTGTGTTTTCCATGCTATACATAATGCAGCGGTGTTCACTCGGGAGAGAGTGGAACCAAAGTTGGAAAATGAAAAGGATAAAACCTTATTTTCCATCACATGGGGTTTGCTGAGTTTGTGTGGAGCTACATTTGGGGCTACTCACCCGTCGAGCAGGAGCCTGAGTTTGAATCACAGCTCTGCAATTTGAAATTGGCTTCACAGAGGGTTTTGGCCCCAGCGTTGGTGAACTAGTTGAAGAGATTGAACAGCATCTGCACTACCAGCTGAGTTGGCTGAAGCCTCCTGGCAAGCATTTCATTTAGAGGGCAGTTGTGGTGGAGAGAGAATGCAGCACTTCTCTATGTTTCTTTTTGATTACATGCTTTGTACAACGGTGGAAGTCTTTGGGCAAATGTTGCTTAGCAACAATGGTTTTGATCAAACCAAATTTATCAATAAAGATCTTTCATCAAAGTTTGTCAGACTGCTTTCTACGACACGTGTGAAGAAAAAAAACAGCACAAGAGAGAACAATGATGAAAAGAAAGAAATACGGAGCGAGAACGCTGTTAGAGGACGACGATGTCGGCATCCACCTCTCTGTTGTTTTCTGAACCACATCACAGTTTTGTTTTTTCCTGTTGACCTCCAACTGTAGCATTTTCACATGAATAATTTCATTTTAAAATATAGAAAGCAGACTTGCACACCTAAAATCTGTCAAAATGAATCCTTTCATTTAGTTCTCAGGTTTTTAAGTTTAGATTTACACGAGTAAAATGTCCAAATATCTCAGCTCTGCTTTCCTCAGTCTGCACTTTGCCTTCAGTTTCATGGTTCAACCTTTCACCAACAACAAGTGTCAATCAACCCATTACAACAAAAATAAACATAGTTGGTCCTTTTGGTAAAAAAGTGATTACACTCCATTTTTAACAGATTATACCAGCAGAGAAACGTACTTAAATGTGAGCCTAATTGTAAAACCGACATATGCATGGTACACTACTATAGAAATATATATAAATAATAATTAAAAAAGAATATATGAGAAAGTAATAAATATTCGGACTGGTTTATGCTCTGAGGATCTTTCTTAACAGGGAATGATGTCTTCATTCACACTCATAGTTGTGAAAAGTTTAAAAGCCTCAGCCCTGAAGCTGGAAGAAGAAGGAAGTGTCTGCTTTTCTCTGCTCTGAGCTGAGATCTGACAGTGTGTGTGTGTGTGTGTGTGTGTGTGTGTGTGTGTGTGTGTGTGTGTGTGTGTGTATTTGTAAGCGGGATAACTCAGAAGGTTTTGACAGGAGTCCAATGACATTTTGTGGAAAGGTGATCCCTTTGTCGTGAGGCATGTGATTAGATTTTGAGGCTGATCTGGAGGATAGAATGGATCATGTCATGACGTCATGCTAAGCCAATCAGAGGCAGAGTAGGTCTGGTCATGGCATCACCAGAGTAGGATTCGTACTTTCACTTGGCGTTGGACTTTTTTCTTCTTTGGTTGGATGTAATTAGTTGGTCGGTGAGAGACAATACTCATTTTAAATGACTGTTATTTCTTTTAAGACTTTAATTATTTATTTTATTAACTTAAAAAAAAACTTATTTTATTTATATACTGTTGCTTTTGACCTGTTGCTTTTATTTATTGTAGCGTGTCCCTCATACTGCCTGTTTATGTTGTCTTCTCTGACGTTTTTAACTTTGCCTTGTTGTCTGTTGAGGTTGAACGTTTGGACTTGGTGAGCTGCAAATGAATTGTCCTTGTGGGATGAATAAAGTTGTCTGATTCTGAATCTGAATCTGATATTTGGTGTAGTAGTAGGAGTAGTAGAAGTGGGAGTTAACAGGAAAAAAAATGAAATGAAAAAAATCAGAACGCCAGAATCAGCTAAAATATTTCCCCCTACACTCTAATGTCAGATAGAAATAATTACTTAAAATCCATGTTGATCTAAGGCAGGAAACCACTGTTCACAAAGGCAATATTTCAGAATTGAAGCGTAGAAAAACAACTATGTCCTCTGGCATAGAGCATGAACTCTTTTTTTTTTTTTCCAGCATCCTTATTGTGCATCCTCAACAGTTTCATCAAGCCATGAAGGAGATGAATGATGTGTGAGGAAGCCCTGTGGAAAGTTGGGCTGTGACGAGCAGTCACAGATCCCTCTCTGTTTACTGTGCTTTGTAGTCACCAAGTCCACAGCCATTTGTCACACAATTGGCGCATTGGCATACAGTAGAGCACACTGCCTGGGCTGCTCTCTCATTCATCAAATCGAAAAGCTGATAAAAGACTTGACTTAAATTAGACCAAACTGAATTGAGTCATTGCATTGTCCCGCCGTTGCTTTGTCATTTAAATGCACAATTTAAAATGACCTACATTGCTGTCCTGTCTCTTCAGGCATTGGAAAAGACACAATGACACAAAATTATCATTTAAATGAAAAGTAGTTATGTTATTTGTAACAATATCACTATCTTCAAACGCACCAGGCATAAAATTGTAGAACGATTATTTCCCCTCAAATTACAATTTAAACAAATTAGCATGACACTGATATGAGCTGCCTCAATTTGACTGGAGGCTGGAACATGAGTGACTTGTTTGACAAAATGTGTTGAACAAAAACGATATGAAGAAACAAAAGCGGCACAAACAATCCCGCCATTTACCACAGTGTGTTCTGGCATTACAATAAACACAAATGCACTTCTGCTGGAGAATGCTGAGAGGTTTCACCGACCTGTAATTTCCAAACAAGACAAACTTCTTTGTCAAAGCTGTCCCTTACAAAACATATTAAACATAGAAACCTGCTCACTGCAGGTTAAATTACAGACAACACCGGCAGATTTTTTGCCCAATTTCAGGGACATAAATAGAGATTTCTCCACAGACTGGAGACCGTAATACAAAGCAACCACAATGCTAGACAAAGTGTTCTACATTCATGATATTCTGTGTGGAACTAAAGAGAAAAAGGGCTTGCATTCAAAGAGTTTCATTATTGTGACTAATATTGCATTCGAAGGTTGCGTCGGAGGCCCGGGGCCACTTTTAAATTACACCTCTTATTTTTTCAGGCAAATTGAATAAAAACAAAGATTAGTCAGTTGTTACTTTCAATGAATAAACGAGGCAGTGATGTATATAATGTGCCAATAAAGAAATCTATCATGTGTACCAGTGTTTAGCTCATATTTATGGTAAGTTTCGCTTTACATCTAGGGAATTTAAAAAATTGAATTCATATTTTTTTGTTTGTTTATTTGCCGTTTGTTTTAAAATCTCCATTAAGCTAAAAAAGAGCACATTTTTGACATATTGTGGCAAATTGATCTGGCTAACTTGCTAGCAAACTTCTAGCTCCATTGTGGTCTGCACTAACTCTTCATCCATAATTTGGTCTTGCTAGATGTTCCCCAATGTGTTCATTAGCTTGTTGCTAACTTTCAGTGCTGGCCAGACAGCTTACAGTGGGTTTGTTTGTTTGTTTGTTTGTTTGTTTAACACAGCTGCTGCTGTTGTACTCAAAGTTGATAAGAAAAGGTAAAGCTGCAATAAGATGAAAGATGCTAAAACGCTCAGGGGGAAAACTCCTGTAAATGAGAAATTGATGCCCTATTCCATATGGGGCTTTATTATTTTTCTCTTTTTTACATCTGGGGCCAATATTGTTTTAATTATCACCCCTCTGTTGGAAAGTCTGGTCTAGAAATCGGCAGCATGTGGCTGAATTCATCAGCTACAGTACACACGTGTAATGTCTTTGCCACAATAAGTTACGTCTTTAAAGGATAAAGCAGCAATCTGTACAAAGAAGACTTTGACTCCCATCTGAATCTGCTTTCCAAAGGAACACCCAAAATCCCACACTCAATTTTCACTAAGTGGCAAAGTAAAAATCATTTACCAGGGTAACAGGCAGGGCGTCTGACTTCCAGCAGAGGATGCCATGTGTTTCCCCGCGGGCCCTCGCAGCGCTGCAGAGAGTGAGATATTGTGGATATATTGAGTTTGTGCTGCAGTCGAGCTGCTGTGGCTGAGTTGGTATCACCTTTTTAGATGTTAGCGAGTCTTTAATACAATCTGACATCTTCAGAATGTTGTTTTGTAAATGCATTAGGTTCCTGTTTAAACCTAAGGATAAAAAGGTTCTATGGTTTGAGGACATTTGAGGCTTAGCTGGAACCCGGGCTAAAAAAAATGTTTTTCTAAAAAATCAAGCTCTGTTTTGATGCATTTTTATGCACAATTTCATGTCTTAGCTACAACTTTATATCTTACAACTTTTTAACAATGTATAATAGTTATAGTAAGATGCTAAAAAATTCTATTTCTCTATCTTCCTTCTTTCTTTTGATTGTTACGGCCTTCCAAAAGGTAATAGACAAGGATACCATGGCTCGTTTGAAGACCGTAGCATATGAAAGGAGGACGCCAGAAAAAAGAATTCCAATTTTAACCCACAAGCTTTATTGATCCCAAAAAGAATAAACAAGTGCAACCAAAGAAACAAAAGAAGGACTGAAGATCCCGGCCAAAAGGAACAAAAGATGAGGAGGCGCAGGGCCAGCCATGCAGTGGGCCTCAAGAGGTGAAAACCTAAAACAAACAAAAAAGAAGAATAACTAGACTACTGGTAATCTCCACCCCAAATTACTACAATAAACTAACATGAAAAAACCCCAGCAATCTTAACATGCTAGGGCAAAGCAACGCTCCTGGGGGGGCAAAAAGAAGGTAAGGGATGAGAAGATCAAAAAGAACCTCATCAAACAGATCATCTGTACCATGTGCTGCGTCTCGCGTCCCGCCCCATCCTCACTCTCCTCCTCTATATCTCCTCCTCCTCCACCTGAGTGACTAATTGCAATCAGGTGCTGCAGCATGCAGGCAGGGAAGGAGGAGAGGGAGGAGCACAGAGGGAGGCTGAGAATGGGAGAAGGAAAACATGGCCGCACATAACATTGAAAAGTTTATACGAGATTAGAGCTAAATTTGGTTGTGGGTCTCACTTATATTAGTATAAGTAATTAAATACAGTAAGTCATTCCCTTGGTTGTTTTAGTTGTATAGATGATGGTTAGTTGTTTATTTTCTAATTGAAATATTATATTATATTACATTATATTATATTATATTATATTATTTTATTTTTAGTTCTTTTTTATTTATTTTTATTATTTTGTAGAAAGAGAACAATCCATGCTGCCGAAAACTGGTTGACTGAGCTATGATGATATACTGGCTGCAGGTTCATAAATCACAATATCGCAAAAAGAAAAAAGTAAAATTGTGACAGTAGCAGCACCATCTGTACTCATCAACTGCAGTCTTGTCCATAAAAACCTGTATGGAGAACCATTTTTTGACAAAAACATTGCTTGATGCAGCTTTAAACCTACAGCTATGATGATTTCAATTTTTGATTTTTTTTGGAAGCAGACCTCGTGTCTGCATGATGAGGTGTGACATCACTGTTCGAAGGCTATAGAGTCGTTACCTCTCTAGTTCAGAGGAGTATGGCCTGCTATAGCTGAAAAAAGGCAAAGTCAAAATCAAATCTTCAGCCTGACTGATTCAAATCATAATAATGATGAATGTAATTCATATCATGAATCAAAATCAGGCAGTTTCAACCATTTGGCAAAATTCTTAACCTCCCTTCGTTTGTTTTTTTTAAAAATCCAAAAATATAGTTTTTTCTTGTGCACTCTGCCATTCATCCTCTTCTCTTCCCACTGCGACTGAGAGCATCCCATCACTCAGCTGACCATCAGACCCTCTCACCCCCCACATTTCAGTATAGCATTAGTTTTGCTACAGTAGGTACCTCCTCCGATCTTTGCTCCTTCACTCCTCTTTTGCAGTCTTTGAATATGTTAGGGGGGAGGGTTCAAGCAGAATTTGAAAGCATATTTACTTTATAAAGGACTCGGATCAGAACTGAGACCAAAACAATTTGATCGGGGCATCCCAAATAGAACATGCATCCGATGGTCCAATCACAGACTCTCAGTGACTTTCAAAGTTTAAACATCACATGCAAGACACAAGCTCAAGTGCTTTCCCTTTTGCATGTCCACTTAAGGCCGAGAATGTGAGAAATAATGAAGGAGGTGATTCTGCAGTCCAACATCATTCAAGTCATTACCTGACTCGTGGCCTTGTAAAGACAGTTCAGTGCAAAGTCAAAGGCTCAGTAATCACGAACACTAGTGGAGCCAGAAGGCCTCCCTTTGAAGAGAGACTTCAAATAAGAGCATTTGTATGGAGACTTAATGAAATACTCTTTTAAAGCGACAATAAACTAGCCTTCGCTGGCTCAGCAAACATGAAATGATAAAAGGATGGCTGATGCACATTTGATTGTGAAATCTCTGCCATAAAAGAGAGGATAAAGTGATTCTAAACCAACCATAAAATTGCAGATGGTAATCCATTGTAGGCCAGTAAATATGTTAAATGACTATCATCATTATCGCCTCTGCCTGCCAGACCCATGGCATACATCATTACTTTACCAATGAGATGGAACTTCATCTTTCTTGGAGGAAAGTGTTTTATTTGATTTTTGCAACAAAGCAGCCATCGTAATATTTTGTCTTGTACCGTGATTTTTTAAAATTCACATCTCATTTCACATCTCCAGTATTAGACCAAGAGAGCAGGAGTCATAGATTATTGTTCTGATGAGGCTATAAGCCCACATCTTGCAATCAGTCAACTTAAGGCTTTTACAGATGAACCTTTTGAATTTTCTTGAACACATAGAAATAAACACAAGGTCTTATATTGATTTATAGGCCAAGATCGATTTAGGTTATGCGAGCTAAGCAAAGCAGAAGCAGCAGCAGCAGGATTCCGGTCAATTAGACAATGAAATCAGATAATCTTCTCCAACATCAGATAAGCTCCGCATGTTAGCTTCTTCCATCTCCTCTCCATGCAGAGAAGATCAATGTCAATGAGGTCATTACTCCTTAAAATAATCTTTCCTGTGGCTCTGCTTGAATGTTAGGCCCTCTTTTTAAATATTATTCCGTCCACTGAAGTGCAAAGTCAGGCTCATGCATTTTGTCATCTGCTTGTAGGAAAGATCAGTGCAGAAATGCTTCAAATCCATGTGATCCTGGAATGAAAATGTATGTTCACACCAAGTGCATGTAGATTAATTAACCATACTCAAATAGCAAAATATGTCTGCGTCATGTATGGTTTGGAGGTCCTCTTGAACCCATGCTTTCAATCCACAAGGTCAGTTCACTATTTATTAGCCCAAATTTCTTTTTGTGAGATTAGTTTTTTCACCTAAATTCGAGGTACAGGGGTGTAAATGTATCTTACAGCTTCCAAAAAATTTTTGCAAGACAAAATTTGAACAGAAACATGTCTTTCCAAGAACATTGTCCCCATTTATCGGGATAATCCACAGGCCAGTGGATCCTACCGCGATCAGTTTACTATGGAACTCTAGCAAGTGTAAAAAAAAAAAAAAATTAAAAAAAAGGTTTGGAATGATGCGAGGAATAATTTTATGTTTCTTTTTATGAAACGCAAGGGATTTGCTTTCCGAAGGCGATGCAGGGCTGATCAGAATGAGGGATATGAAGTTTTAAACTGGAGCAAAATCATTTGGGAAGCACTGATATCCTTTCTTAGGCAGTGCTAATAGTTCAGAGAATGAAACTTGCCAACAAGAAGAGCAGTTTGCCTTATATGGTAATTTCAAGGATATTGATAATGCTCACTTGGCCACGTGCGAACGAAACCTCTTTTATTTTTTGAGGTTTGTTCATTGAATGTTCCAAGTCGGATTCAACAAAAATATTAACTGAATAGACTTGTTATTCGTCATATGTTGGACAAAGTTGTTGTAGGGTTCTTATCGCTGGCTTCCAACCAGGATTCACACAGCAACAAGAGAAAAGTGTGGGTCTTTTGGTTTGTGGCCGCTGTCTGCAACAGCCGTGCCTCTCATTTTTTAATGCATTTGTTTATTAGGCTTTGCAAATAATTTTTTCTACATAACACAAACAATTTGTGCATAAGGACACTGTAGATTTGGAGAGCAAGAAAAGTTGAACGTCACAATTCTTCATCCACCCTGCTGTTGTTTGTTTCCTGTTGACTAGTTTGGTGTTCCCGGTCAAAAATGGCCGCTCCACTTAAGCTGATTATAAAAATCCATAATAATACATATATTATCACCTAATGGTGTGTTTCATCTTTTTATCAACTCCTGTTCTTGTGAAAATTACAAGTTTTAAACTTCCATTCTGCTATTTATTTATGGCCATATGTTGTCACAGAGGGCAGAGACAAATTATCTATCATGTTGTTTAGTCATGGGGAACAAATGACGGCTGGAAGTCCAATATTCACTCCTCTTTTCACTTTTGGTCTTGCAAAACCAAAAATATATATATAATATATATATGAAATATCACTTCCTCTTTAGCGACTAAATGCTTAATTGTGCTCACTGGTAAATCTCAGCTGATATTGATGAGTGCAGTTATAAAATAGTTATTATCTGCTCGTTCCAACAGTGAAGACAGATGCCGACGATAAATGTAATATTCAAAGTCTCATTAAAATAATAAATTACCCTCATATCTCCCATAATTCAGCAGACATACAGAATGAAGTGTATTTATAAAGCCTTGGCTTTTATTTATTTATTTATTTTTGAATGATAAATAAGGTTCTCTTAAGTTCAAACAATGCGTATGATGGACGCACCATTGGCTCTGGCAGGATGGAAGAAAATATTGAAGGAGAACATGCTGTGCATGACAAATTTTTAAGAGGGAGACATTGGATTTTTAATGTGTTTGTCACGGATGAACTATAAAGCCGGAGTGGCATGTGAATGTCAGCTGGAAAGGGTGCCACCGCCAAAGGACATTTCACAGAGAGACTACAGGACAGAAAGTGAAAAACAATGGCGATAGCCTCAATCCTCCTTTGTCTCTGCAGATGTACTGTGGCCATTTTTGATAAGTATCAGCAAAGGCAACATCTCAATTATTATTCCTTTGCTTACTATTTGATCCGTTTGCTTTTCTTGATTCCTCTGTTAGGAGCGAGGCTCTGGAATGAATCCTTGAGAGACCCGTTTTCTGCCAGTGGAGCCCGAAGACCCTGGCGAGGAGGCAAGCTGATAACAGAAGTTCTCACCTGATTGGATGAGAGCGGAGTAGCCTTCTCACCGACACTGCAGCAGCTGTGAGCTATGGGGTGAGAGCGAGGCTCAGGCCACTCAAGCCAGAGAGTCATTAGTCTTACCCTTAGATAAGACTGGCACCCAGGGGAACCACCTTGCCTCCTTGCCTCATACCAAGCAGAGTGCCAGAAAGAGAAGAGCTTGGTCTGATTGATTACACCACAGCAGGTTTTGCAGGATAACATGCACCACTAAAATTATGAGGACCATCCTGTAACCTACATTAATCTGATGAGATACCATCGGCTGCATGGTAGGGATGTTGGGTTGATTTCTTGCTTAAAAAGACAAAGACTGTTTAGTACAATTAGATCTGTATATTTGAACACCTCACCCTGCTATACCTGCACATGTGGTGCATCATTTTAGCAAAGAGTGCTATTTCCAAATCAAGTCTTGCATCATTAGACCGTGCATTTTCCTTGTATTCTTGGCTGCACCGCAATAAAATTTTAATCTGGCTATCTGCATTACACTTTCCCAGATGGCCTCATATAAAACTGCAAAGCACTAAAACGTTTATGGCAACAGATACAGTATATTAACATTTTCATTCCCATACACTTAGATCGGGAAGTCTATTTGTTCTTTGCAGAGGACGTTCTATCCAGGGTAATTGTCAGACCAAAATTCAGTGAAGTGGGATTTGTAAGGAGCCATTTGGACAATAAACACAATTTGTTCAGTGCTCTCAACAGCACTTCAATAAATAATACAAGCAGCTCTGAAATTGCATTGTTATTGAATACAAGCCGCAGGCAATTCCTGGATTACTCTTTTTCCCGTGTATCAATTCACAAAGATGGGAAGTATTTACTGTGGAGGAATCGTATGGTATTTAATCATTATTTGAACTTTTGACTTTGTTTAATTGTCCACTAATCTATCCATACGTGTTATGGGTGACAGGGTTTTCATGATTTTGTGTGTATCTACCACATTTCTGTGGGGGTTAGTCTTAGAAACATTCTGATTTTTATACCTGCAATGGCTAATTTATTTATGATTTGTCACTGAGGGCCAGCAGAAAGAAAAGATGCTGCCAATGACAGTGAACAGAAACAGGAAACTCACTATGATGCTCCTTAAAGCCCAAAGGAGCTGCAGACTCACGGCATAATTTTTTTCGTATTGTTTGTCATTTGAACTCTTATTATCATGAAAATATTAATTATGTGAGCTTTAATATATATACCTTTTTTTTGCCAGCATGCTAACAGCTAATTGCTATGTTTTGTCCTATTTAGCTCAGTGTTTGATGTAGAATTCTTCAGCAACTAGAAGGGCATTCAGCAGAGCACATACCTCCGTCCTTTTATTAATTTAAACCCGAATGCAAATTCCACCAAGGCATGTGCACCATTAAAATGCCTCCCCTCAGGGTTCTTGCAATGTTAAAGAAAAGGAACAAAATCCCCTTTGTACAAATCAATTTCAAATTGTTTTTATCATCAATATTTTTTATTTCAGATATGATACAAAGCACAATCAAAGTAAAAGTAAACAAATACAAACATGACAAAAAAAATAGATTAAAAAAGAAAAATTATAATAATAATAATAACAACGTAGCAGTAATTGCAACCAGCAGAACCGATTAAGTGTTTGTATGAGTCATTCTGTGATAACTGATGCACCCATTTCCATAACTTTGGACCATTCATGATTCACAATTTCCATAATTAAATTGTTCCTTCTTTTGCACACACCCAACACAACCAAGTGTAATGAAAATCTATCAGATCACGCGCAATTGATAGAAATGCTGAAAAATGCCCTCTGCCCAAGCTAAAGGAACTGGAAAAAGTTCATGGATCTGTCCTTTTATCCACATCCACTCTAGAACTGACTGTTTTTTTCTTTTGGCACATCCCCCACCTGTTAATGCATAATTGATAAAAACTGTCAAAAATCTTGCTATGCTCAAAAAAGTAGAAAAAAAAACTTGCTGAAGGCTAATGTTAGCTAATGTAAGCCAACTTTGAATAAATGCACTGGTGCTCCTATGACATTTTATTGTCCTTTAACTGCATGTTACTGTAGTTGTAAAAAAATATATGAATGAATACATAAATTACAGTCTAAATGCATCACTTTGCTCTCCTGCAAGAACAAAAAGCATGTGCCCCTTCCTTTTGCTCATCAGTACAGTGCAGAATGAGACATGAGCATAAGATTGGAGAAGTGAGTTCAGACATGGAGGCAGCTGGATCTGAGGAGGCCAATGCTTCACTCTCTGACCTGACAGTGTTTGACTGCATCCAGCGGGAGGCAGGGCCATCTGAGTCATCTAATACAGGCCCATCTGTCTGCCTCCCCTGGGTCCTTTGCTACCTTTGCCCTGCCATGTGTTTCCTGTAGCCTACATTCCCAAATCAGTGGCAGCCAAGTCCACAGTCAGCACCTGTCTGTGCTAGATACGTCAGGTTTTGCAGGCACACACACAGCCCCATCACAGTCCCATGCTAGGATATTCTCGCACTCCGGGCTTCTCACTCCTCTTCAGTAAATTATCACCTCCCCAGAAAGAAAGCGCTGCGCTGCCTGAGAGTTTGAATTGCACCTCATCAAGAACAATGGGCCCAGATGGTTGACATTGCTGTGTAATCATCATTACCCTCACAACTGCTTCTCAAGTAGGGTCACAAAGAAATCAGCGCTCAAGCATCATGCAATGAATGCTAGGTAAATGCTTGAATGTTCAAACAGCTCCTCATCTAAAGAGGTGCGTGTAAGTGCCTGTTTAAATGAGCTCTAAAGACTCACAGAGGTTGAATGACTGTGGTTGACCCAGTGGTGTGTCTGGACTGCCACGATAAAAATGTTTGCCTTGATGGCTTTTTTTTCATTTTACTATTCACTGCAAAAATATTAATCTTAGTCATTTTTTTCTAGCCACTGTTGAGTCTTAGTGGTCTTATTGTTTTTAAAGTCAAATATTAGCTACTGTGTGATAAGATAAATCCAACCAACATCCAATAATTTAACAATTTTATAGAATTTAAAGCATTTTCCTGGATTCTATGAGAGCAGTTTTCCTCACTCTGTCCCCCTTCAAGGACTGATTCGCTTCTGCAAAATCTTACAAGAAGTCGGCTCGAGGTTTGGGGCTGTTGAAACGCAGTTTTTCCTCGCCACTGTTGCAAAGTGCTTTGCTCACTGGGGATTGTTGGGTCTCTATAGAATAAAAAGTAAAGTCTAGACCTGCTCTTCTTTGAAAGTGGCTTGAGATAACTTTTGTTGAGATTTGGTGCTATACAAATAACATTGACTTGACTTGGCTTGGTTTGGAAATATTTTTAGGGGTGAAGTAAAGCGGGTAGGGTAGATAGGTTCTACTCCATGTATTTCAGTAGGAGATACTACTTCCTGATTTTGTTCCACAAATGTGCCACAATTCCAGATGGATATTCAGTAAGCCAAAAAAGAAAAAAGTCTTACGAAAGTTTTACTACATTCCTTTTTTTTTTTTCTTTTTTTTTCTTCCAAAAGTTGCTGCTCACGGAAAAATGTGTTGATTAATGAAACTCTCATTCAATGTGAGTTACTGACAGCTCTGGAGATCTGGGGGACCGTTTCATTTGCAGTGCAGGTGTGAAATGTAGAGATCAGAACCCTCAGATGTCCCAGACGACTGAATACGTTGAAAAGAGTCACATGCCTGTGCTGGCTCTGGAAAATCTTTGGCAGAGCCTCCATCGCCACTGTAACACAGGCTTTCTCATTACCTGACTGCATGAATCAGACACGCAGCAGCTGAATTTCCACTTATAATTTTTGATCGAGATGACAGTAGGCCAGAAAGTAGCTTTTACATGTCTGTCAAATGAAAAAAAAAACAGTCTGTAATATGTCTACTTTATCAAGGAACATGAAGTCATCCAGTATAAGGCAGCAGCATTCAGACGCCTACACTGTGAAATGAAAATTGTACCCACTGTTTCCTTTATTTTTATGATGTCGGTCTTACAAGCATTTTGTAGCCACATGAGAAGAAATTTAAATGTCAGGGGACGGAATTAATTTTTCCTCTTTACTTAAGGCAGCTATTTTTTTTCCTTCCAGTCCGAGACCTTAGAGGCATTTCTGATGTTCATTTGACTCTTGTATTATTTATAACTCTGATTTTGATGAAACACTCTTGGAGCGCTTTGTGAAAAAAGGCTCCCTAATGTCATTGGACTCTTAAAAGTCCACCTTGTGCTTTAAGTCAGTGACCCTCCCTCTCCTCCATTCATCACACAGCAAATGGCGGTGCCCGCAGAGAGGCTGGCTTCTACTCCCCACTGTGAATTCCATTAGTGGTAGGGGCATATAATAGAGCATTTTTTAAGACTTTGACATTGGCATTGTAATGGACTGGGGTCATGTAATGACATGTAGGATATAATATGTAATGTACTGGTTAAATATAGGCAACGGTCATATGCTACTTTCACCTCTTTAAGTGTTGCCCCAGGTGTCTCATAGGACTCTACATAAATACACTATCGTAAAATTACTCATGTGACCCTACATGACCCGAATGCACAAAACACAGAGGAAGTGTGTGTGTGTTTGTGTGTTTGTGTGTGTGTGTGCGCTTGTATGTGTTTGAAGTAATATGCCAATGTCGTTGTGGTACTGCAAGGCTTGCAAATACAAATATTCCATACTATATGGATTGTATGGAATTGCACAGTCAATGCTATTAAATGTCTAAGTAGATTTTTTTGTTTGTTTTTTCATTTTCCACAAAGTAGCCCTGCAAAGCCTGAACCATCAAATAATTGCCAGGTGGAGGTGGGTGGTGGGTGGTGGGTGGTGGGGGTCAGGGCACTGCCGAATTTAATTGCTGGAGCCTGGAGAAGAGGTCATCAGTAGGCGACCAACCTTCACCGAGTGTCTCAACCTTAAACCTCGACACTCTCCAGTTGGCAGGTCGGCAGGATTGGCCAAGTCAAAAGATACAAAAAATAAAGTTATTAAAAACATATAAAAAAGGAGAGAACAAAACACAACATGTATGAGGGAGGAAAAAATGAAGGTGAAATCGTGGGTGTAATGCTGGTGTAAAAAGTTGAATCATACTAATACTGTATGAAAAATGTTGAACATTTTAAAGTTTGCTGACAAGCTGGGAGCTAAACTGCAATGCTTCCTAAAAAAAATCAAATTAAAAAATGACATCACGTGAAAAGACACGTAAACTGATGGTGAAATTATCGTACAAATACGATAATTATAGTACGTCTGGCGACACTGCTTCTTGCACAAGACTGTCTCATCGTTGCAGTGTTTGCTGATGCAAAGCTAAAATTCAAAAAGTGGAAGAAGGGTGTTCTCTCCTCAAAGAGGAGGCTAAAAACCGAGTGCTGTGGAGCAGCAGCCATTTTCCACACATCCAATGCAGAACAAAACAAGTTAAAGGCAGCATCCCTGCCTCCAGCAGTCAGACGGTACGATACCGAGCTGAAAGAGAAAGGATAACTGAAGTCTTTGTTTATTTGTTTTGTTTGTTTGTTTTTATCCCCTGGACCATGAAATATCCAGGGGATATAAGGGGGGGGGGGGGGGGGGGGGGAGATAGTCATTGGATTGTCCATTCTTCCATCCATCACAGTTTTTTGAGCATATCTTCCATACGATACAAACCAGCGTCAACAAACATTACACATTTAACCATGAAAAGTGGTTCTGCCTTTTTGATGTTTTGAATTTTATCCAACGTTTTCCTTGGAAACATGTTGCTTTAGGTGAATGACGGGTGTTCATCTTGTCCGTAGCTTAACTCACAAGCAATACTTCTTGCTTTACCATCCTTTTCACATTACATAGGAGGATTAGGGCCACATGATTTTTCTATTCATTTTAAGGCGACTCTGTAGGTCTGTAGGTCATCCTAAACAAAATCCACCACTCACCAAAGAAATTGAGGATATAAACTGATGCATTTTTTGCACAATGTTGTGCAGGGGGGTCGGGGGTATACCGTATGTCATCTTCAGATGACTGTTGACTTTGTGTGATTCATAAAACAGACAATAAAACTGCAGATTACAATAATAACATTTCTGAAACAAGAGGCGTCTGTGCCGTATGACCTCCTTTCGAACATGATGACACGAGAGACGACAGGCCACGCAAATAAAATTGGCAAAATAAGCAGCATGTATACAATTTTTTAAAGAGAATGAAAATACAGAAAAATACAGCTACACCATATTTAGACAGTAAAACACAGGTGAGCGATGATCCATAAGGGGGTTGTTGATCCAAATCCAGCTTCTGCGAGAGCCAACAGACGGAGAGAGAGAGAGGTTTCTGGATGGCTGGTGGTCCCAGCAAAGAGGGTGAAAAGAGAAAAGGAGGAAAGGAAGAGAGAGAAGAGGAGACTGAGACACACACACACACACACACACACACACACACACACACACATACACACACACACACACACACACACAGATTTCAGCTTGAGAGACCAAGAAACAAAGAACGACAAAAGTTAGAAAAATGCAGTTTTTATCAGAAGTTCACAGCTTGTTTGTTGTATTCTTGCACAAACAGCACAATCTGTCATCAATCTGTCTCGGGTTGTGTTTAGATTGTGTTTCAAAATGACTTGTGGTTTTGTCTCAATAATGCCCAAATCTCTTGCTCCTTTTCCTCTTCACCTCCCTCCTGCTCCTTCCTGCAATAGCTTCCAGCCCCTGGTGTCATAGTCACTCTTCAGAGGTGCTGTAATTTATTATGTATTTCCTGTCATCAAAACTGGCCTCCACTGCTTTCTGAGGATGCATCTGGTGTCAAGCTGTGTTCAATTGGGAGGCTACTGGGCCTGGTTGAAGTGGGCCCCGTTGCCAGCGGTGACTCCCTCCGTTATCCAGATTTGCGGTTACTCTGGGAAAACGATGACCACTGTATTTTTGGAGGTACCTTTGAATTCTGGCCATATATTTGACAAGTTCCGCTTTTAAAATTGGATTTAAAGGCCAAAATGGAGTCAGGCTGTCGGATGTCAGCAGGGAGGTTATTCCAGAGGAAGGAGGTTTAACAGGAAAAGGCCCAGCAGCCTGCCAACGTCTTTTTTTACTCCGGGGACAGAGTTAAGAGGGATATAGCTTTTAATTAGGCCAGATAGGTATTAAGGTGCAAGCCCATTTTCAATTTGTAAGTCATCAGAAGCCCCTTAAAGTCAGACATGAATAGGAAGCAAATGAAGTGATGCTCAGGTCGTTGGGATGCTATTAAATATTCTGCTTTTAGTCAAGATAAGGATGAAACACATGCATGACTTAATTATCTCGGCGCAATTAGTTTTTGTGGAAGTGAAACGCTTTAAGTTTGGACATGTTTTTTTGATCAGAGGAGCAGGTGGGATCAAATGTAAAACAAGTCGCTTGCTTGCAAACAAGAGTTGGTATTCCTACAAATTCAGAGTAAGCACATATTTACAAAAATCTACGAAGTTGATGAGGTAAAACATCAAATATTATTTGTGCACTGATTTCAAATGAGCATATGTCAAAAAGGATAAACATCCCAACTTTTTGGAATCAGAGTTGTAAAAGAAGCTCTGCCACCGACTGCATATAGAGACACGTCCAGCTGTTTACGCTGTTGACAAAGAGGATCTTCAATACGGCTACCAGACAGTCTCTTATCAACACCTGAAGGTCGTATTTGTGAAAGCTGAAAGCATCTAACTGCTGCAGATAAGGTAAACCTGGCTGAGTGATGACACAGTGTCTGAGGCAGATGTGACAGTGAGAACCCTTAAACTGACACCTTCCACTCCCTGCTATCAACCATCAGGCATGATTACGGCTCTGCCTCCGTGATCCAGTGCCTGTCTGAGCCCACTCATTTGATTTCTCATGATTCTCCTCTGCAGCCGAGGCAATCAAACACAGCGTGAGGCTCAGACGGAGGCTTGACCCCGGCGAGACATTTGTTTAAGTCGTACCGAAAAATGGGAACAATTTGGCAAATATCTTCCATTTTATTCACAGGGAATGAAGATGTTTTCTCTCAAGTCATATTTGACTGGTGACTGGAGGTAAAGGTAGAGATTTATTCAGTCGCGTATTCACTTAAGGGGGGAAACACAAACAGTACCGCACAGATCAAGACCGTTCATGATCCGTTAGTGACGGCTGTGACCAAACAAACCATTACCAGGAAGTAAGAAAGTAAACCAATTTAATGACATCCAAAAACACCAATTAACACTCTTAACATGCAGTGACTGACTTTTTTTTTTTACAAAACATTACAAATGTTGTGAATATGGTGCCATTGTTAATGTAGAACAACATATATTGTGTTTTGAATGGCAGGATATTGAACTTACAGAGCAATGACTACAATGTGTCTCAGCAGAAGATGCCAGGAATACCACGCAACCAGATTATAGTAATCTGATTACAAAAAAAAGTAGTCCATTACAGGTACTATGCACTGTTAAAGGGGCACTCAAGCATTTCTCACTACTAATCATTACATGTATTCATCACTGAGAGTACAACTCAGTATACAAATACTGTTATATACTGTTATGTCCCATATTTGGAGGAGCACGGTCAATTCTGAAAAAAAAGAAGCTGATGATGTCACAGTGATGTAATGCGGTTTATCTCAACCCTGACTTTGAGACTACAAATTTCTGTGTTACAAACTGGGGGGGGGGGCATTTGAAAGACTAGGAAATTTACCAGATGTAATCTTTCTAATCAAAGAGAGATGAATTATGGGAAATGAAGGATTTACCATTGAGCCTGACCCACACGTATTATTATTAATTTCTGTTGACAATAATAAATCACTGGAGTACTGCTTTAAATATTTTAATGTTTTGTGAAACACACTTATATGATTTATAAAGCTGCCTGTACACTAAATATAAGCTATAACTAGCGGTCAGTTAGCTTAGCATTACATTTAAGCTGGAAACAGGGCTAGGCAAAAAGCTGCAGGCCAAAAGCTGCTAACCAGCACAATCCTAACACACTATACTCATTTTATTTATTCATGCTAAAACAAAATTGTGAAAACAACATTTACCTGTTTAACCAGTGTTTTTTTTTTCTAAGCGGTGAATATCATTATATATAAAGATTAAACCAATGAAGCATATTGGGCTTTTGTGCTTCTTATTGTGTTAATTAGTGAGCGTTAGAGGTGCTGATAGACAGAATTTGTTACCTTTGGACAGAACCTGACAAATTGTATGTATTTCTGCTAAGCTAAGCTAAGCGGCTGCTAGCCATAGCATATTTACAGTACAGGCAATGGAGCGGTGTCAATCTTCTCATCTAACCCTTGGAAAGAAAGTGAATATAGGCTTCCCAAACTTTTTCCTTTGAAATTGTGTATAACTTAACTATAACAGAATCACGTTTTCAGTGAAACGCCGCTGCAAATACGAATTCTGTTGTTTATACACTGGATGGAAATGTACTTGGTTTAAATGCAAGCTAATGCAAAGATAAAAAAAACAAAAAAAACAAAAACTGAATGACTGATTTATACATCAATATCTAATCATAATCAGAAAAATAGTAAAATTTAAATATTAATATCATATTTTGAAAATCTCTTCGAGATCTGCTATAGCAATGACCTGCTGTAATAATAGTAGGCCGGACTGAAATGTGTCATTTATAATGTTCATTGTACTTAAATGCTAAACAAGAGATTCTGACTAAATTCTATTTTTTCTAACATCGCAAATAGATGTATGACTCAAGAGTCAGTGTTTATGATATGTAAGGATGTAATAGTCCTTGAAACCGCTGGAAAAAAATAAGTTAATATGCAGCCTTTATACACATTTTACATCATATTTAATGAATCCATTTAAAAAACAAAACAAAAAAAAGGTCAGTAAAATTTGCTCCAATTGAAAAATATCAACTTGATATCCCCACTAATCTGTGGTCTGCTACAAGATGACATCAAAAGGCAAAGCTGATATAATGATGTGCAATGGAAGGTGGGACATTTGTAAAAACAGTAATGCAGCAGAAGTAATGGAAAAAAAGAAAAGAAAAAGAAAATCCTAGCTCTCTAAAATTGTTTGTGTAATAATAATTATACAAAAAGACACGCTGCACATACAATATACACTAAATATACACAGTATTTAGTAATGGTCATTCTGTTGCAACCTGACAAAACAGAGCTTTATAAAAGGAGGGTGGCAGTGTACAGTTGGCAATGATGCATTACATTTGACACAGGACTTGTGCTTGTAATGGATAATGTCTGTTTCTTCATTCATTTGTTTCTCCCAGCAGTTTTAATAGAAAGGGCGTCCGGGGAACGACGGATGTTGGTGCCGCTCCTCATGCCGGGGTCTGAACGTTGGCTTTGATCTCGGCGGACGCCCTCTTTTCCTTCCGCCCGGCGTACTCGCCAATAAAGGAGCCGTCCTCATTGAACTGCACGTCCTCGTCGCCGTAGTCCACCAGACTGTCCCCGCTGTCCCCCGCCTTGATATCTCTGCTCAGCGAGTGTTGGCTGCCCTTCAGTGGCTTCTCATCGTTGTCACTGCAAGAGGCACAGGGGATTTAGAATCACCTCATTTCACCCATGGCTTCACTCTATGGCTTATTGGAGAGGACGGAGGGGCGCGGACTGGATCTATCACTGCCTCTACGATGAGCGTTTACCTCTCTGGCTGACCAATAGGAGATAATCACACAGACACATCTGTTTGGACAATATTAATCATTATGATAACTATAATCAATACATATGACAAAGTGATGACTGGGAGAGAAATTAAATATTAAGGGGACATTAAGTTGGTGTAGATTCTGCACATTTTAACTGGCAGAACAGTAAACATTCAGTGCTTTTATACGATTAGGTTCATAAGTACATTTCTGGACCTTAAACCTTTTGGTTTGTTTATTTTCTTATTCATCCTAGCTCAATTTTACAAATCAACCTAATATAGGTTGACATGGACTAACACACACACACACACAGTGTTGTTGTTTTTGTCTCGTTGTTTATGTAGTTAATGCTTTGTCTTGCAATAAATTAACAAAAAAGGGGAAAAAAAAGAATTGGTATTTGCTAAGTGGAGGTTTAGGTGTCAGTAAATTAAAATGGGTTGCACCATACAAATTAAATATTAGTTGTCACGAAATATGCATGTGTAATTGTTATGCAGAAAACTAAACACACAGATAAAGCTAATATTAGCCAGCCATTGCATCATCCTGCAAAGCTTTTATTGTTGCATTTCACAATGCAGCAAATTGCAAAATGCCATGGCAATAAGGGTTAGTTTGAGGAGTTAGTCCACTCTCATATCTGTACAGTATGAAGCTACCACCAGCAGTGTGTTAGCACCTTAGCTCAACACAAATACTAGAAATAAAGGGACAAACAGCAAGCCTGGTAAGAAAATCCACCTACCAGTCCCGCTAAATTAAAACATTTTATCTAGCATCTTTAAAGTGTCTATGGAAGCCCAAGTGTAAAAGTATAATGGTTATATCCCCAGCTATTCCTCAGCTTGGAGCAGTAATTTCCTGCAGTCATATTGACAACTGATTGCCGGAGCCAGCTTCATATAATAACCACACAGATATGAGAGCATGTCCCCTCTGACTCGCAACAAGAAAGTCAAGATTTCCCAAAACGCTGAACTCCTACTTTAAGTTTATTATATTGTTTGTACCCCTAAAATTATGTTTGGAAATTACGTTGCAAAGCTAAAGCGGTGTCCTGTTTGTGTCCTTGATTGTTTTTGATTACGGATTCCTCGCGACACATTAACACATTACTGACATCTTGATAAACAAAAGAAAAAACTAGTGTGAAAGTAGCAGTTAGTACAAAAAGACTTTAGAGGGACTTTACATCACAAACTTGTTCTACGCTTCTTTTTTAAATGTTTTTATTTTATTTGCCGGTGCTGGAGTGTTAATCCTGTCGCACTGAGCCGCTTTTGGCTTCATCACATCAGTATTTGTCGTGCTGTGCAGATCCCACTGATTGGAGAATTACACTGAGATTCATACTGTGGGAGACTGTTATGAATTGGACCACTAAAGGATTAATGAATGTACGCAGGTATTACTGCCCTGGAGATGCGCTACTTTCAATTACACTGACTGGTTTTAGCCTCCTGCTGCGTGCTCAGCCCAGCCTGCCTTTAGCTCTATCTGAACAGAAAATGAGAAAATCTGAATTGGCCCTGCGCCTCCCTTTATGATGCAATGTCTGTCACAGTCACCACCAGCGCAACAGCGCATCTAAGCCCCATTATGTGCTATAAGGGGATGCTACTACTCTGACAACACTGATGTGTAAACAGCTCAGGGATGCTACTGCCGTTCATCACATACATTCCAGTTACTCAGTCCATCAAACGTCTTGAGCGGAAGAAGCGTGAGGTTCAACGTGAACCCGGTGCATGCTGGGTTGTCTTTCCAGCGAGGGGGAGAAATGCAGAGAGATTTAGTGAAAAGAAGAGGTTGGAACAGACTGCTAGCAGAAGAGAAGCTCATATGCTGAACTGTTGCGTGTGAATTGCAGAGAATGCGAGGGGGGGGGGGGAAATTGTGCTACGAGGGTTATGCTTACCTGTATTCGCAAAATGTGTCATCATTCATGCCCTGGGACTCCACATCTGGGTGGAGGTCTTCTTTTTCTTTGACTGCGCACAGAATGAGGAGAAGATATCAGTGATTTCCACAAGAGACAGAAGCCAATGAAGATCAGTGTGTGCTCTGACTGTTACATTGACTGGATAAGTTGGAGGCTCAGTCCCCAATTCCCTGAACTAATTCATGAATGAAAGATCAGTGCAAGCCTTGGAGAAGATTGCAAAATTTCAAATAAATGGTTTCAAATAGGTTTAATTACTTTTTATATAATATTTATATATATACATTTTATGTTGTATAACATATTTACACTTTTTTTATTATAAACACTTTTTTTTATTATTTACACTTGCTTATAGTTTTTCTATGAATGTTAAATTTGTGATAAAACAACACATACAGAAGAAAATGTAGCATTCTAGAATGCGATGTAAAAGGGAAAAAAAAAAAAAGTACATAGCATGGGTGACTGAATGTAAAGGTTGTTCAAGCTATGGCATAATGAGAACTTAATGAGAAAACAAAGGCCAGAGCTGCGTCTCGCTCTTTTTCTGCTGACGAGTGGAGCGATCACTGCCCAGACGACAACCTGATGGCCATTAGCTGTGAATAATAAGGCGATAAGGACTCTCATGTCCCCAATAGGTGGAATAACATTGAGATACCACAAAGCTTATGTCATCATTCCCTGCGCAGCCACCCCCGTGCACAGCATTTGCATTTTGTCTCGCTGTGGGCTGAACTTTGTTTGGATTGTTGCTGGGAAAAAAAGCTGCATGTCAAAAATAATGCAAAATTCAAATGCTGGCCATGCACTATAAAGGTTCGATACACCTGCCTTTTTATGTACGAATTTGCATTACAATAAATTTGAGGCCTGATATAAGAAAAAAAAACATATCAGCTTACATATTCCTATAATGGCTTTTAGGATGATTTATGATTTCTTTTATAGCAACAAACAATGAAATGGGAATATAATGATGTTCAGAGCAGCAATTAGTATTCAAGCGGGATGATGTGTGTGCGCTTGTAAGTGAGCACCTACCTGAATACTTCCCTCCTTTATTCCTGTTGACAAAGCAGGCGATCAACACAATGAGTGTGAGGAGAGCGATGGCACACATCAGGCCGATAAACCAGCCCCGGGTGGATATTCCTCCATGAATGCTGGCCAGACCTGAGGAGAACAAAACCCAGTGACTTTGACATGCCCTGGCCTTTTCGTCGGGACATTGATTGAATGTTTACAGTCAACAAAGCCTATCTGATCCAAAGGCGGGAGGTGACGGGGCGCGCTGCTGATGGAAACCGTCCAATATTAATATTAAACAGCTAATCCAGCTTGTCTAATTAATCAAGTGAGGAACGCTGTACAAATGTAATTCATCTCATCAAGTCAGTGCGCCTAAATTAAATCCTAGTGACATCGTGGCAAGGAAGTCCTGGCTGCACCTGCACTCTGTTCAATGAGAGGCCTTTAGTTTTGCCTGGTTTTCTTTCTTTTTTTTGTTTTTGGGTTTCATATAGGGCTATTTCTGGTTTCCCTTCTCACCTGCAGTCGAGATAACATCTTCAAATATACTAGAATTATCAACCGCGCTGTTAGGAATAAGGCGCACAGTGTACTCTGTTCCAGGTTCCAGGTCGTCGATGATGTGGAAAGTCCTGGAGGCGTTTAAGGCCTCTGATATCTTCCAGAGACCCTCACCTGTGCAGAGGGTGAATGATCAGGATGGGTTAGTACTCATGAGTGCTAGTGCGCTAGCGTTCAATGTAGCGGAGCTATAAATGAGAAGACACGACGGACCATTTCACACACACGACACATCTAAAGTAATTCCACGTCTCATCTACAGGCTACTTAAAATACAGCGTCCAGAAACGAAGGGAGAAAATGTGAGCTTACGGTTGTTCATATATGCGACATAAATCACTGTGTGCTCTCCTCCAGACACCCAGCTGATATTTGCAAAGCTGTCGCTAACAGTTAAGCTTACATTCAACAGGACGGGGACTGATGGAGAAATGAGAGAGAAGATGAGAGAGAAAAAAAAAAAAAGACATGTTATGGAAGGGTTAGTAAAGGACACAGCAAATCAAAGCCATCACAGGGGTTTGGAGTGTTGTCATTATGCGATGAAAGATGTTCCTCTTCACCTTCCATAAAAGACACAAGAGTGCCCCTCGCTTTCCTAACACAGTGTAAGGAGGCATCGATTACGCCTGACAGAGGGGGACATCGGGTGATTCCCTCAACAATAAAAATGACAAGAGTGATGTGGATATGGAAATTAAATCACAGGTCGGGCCTCCCTGTATGTGTGTGTGTGTGTGTGTATATATATTTATTTTATTTCCCCTTACATGATGATGGAGAAATGCCACATACCTCTATTATATTCTGTTTAACATTCTTTACAGATGTTTCTACTGATAATACAGTTTATGATCTATTTAGGCTTTATGCAGGCTTGATTTATCCACTTGTTAGTGGGATTTAATAATCAAATTGTCATTTCCCCCAGAAAGCAAGAGCTAATTTAATCTGTCCTCAGCCTCACATATTTCAGACATGTAAATGAATGCAGCCCATTTGATGCATAACTGTGGAAAAAGAAAAATCTAATAATGTCGTGAATGATGCGCATCATTAGTATGGGGAAAGTATGTTTTGACAGCAGCTGTCTGAGCGAGTCAACAAAGTGAAATCCACTTCATTCCCCGTGGCAAACATGCAAATCTTCTGCTGTGTCTCAAGCTCAGGTGCATGATTTGCCCAGGTGAAAATTCAGCACACAAGGACACCTGCGTCTGCGCCTCCCCATCCTAACCAGTGCAAATGACACTCTCTGGCTAATGTTGATGGATTAGTCTGCTACTATGGTAATTTCAATGATTGGAACTGCACGATGTCTTCGACTGACATGGTCCTCTGAACTAAAAATATCCCAAGGCTGGCTGCCGCGGTTTGTCACCGCGCTATTAAACGCTGCAGAAAGCAGCTGCTCACTCAGCAGGGAGCTGACGCCCTGGAAGTCACCCCGTCAAAGCCAGGAGGCTTTTTTTCATAGGTTGAGGCCAGGAAATATTCTGATATAGGATATTTCAACGGCTTTCCACTTATCCACTTATCTCGGTGTCCTGTAAATATCGCCCTCCCAGTATGAGCTCGCGCCTCTCCACCACAGCCCAGGAGAACGTTCCGCTTCGCTATCGTCTCACAGCTCAGATGCTGCCTCAGACAACCTCTTGTCCCCGAGTGGTGCTGCTGTTTACCCATTTGAAGATTACATGGAAATGTCAGGTGACTGTTGGGTCAATACACTGACGTGTTCAGGGGGGAGCAAGCCCCAACAAATCAATCACTGACAATTAGACATATTTGTCCCCTTCAAGTGACTGCACTCCACAGCTACACTGTCGGCTCGGGATATAGATCTCGTAGGGTAGATTTCCCCCGTGGCGCAGCAGAGAAATTAAAACCAGTATGCACTTGTCAAACAATAACATTGAGCTGTTGCTTGACATTCCAACCCCCGTTTCCAATGGAAATAAGACAAAATATAAATAAACCCTGAAATAGCTAATTAGCCTATAAAAAATTTAGAGCCATTTTGTATCATTGTTTTTATGTTACCCATTTGATTTGAGCGGACAGCCAACCAATCGAGTCCAGCTGTCATCATGACACATCGCAACAGCAAAACATTCAGATAAAACATGGACTTTGTTCCATATTTTAACCGTATTTATTTCCCCTTGTCTTTATGGTTTGATGCCTGTCGTGTCGGAATGTGCTGCAGCTCTACCTATGGTGGAACGAGTGGGTTTGGTCACTGGGGACTTTGGAGTGCTTGGAGGTGAGGGGGAACCTGACTTGCCTGAAAAGAAAAAGATCTTATGGTTATCAATTGAATAGAGCTTGGGGCGCTACGTTCTACTGTTAGTACACATGCAGTTTTCAGCTAAACTCTAAAATTAGCGACTCTTCTTGACGACTAAATGTCTGAAACATAACGTAGAGATGAAAAACTACATTTCAGAATTAGTTTATATAATGAAATGTAAATTTTACTTTGAATTAATATATGTACAGTATATACTGTATAAGTGCTGTGTCTGATGCTCCTCCTGGGTGTGTCTCATAAAGCATCATTTATTTCCTCAGCTTGAGTTGCACTCAGTCTGGTGTTGCTAGGATAAAAGTCAATAATCTTTTATAATCAGTAAAGAGCTAAGATTAATATGAGTAATTATAATAATTAGGTTACTCATTAACATTGCTTGACATTTTTACAATGAAAAGAGGCATTAGATCGCTGCCTGTTGAAGGAAAGGGCAAACAGCAGACAAAGTTTTTTGGCTGCAGGAGCTGAGTGTTAGGAGTTTATGGAAGCCCATTTCTGCCAATTTGATAAAAAAAAAGAAAAAGATCCACATAATTTCAGAATAATGACCAAAGACTGCCAAAATTTCATGTTTTGTGAACCATGAGTCTTCAATTATGTTATGCATTTGGGTCTGCTATTTGCTTTGTCTCTCCCACTTCCTCCTGTGGCTTTGATAGGCCTTCATATGAAGCAACAACCCATAGTCCTGTGGCGATGTCACGGATGTTTCTCATTATTTTGAGATATTAAGTCATTATTTTGAGATACTAAGTCATTATTTTGAGATAGTAAGTCATTACTTTGAGATACTAAGTCATTATTTTGAGATACTAAGTCATTATTTTGAGATATTAAGCCATTATTTTGAGATACTGTTGGATCTTTTTTTTTCATCACATTGGTGGAAATGGGCTCCCATAGGAGTTATTTAATTGTATGTAAGCAACAACAAAAAAGTGATCCTGTTAACTGTTAGACTCTCAACACCTTCATGATTTACTCAGCTATAATTATAGCACTCCACATTTGTAAATCCATAGCATGCACCCACTATCTAAGATGATAATCAAGATTGTTAAGCCTGTCATACCAACATGCAGCAAACTTAGAGAAGACGGGATTCTCTAAATTAAGCGTGTTATCAACGTTTTGTTTTGACAGCTGGTTAGACGGTAGGATGTGCCACATTTTCTACATCAACACAGATCTACATACTGAGGTCGACAGTGGAAGCCAAAGTGGAAGCTGCAGGAAAAAAAAAGACACAAAAGCAAAAGACAAAAAGGGACAAACAATGCATCGCTAAGCGGAAATGTACACATTGACACGTTAACAATACACACTGTGAGATCAAAAGTAACGCTCAAAGCGATGCACTTTTTAGTGGCGTAACAGTAAGCAGGCAGAGGACAATTAACAGAAACAACAAATACACACACACACACACACACACACATGGGGATAGTACAGCCGCCATGAATAATTACATGCTCAAATCTTCAGTGTCCCACACACATGAAATAGCTCCACTAAATTGCAACTCAATACATAATAAAAAATTAATCTTCTCTCTTTCCAGCATGAAATAAACAACCCCTTAGAGCCACTTATGTTTCGTTCTGTGATTGGAAGGATTCTCCCAGTTAATACTAAGTAATCGCTGCAAAATTGAACACCTGTAACGGGTTTGAACATTAAACTGAGCTTTTTGTTACTTTTTGTTTTTTGCCAAATTGCTTTGTTTGTTTGTATGTTTGTGTGTGTGTTAGTAGGATTATTCAAAAAGTTCTGAACGGATTTTGATGACATTTTTCAGCTCGGCTCGCCCTCCACGGATTGTCACTTGCAAAGCATAAACTATAATGGTGTGAAAACAGTTTTACGGCTGCTTTTACTTTTACTTTGAGTCATACTATGATGTTCAAGCTATCAGACTGTTGCTTTTAGGTGCAATGACACAACGGAGAAACGGAGCCGCCTTGACGGACTCTGTCAAGTTTTTGCATAAAACAACTTGAATGACATACAAAGTTGCTTCAGCAGGTATTGGAATTAAAAGCACCACCCAATTATTTATAGTGACAATATCTGTTACAGCAGTCCATTTCACTGACACTCAGGTGAATCCGCGCACAGTTTCCCATTTCATTTCTCATCCAATCATTCAAACCACCACCCACAATCTCACAGAAGCTTGACTTGAGTCTGAGCCGGCTGAAGTATGGAGTGCAATCCTCAACGAATCGAATTGAAAAGAAAAGATTACATGCAAGAAGCTGGCTCATTATGATTACTTACCCACCGAGTCTTTCATGATTACATAATTTCAGCATGAAAACCTTTAGTTTCCCTCCTGCTCGAAGCAATTCTCTTTCTTAGCTGATTGTTTCATAGCTCACGCTCTCCGTGCAATCGATAGGCACTTGCTCTCTCATGACAGTGACAAATGAAAACCTCCAGTACACCCATATGGAATTGTTTATCCACAAAAATTACTTACATGGAGATATGAAAAGCTTGGCTGCCCGTGCATATATCACATTCCTCTAGTTCAATAGCATTTTGAAATAGTGAAATGGCATCGTCACCTACTTCGACTCTGCTCAACAGTCCTGCATCTCAAAGCTATAAACTTGGGTTCTCAGTACATTACACCGCTTAGTCAATCACTCACTTGATTGTAGGGTAGTGGTGCACTCCTCACTGACAACAGGCCCGCAGCCCACACTGGTGCAGGTGCGCAGGTAGAATTTGTACTTGCTCAATGGCTCCAAGTCACGTAGGATCCAATGGATGGTGTCGGGGCGGATGTCTACTCTCTGAAGCGGCCCCACCTCCTCTGTGTCATTCACTAGATGTAAAAAAAAATAGATTAATAAAGACATTATAGCTTAAGATTAGAGGCTGAAGACACAAAGTAAGTATTTTGCAGAGTTATCATACTGGGAAACCACCAGTAGGCAAAAGCATGGTTTAGATATTAAAACCTGGATGGAACTAAATTTTCTTAATCTCAATGAAAGTAAGACAGAGATTGTTCTTTTTAGACGATCTGAGCTACTGGATGACCCTGATGGTGGTGATCTTGGTCCTCTAGCTCCATCGATATCAAGACTTTTAGCCAAAGTCAAGGCCCATCTTTCTCCCAAAGATTTGGAGAGAGTTATTCATGCTTTTATTACCTCTGGACTTGATTATTGTAGATTATTGTTGATTATCTAGCTTAAAAAAAGAGGCTTTTGTGGTGGCAAAATCCATACATGATCTGCACAGTCCCTAGAAATATTTAAATCACTGGCTTTTAATTCGAGCTGAACTTGACATCTTGATTGTATCTTGATTTGAACTTTTTTTTCACTCAAATAAGGGAACTTTCTCATTCATTTTTGCTTCTTTGTCCTGATGGTATTGTAATATCGCCAAGGGGTGATGACCGTTAACTCCCCTGGAATTAATAATGCTTTTGCATGCTTTTCAACAAAAACTTGAATATAGAGATAAAACCACAAGTTTGTAAGCTATCTACTTCCGACTCGTGTCATTTTGGCTTCTGCAACTTGCCATTTGCTTGTTTGGCTTATTTACTCTTTAAAATATTATTTGGCACTAACAAAACAAACATTTAACAAGCAAACAGAAAGTGCCCTGTGCGTACATAACTAGAACTTATTGGTGTTGTCTCTATTTTCCACATTGTGATGGGGTATCATTTTCACTACGGAGAGCAGCCGAGTAGGTAGGGAGGTGGCATTTATGCTCTGTGCAACAAAAACAAACACAGCAGGTGTTGAGGTGACCTTTGCTGAGAAAAAAGGTGCCATGTCTCTCTGTTAGCAGGGCAACAAAAACAATGTCAAGAATGTGTTGATCTGCTCCTCTTTTTTCTTGGACACCGCCTACTGTTATCAGACATCATATTGTATTTTTATTTTGTCTCTAGGGATAAAAGCATGCTCGATAAATTCTGCCATCCACAGGGCTACTGAGAAGACGACACTGGAATCATGTCTTCTACCCAGTCGGTGGACACTTTCTCACTTATCTGGAAACATTCAGGCCTAACAGCTGGTGCACATGATCTTATGGAGAGAACTGGCTGCAGACTTCGGCTCTTCCACCGATCGCAGACAACAATATCTCCAAATATTTCTCAGCCCAGCTGGCCCAATATATGGTTGCTCAGTTCCAGACTCGACAGCACCGAAATGTGAGAGCGCCACTTCAGTCAGGATGAACTGAGTTCAAACTGGAAGAAAAACAGAACTGAGGACAGACAGAAGTTAAGGTCTAAGTTTTGCTGGGAGATTTCCAGTTTCATCTGGAAATGAATCTCTTAATCTGGGAAATGATGTTAGCCTGAATTAGCCTCGTGCTTAGCCTGTTTGCTGACGCCGTCACTCATGTCCCCACTTTCAGTCACTAAATTACAATTTTCCATCTGGCTTTGTTGTGATTTTTCTCTTGCCTTTCTTTTGTTCCCCACTTTCCTGCTACTGAACACAATTTTCTACCTGGAGACCCAGTACTTATTTAGGGGAAATCCAGACCTTCCTGGAGCTCCTGACTTATGCTGCTGATAGCATCTGCACCATGCCAGCAGTCCGAAGCAAAGGTCATTTTTAACTCCCACTTGTGTGGGTAGTTCAGATCATTGTCACTCTGTAGTAAATTAAATGTAAGCTGTAGCTTGTCCGCCACGCAGCAAACATGCATTTTAAGTGTGTAACAGTAAAATACTGTGAACAAATAGGAAACATATTTTATAATGACAGAATGGATCGACTGTGAGCTCTCAGCTTCACCTTTGTGACACGCTTATCTTGCCTTGTCAAATGGTGTGGCTGGCTTCCTGAGAGGCAGGATAAATAAATGTTTAGCCTGTGCTGGCCTACTGTGCCCCAGGCTTTAGAGTGGGTTAGCAGCTCTTTAAGGCAGTGTGACCATGGTGCCCACTCAATTGTGAGGGGACTTGAGGATACCTTCAGCCAGGGACGATTCTGTGATCAGACGTTTAGAGGGGTACAGCCCATAATGAGAAAGTGCCTTGTGAAAGTGTTATAACACCCCATTTAAATCACTCATTCTGCTGGATAACAATTAAACATGAATACTTTCAATTTATGATCATTTACAATAATAGTACTTCAAATGAATTACTAGTAATTGACATGAGTTTTAAGCCTCAAAATATTTTTTTAAGACGATAAAAAAAGGAACATGGTTTGCATAAGTATTCAACCCCTTTTCACTTTGGCAAACCTCCATTCAATTAGATAAACAACGTCACAATGTTACCTTCAGAAGCAAACTAATTAGTCTGCTGGTCTGTTGTAGTGTACAATTATAATAATGCATCAGAGAGAACAATCACAGATTTTAATATAACCCACCTGTTTCAGAGAAGATGAAACCTGAGGCAAAGATTTACATCATGATTTTGTGTCACTGTTGCCCATTTTATTTTGTAAGCTTAATTCCATGCTGTGTTATTTGTTTTACACTTCCTGTCTTTGCTTGTTCTTGTTCCTGTCTTGCTGTTTCATGTTCATTGTTTGCATTTTTGTACTTTCACTCGTGTCTTTGGGATTTATGTTCTCTGCGTTCTTTACCTTTCAGCCCCTTCAGTTCTCTCTACAGTTTCCCCTCCAGTGTGTGATTGCCTGATTGTTTCCACCTGTCACTGATGTCTCCTCACACGTTCCACCCTTTTTTCCTTGTGTTTCCTTGCAGTTTATATTCTGGTGTTTGCAGTTACTCTGTTATGACTTTCACCTGTCTGTTGCATTTCGCTTCTGCCTTTTGGATTTGAATACTGTTACCTGTTTTGGACTGCTTGCTGGTTTTGACCCTTGTCTGTTAATTGGATTTATTGAGATTAAAGCCCTGAACTGTACTTCCTTTTCTCCATCTTGTGTCTGCACCCTTGGATCCTCACCCTTTACAACTGGAACTGTGATACTGTAGTTATAGCAAAGCAGATATGAGGAGAAATGAACTAAACATCGCGACGCATTTCTTCCCCATTTCTAAATATTGCAATGAATGACATGCACCCATCTAAATGTGGCGAATGTGTGGTTGTACTCCTACTGCAGATCACCGCTTCTCAACCTTTTTTCAGTCACGGAAACCTTTAGAAGTACACAAAATCTGGAGTCACGGTCTAAAATGTATTTACAAATGTACAATCTGCATCCTTATGACAGCCAACACAACCACACTTGCAAGCATGCGAACACACACACACACACACACACACACATACACACACACACACACACACACACACACACACACACACACACACACACACACACACACACACACACACACACACACACACACAATCAGTGCGCTTAAGCTCTCCTAAAAGCGGTCTGACATCGTCTATGCATTCAGCCTTTACAATCAGGGGTTTATTTAGAAAAGAAAACTGACCGAAACTTTCTGCACAAGTTCGGTGAACAGCTATTATTAGCAGCAAGTGTAGAGGTAGAGAAAAGCTTCTATCATGTTCACATCTTCTTATTGCCACAGATTTACCAACAGGCCAGTACTAACAAACTCACTGATCACTGATCCTCTCTGGTGCGAACTTCATAAAACGATCCCTACGTTTTACACAGAAATGTTCCATTTCAAAGCAGATTAGTTTCATGGTATTAAAATGCTGGCATCCCTGCATGCTCAGTGTGTTGGTACAACAGGCCCTCCTATGAAACCCGTGACATGTGAAGCCGTTAAAGGCTGCTGTAAAAAGATGCACGTATCCTGAAACAGCTGCCTTGCATCTGGAGATATCGCTTTTGTCACTGATGATCCGCTGACATCTGGCTACATTACCCTCAACATTTCGCACATGGCTTCCTTTAAGGGTGGTTCAAAAAAAAAAAAAAAAAGCCACACTTCGAGGAGTCCATCAGCTTTATTGCTGTGGCACAATGAAAGCCTTCTCTCCAGAAATTCTCTATGACACTTGGCCCTTTCGTGCAGCCACCAAATCAAAGTCAATTAGCCGAGAAATGCGACACTAAGATGTTGCGAGTTGGTCATTAGCTTGGCTATGACTTTTGTTGAAGGACAGCAAAGTGTGCTCACACATGGGATGTGTTCCCTTGAAGCTATCCCCTGGGACTATGAGCTACAGTGAAGATGTCCCCTGTGGACAGGATCAGGTCAGTAATACTGGACGTTAACAGAGTGTGACGCAGTGGCCTTGGTCAGCAGCAGCCTGACCAGACATCACTACCAAATGAAACACTTCTCTTGAAATGACATTTGCTGCTGACTAACCTATGACTGTGACGTGACTGTGTGGGCATGGGCCGACCTTCGATGGGCTGTTGTGATTGGTCGAAACTTCACACATGATAGCAGATTAATGAGTATTGTCTTTTACTTCTTCTTGTAAAGGGAAGTAATTGTTTGAATATTTATTGTTTCTTTAAACACTATACTTGAAGAATTAGAAATAAAAGTCGAGAAAGTATATGTTGTCCCAGTAATTTAGGATGGGCAAGTGGTACAAGTGGGTCCACCCGGAACACCACACATGCTTTGAGCCTTGTTGGAAACATTTGGGATAATGTAAGTAAACAACTCGGAAATATATTAAAGGTCTAGTCATTATTTTAGACATTTCAATGAGGCAATGTTACATCTTATATGTTCAAAAATAAGCAGGAAGCTTTGGGATACGCACCGAGCTGATACTCGAGGACGTAGCTGGTGACAATCCCATTAGGCTGCAATGGTGGGGCCCAGAGAAGAGAGACGGTGTGCTTTTGTACATCTGTGACTCTGAAAACAGGATTTTCTTCCGGGACTGTGGGGGCAAAGACGGTAACACACACAGTGAGTATAGTCGAATTCTGCAACCCAGTTTCATTGGCTATTATTAGATTTTCCCTTCAGTAGTTGTGGATCAATACACCTCATACTGTTTTTCCACAATCCTACCTCCCTCTGGGGTTCTGAAGATGACGGGATGGCTGCCGGGGCCGTTGCCCCGACCGTTGAAGGTCATGACGATGAGGCTGTACGTAGAGAAGGGCGTCAGTCCCGCTAACACGGCATGGTTCCTCTCCCCGGGGAATGTCAGGGTTTCTTTGTTTCCGTGGCTTTTCTTTTCCAGACAGCACATATCCCACCAGCTTATCTATATTGAGAAAGAGAAACAGAGGGGCAACCTCAGCAGTGGCTGGAAGACGTTAAACTTTACACGTGCATAAATGTGTGGGAGAATTTTTAATTAGGGGTGAGAGAAGCATGTTTAGAGCCAGGTCAGGGCCCTTCCTTTTAAATTGTGTCAAAAAGCAAAGGTCTGTTTTTGAGGTATTACCCTGTATCCTCCCAGATGTCCATGTAACTTGTCCTTGTGTACTTGCATCCAGCTAACCTTGACCACCGAGCTGTTTATCACCTCCACAGCTACGTCGTCGGGTGCAGCAGAGGGAACTGCACGAGCAAACACACATTACATACACACAAAGTTGAAAACGAGTCAAGGAAAAACAGGGCAGAGAGGAAAAGAAAATGGCAACTGTCCTGGAAACAACTCAAGAGGCTACATAAGAAATGTACAAATCAACACATAAACAAACAAATACTAAAAATACAACTAGCTACACTGCGATTGCTATTTACAGGAACATGTGATAGGGGCTGATACTGATGCTGCCTCTACCTACAGTCACAAAACATAATGGAAATGGTAAATCACAGCTAAGGATATAATTACTGCCAATAATAAACACCACATGAGACTAAGGACACAACAAAGGGAAGAGTCGTGACCTGAAGTGACTTCCTGGGGGCAAGTCCAGAAGAGGGCTGAACACAAGGAATACAACAAACTTCTGTGCCGAGTGTTTTTCTATTGAGAAGCTGTAACTGCAACTATAAAAAAAACAACTTGAAACTGAAAATTTAAGTCAGACTCCAAGTCTGAAGTATTTTAATTATATCAGGATTGCACAAAAACCTCTTGAGAGTTTCATGAAATTTGGTGGGAGGGTTTGGCATATGATAAGGAAGACCACATTACATTTTGGAGTGGATGTGGCTTAAAGGGCAGGTCCAGGATTTTTTTTTTTCACTTTCTTTATCGTTGCAAGATAGATAAGGTCACCTTGAGGACTTCCAGGATAAATAATGACATGTGAACTTGATATCTATGCGACATCAAAAACAATGAAACTATCATGGTACAATTGCTTTTAGGTGAGATTGCAAAATGGGGAAACTGAGCTGCCTTGGCATAGGTTTGCGCTCTCTGACTGCTGTCAAGTGTAGAAGTTATTAACAACAAAGATCAATACTCACAGTCCTCTCCTGAGTAGCCAGTCACTATCCTGGGCTCTGGGCCCCAGCCTTGATGGTTCCTGGCTTGTATCTTGATCTCATAGGGCACAAAGGTGGGGGTGTTTTTCACCAGAAATGAGTGTCTCTTCACCATATGCTCCTTCCAGTCCTCCTCCACGTCCTGTCTCCTGTAACTCACCTTATAGTCCAGACCGGGGCCGTTGTGCTCAATGGGTAACAACGGCTGAACAAAGGAAGGAAAAAAAAGAAATAGTAACTAGAAAAAAAAACTGTGTCCAAGAACAGAGATTCCCAAGACTCTGTTTGCGCTGATGTGGATAAACTATACCCTCTATCATAGGTGAATGCCAGCTAAAAGCCCATTTATGCTCCCTCTATGTACGTAAATGGATACGTCCGTCCATAAACGGTCTATCCGTCGACCTGTACATACTTCTGTGCACCTCCACAGTGGGGCAGTGAAGTTTCAAAAGTTTCGGCAACAACAAATATGGCGACGTAATATGGCGATGTAAGAACAAGCAAACCGAAGAAACCAATTATGAGATGCACACCAAATGAAGTGTGAAATTTCACTGAATTCTGTCCAGTGATTTTTGAGATGTGGATGAACCATATATCAAACCTGTTACATACCAGACAGAGGGAGAAGGGTTATAACCATAAATGCCCCCTTTAGTGGGAGCATAAAAAGGAATAACAATTGTGTTAATAGTTTCATAGAGATTTTCACAGTTGCTGAGGATGCTTCTTGTATTTCAACGCTCAATGTCACTGCCTCTGTGGTATTAAAATGACAAGCTAGCTCACTGAAGTGTGCTTGAAACACTGACAGTGGTTTATCCAACTATCTAATAAAACAATGGAACAATTGGCCTGGTCTGGGAGCATAGCTCAGCTGTGATATTGGACTTGCTAAGGCACCACAGATGAAAAGATTTATCTCCTCACAAAAGACAGGCCGTGAGAAAAAGAATGAGATACCAATATTCACAAAAGCAAATCATTAACAGTGGGAGAGCTCATGAATCCAGGATTCATGAGCCTACATTACCATGACAGGGCTATCAGATAATAAGAAAATGTATCTTTCTACAATACAACTGAATATATCACTGTACAGGTTAAAAGGGAAAAAAATCCTATTCATAGCTCTCCTTTCTGTTTCTAATCAAAGAAAAGGAGCAGCTTTCAATGGAAACCTATTCAGAGTGACCCCAGATAATGGTGTTTCTAAAGATCTTTAAATATCAAAGGTGGGCTGTTCCTATTTCTTATTTTCTATTGGTAATTGACTATGAAATATTGATAAAACCCTCATCATTGTTATCAGGAAATTCTTGGACTTCCAAAAACCAGAACAGATGTGAAGAATGAACTGACAGCTACAGACAGCCGACATTAAAGAATTTGCAGCAAGAGGATAAAACACCAAACGCATTTTCTCACCTCCCAGTTGATATCCATCTCATGTGGCAAATGACCTTCGATTTTGATATTTTCGGGGTTCTTGTCAGGAGCTGTGGAAAAGAGGGAATATAGATTTTGTCGGCATTGTTAGTGGAAGAAACCTCAGCTGAACAGACACGCAAGAAAGCAGTTTTTCAACAAAAACGGAATCAATTATGCGGCAGGTCTGAGTGTTTGGCAGTTCAGAGCGCCAGTGTGGAAAGCTCAAGTGGGCTGGAGGACGTTATCAAAAAGTATAAGAAACAATGAAAGGAGGATGCTTGAGACCTGCCGGCGGGGTTTTGTATCTCTCTGTCGGCTCACTGGGAGGACCCCTCCCTACAGTGTTAACACCAGACACACGGAAGCGGTAGTCAACGTGGCCGTGAAGCTTGAGGACAGCAGAGTTATGGTTTCCCAATACTCGTTGCAGTTCCTTCCAGTTTCCAGGTTCCCACTGGCTTTCCTCATACTCGATAACAAACTCTGTTGACGGAGAGAAAGACAAAAAAGAGTGATGCCTTACTGTTATGCTGCTTGTGAAATGAAAGTGGCCACATTGGACAGCAAACCAAGTCACGACAAAACAGAGACCAAACAGCTTCCAAGTTGTACTTTAATGGTTATACTCCCTTAAACATAAAGTATTATGATTGCGAAAGACTATTTCTAATCTTATTTAGATTTTATTTTATTTCTGGAAATCATCTCCCGACCCCAAGTTTGGCGTCTTGGGACCCCGGGGGGGGGAGGCAACCCCCATTTTGGGAACTCCAGTCTGGTAACCCGCAAGGATGAGATTTTGATGTTGTTTAATGTTCTCAAAACGTCGTTTGTGCACACCATGATGGTCAGACGATCTTTTGCCTGCTTTCCCGACGACATTGTTCGCCTTTCACAAACAACGTCTTTGTTTACGTCGTTCGGAAAAAGAGTCCGTACTCATACATGTTGTAGGCGTCCTCTGGAAAGTACCCGGCCGTGATTTCGGGTAGTTTTTCCATCAAGTCCTCGACCACGGTGTGACGCCAGCACTCTCTCCCACCATCGTGTTTGCACCAATGTTATGGCCTCACACGAAACTCTCCAGCCAGTCGTTGCAAGCTTTGAAGTCACTTTACAGTGGTCCTCAGTGAACTTCGAGGCATGTTTCCTGTAACATTGGCACAAGTCGGGATATTGTGTCGCAGACAAACTCCAAGCAGAGTTGGTTGATTTCCTGGTTTCCTGTATGTCCGGCGTTTCTTTTTGCTGCTTGAAGTTTTCGTAGTAGTCCAAGTATTCTCTCCTTCTCTTGAGCAAGTAAATGACTAAACGTTGCCTGGAAAAGTCCCACTTTACACCGCTTGCTATATACTGTTTACGTTTAAGGCTGAACAAGAAAACAACGGTCGTTATAGCCCGGTTATTGGCCTCCGTGTTGGACAGGTGGGCTTCTTGTACAGGAAAACTTAACGTGTATGTTAATGGCAAGTAAAAGGGGACTGTGAAAAAGGGGTCATTCTGAGCAGGGGGTCGTCTTATAGAGGTGGTTGCTAGACCAGGTTTGAATGTATTTATCTGACCACCAGCTCTGCATAAAATACCTCAAACCATGATCTGAGCTTGTATATTCCTCATGGAGACAAATTCAAATTCATACTTGGATGAACCAATAATAGATTCATATTGTACAATATGACATCAAACAAATTCATTTACATGCAGATTTATGCCCCAAAAATAAATTAATACCATTAACTGCCCCGATTCAGTGTGTCGTATACTGCATGTGCCGACAGCTGCACACACGGATGCTAATTTTTACCTGTTGTCGAGCTGTTGTGATCATCACCTGGGATCCATTTCAGTTTCACACTTCTGCCCTTGTGCTCAGACAGCACCAAGTACTCAGGTGCATCAGGGACATCTGAAAGACATCACAACGACACGGCTCTGGAAAATCAGACACATCAATCTCTGCATCAAAAAAGGCCAAGGGAACACATGTTCAATGGAATCTTCCCGAGTGTCAGAGGATGTGGAACGAGCTGCATCGCTGCATAGCACCGCTGCTATTTCGTTTGGACTTTAAAATGTCTGAAATATCTCAAAAGGGTGATTTACAGACATAGCACTTGCACCAATGCTTTGGCTTCCTGACATATTGATCCATTGATGGACGTGTCAAACATCAGTGCAGCACAAGTGGTCCGGGATGCTTTGGCTAGGAGCAGAAACATGGTTCACGTTCGCTCACCTAACACCAGGAGCACAGCTGAAGCCGTGTCTTGGTCCAGTGGAGTTCTGACGACACAGGTGTACACACCCTGGTCTCCGTGGCTCACATTGATAATCTGGAGAATACCACTCTCCACAAAGTATCTGTTGACAGAAAGATGGAGACAAAATATCGATTGGCAAAACAGAGAAGTGAAATGACTTTCCAGCTGGGATTAAGTTTGCAGTGCTGTAAAAAAAATAAGGATCATTCAGTGTCCTACCTTGAATTCTCAGTGTAGTTGAGGGCTAACTCCATATCATCTTTTTCCCACATGAGCTCAAAGTCATTGCTGAAGGACCTGTCGTAGTTTGCGAGGCATGAGAGCTGGGCTGTAGTACCTATTAAGATCCGCAGGTCCTCCGGGGGCTTGACTATTCTAGTGGGATCTTCCATATGCACAACCGTATTAGTTACATTTCAGGAACTGGGAGCCACTGCAAACACATTTTACAAATAAAACTTTTCACCTTTCACATAGAGCATCGTGTTAATGGCGGAAGATCCCTCTATGTTTTTAGCTAAACATGTATACTGCCCCGTGTCGTCTTTCTCTACGTTGTAGATCTCAAGCGAACCGTTGTCGTGAATCGTAAATCTGGGCCCATCTACGGAGTCAGAGGAGTCGTCTTTGCTCCTGGAAAATAGAAGAAAAAAAACAAACATCCATTAAAGTCCCAAAGTTCTTTCAGATCAAATTAAATATGAACAAAGCAGCAGCTTAAACAGATGAACACTACACTGTGGCTGCAAAGAAGACACAAATAGAACATTACTGTTACATGACAGGGTTACTTTGCCATGTTTTAAAGAAACAGCAGGAAACACACTGCATGTGCTGTAGAGGGGCTGCATGTATCAACCAGTACAGATCTACTGCTCTCTGCTGGCGTATTGGAAACAGGTACAAAGTGCGAACTTACCAAGTGATAGTGGAAGGAGGAGAGCTGAAGACCTTGCAGTGCATTATCACTCCTTTGCCCTCCACAGCTGAGTAATCCTCCCCCTCCATGGTCAAAATCATTGGGGGCAGATCTGCAAAGAGCATGCAGGAGAATCGAATCATCATTTTGAGGTTGTTAAAGAGTAGGGGTTGCTCTAATTCCACCGTGGAGGAGCCCAGATGTGGCCCGGGACAACTTAAGTTTCAGGACTTTACTGCAATACAAAAAAAACAACGCTGAAGGTGATGCAATTTGTATTTTAGCGGTTATAAAACCAAGAGAGATCAGGAGGGAAGGAGGTAGATGATGATTGGTAATGAAGCAACACCACTTTCACTATGCATTAATTGTTGGCTTCTTTGTGTCAAGAAATAATTCAGCTGTCAGGTTGTCAGAAGCATGTCATTGAATATTAAATCAAAGAGGAAAACAATGGAATAATGAGTTAGAGAAGTGCGAGCACCTTATCAGTTATAGCCAAAGCCTCCCATTAAAATGGTCTGTTTCTCCTAATTGTTTACAAAGGCAGCAGCTGGGACTTGGCATTCAGAGACTGTCCAGCTTTATTAACTCCTGTGTCACCAAGAACAATCTCCCCATGTTTGTGCAGAGTGACGGAAAGTAACATTCTGTCTTTTTTTAAAAATTTAATCTGCTCTTGCAAAGCAGCACATGTTTGTCTTATGGCCCGGATGCCAGCACGGAATTGAGTGGGAACTTGTTAGCATATAAATGACAGGGAACCGGGCTTGTAGCTCCTCAGGGAGAACCACTACCACGAATGAAAGAGTAGAGCTTGAAGACAGCCCCGCTTCCTCGGGATCCAAACTTGCTTTATGGGCATATGCCAGCATCAACGCCATCTCTCTCGCTTCACATCAGTCAGCAGTCTCAAAATGACTCACGGCAAAGACTGTGCAATTACAAGTTGGCACTTGATAAAAAAGTGAAGTTAACTGGTAAAAACCATGAACTAAAACTTGTTGTGTACTCACTCATAATCAGGATGTTTGCATTTGAAAGAATTGTTCCATGTTTGTTGGAGGCCTCGCACTGATAGACTGCACTGGCAGAGGCTTCGGCGTTGTGTAAAATTAAGGTGTCACCTAACACCTTCCTGTTGGCTGCAGGAACCTCTGTAATAGACGAAAGATGCATTCAGTGACTCACCATTAATGATGCAACACTGTACATTAAAGACAGATAGTTGAAGGTAATTGGACTAAAACACCCCCCACCCCATCTGCTAACGGCGATTCAACCCTATGGTACCTTCTGGTCAATTGCTTCTAAAGCCTCATTTCCACTAACTCTACTCACCTTTTTTGCTTCTCCATTCCTTAAAAAACAGATGTGTTAGGGATTAAAGGTTCGAACTGGAGCCACAAACCGCCAGGAAACAATAGAGTTGCAATGAATGTCCAGCTTTTTTCATGTATGCAGAAGTATTTCCCAAGATCTGTAAACAGACCCTGATGTTCCCCTTTAATAAAACATGGTATACTTTTTTCATACATGAGATTTTACTGGTCACTAATGGGGCAAATTCACAATAACAAGGCTCCTCCTCCAGAATCTGGAATAATACGCCCAGTCCAAGAAGCCAAGGATGTCTCTCTTGCCCACTTTTACACACCCTTCCCATGTTATACATTACATATACTGTATGTGTGTGTATATATATATATATATATATATATATATATATATATCCTGCTGCATTTAAAAGAAGAGCAAGACAATATTAACACTTAATCTTTTTGTTCATTTAAAATAGCTCAGTCATCAGGACTAGCCCTAAAAGACCAAAAGGTTTAAACTAAAGATGTTGTGGTACTGACCCTGCAGAGGTATGCCATTCACTCTCCATCTTATAATCGGCTGAGGAGTCCCACTGGCGGAGCACTTGACGGACACGTCTGAGCCGATCATGCTGAGCTGACTCTCGGGCTCAGACACCCACTCTGGAGGCTCTGGTGAGACAAAATCAGCATTTGATGAGTGGCATGTTAAGAAAGACACAAAGCACTCACAGAGAGTGGACTCACACAACAGTTATGCAATATGCATTGTTATGTATGTATTATGTATAGTATATGCAGTTATTCCCACTTGAACAGGTCTACTCATTACAGATTGACAGCTTGCTGTCGCACTACAATCATTGTTGGCACATATTCGGCATTCTGTGGACAAACACTCTGTGTCTCATGCTTTACTTGTTGTTGCTGCACCATCATCAGGTGCTGTAGGTGTGTATTAGGCACTATTTTTCATCAAATGATGATTTATAAAAACTTTGCATCGATTAAGATTTGCATCTATAACTATGCTCCTTTCGTTTCATTTACAGACCACTTTAACAGCTACATTACTCATACAATGCACTTAATCAGCGGTGGAAAATAAATTTAATTCAAGGTTTATTGTAATTATGACTTAATTGTATTTTATATTAAATTGCACTTACATTTTACAATTTTCTATACTCAAAAGAACATATTGCACTTTTATCTTCAATATATTTAATTAACAATTATTTGTTGCAGCTGTTGGTGAAATTAAATTAAATGTGGATAAGTATAGAAAATAAAATACATTGTTAAAGAACCAGCCATTCATTTCCAACCTTTTAGGCTTGAGAGCTTGAACGTGAAACCATTGTCACGTAGAATTTCAGATGTCAATGAGTTGTTAAAAACTGAGAATAGCCCTAAAGGTCTAAAGGTATCTAAAAGTTTCATTTAAATACCTGGTTGAGGCTTCACGAGATGAAATTATCTAATATTTAATAAGAAAAACAAAGTTTAGAGAAAAGAGAAGAACACATTTGTGCATCTTCTTGTGCATTTTCTTTATCATTACTGAGCTATTGATTGTCATGTGACCACTCTTGTTCATCTTGTGACCCGTCGGAGGGGCTGGATCCTTAGGATGGGAACGATTTGACTTAAGAACCCATCAGAATACTGCAGAATACTTAAAATTAGCTCCAATTCAACCAGCTATGGAGGTAAAATGCTGCTAACACATTGTGCAATATTATAATATATGATTTTATGTAGACAAGTACTTAATACTTACTGTACTTCAGTACATTTCTGAATGCAGTTCACAGCATGCTGTAGTTACCTTCTACTCTCACTGTGAAGTAATGGACAGTTTCTCCATGTGTGTTCTTTGCCTTGCACATGTACTTCCCAGTGTCTTCTTGTTCGACTCTTGGTACAATCAGCAATTTCCCATGATTCTCCAGTTTCGCTTTAATGGGAAGCTGATCACCCATCTTCACCCACTCAACACGTGGAGTTGGACTAACAAAGAGGGGGGAAAAGTTAGATGTTGCCTATACAAAAATGATTATGATTATCCAAAAATGAAGCAAATCAATTTTAGATTCAAGTAATTTGGTTTTTGAGAAATTTGTTTTTTTTACAAAACTTCCTAATATGTCTAAGAAACTTAAAAAGGCAGTGTTACTTACAATCCCTCAGCTATACACTCCAATTTCATGTCCTCTCCCTTGATTAGCAGTGACTCTGATCTGACACCAGAGGGCGTCAGAAAAGAGGGTCTTCGCTCAAGGATTGCATTGGCTGAGGAGGTGCAGCAGAGAATTCACACAAATTTCAAACAAATCAGACACGCAATGGAGATTTACAAAGGCTTACACTTCTATATTTCATGCATTTATATTGACACACATGTCTTGTGCACACAGAAGTTTGAAGACTTTTGAGATGAGGGTGTTTCACTCTCTTAACACTTACCAGCTTCAGGATTCATGTCACTTTTTTCTGAAATGGAGGTGGATGAGACCAAAAAACAAACAAACAAAAAAAACCCACTTAAGATGAGATGGACTGAAAACATCATGAAAAACATCACCAAGATCAAACTGACAACGTAAAAAACTAAGGAGATGCACGTAAACAAGACACGGCGACACCTGGATGGCTTTTGAAGTGCAGCTATGAATATGGATGTCATGTTGTAAAATGATCAGCGCACTGAGAACAAATCAAAGTTCGCATTGTGCTGATCTGAGAGGAAAACAAGCTTGACACAGAAACCGGAGCGACACCTACTTGTGTTGACGATGACAGACATGGCAGTCTTCTGAACGATGGTTCGTATTCGTGGGAAGGCGGCGAAGCAGCAGTAGTCTCTCCTGCTGTCTTTCTCCTCGGCGTGAGAGAAGTAAAGGTCTCCATTCAAGCCCATGGATACCCTCTCATCCTGCTCTATGTGCTGGAGGTCTGAGGATAGATTGCATTGTATATTAGGTCTTTATAGGTCTTTAAACCAGACCGTGACTTCTATTTTAACACCTTAACATGCAGTTTTTTTCCACGTTAAGCAGTGGTAGAATGGAGATTTAATCCAGTATTGTGCTTAGATACAATTTTAAGGTACTTTACTTGAGTAATATTTGCATTTTATATATCATATCTTATATATATATACCTTAACTAAGAGGTACCACTTACTAATAGTCATCCAGTAGATCTGCAGGGGAGGAATCCCTCTAGGTGGATTACAATTTAAAGTGAAAGGCTGGCCTTCCTCCACCACAACAGGATCAAGTGTCTCTTTAGGAAACTTTGGAACATCTAGAAGAAGAAAAATAGACAGTTGACAAATGAAGCCCGACATATATGAATAAAATGCATGCCGTTCTCCTGCTCGCCATAAGATGTCAGTAAAACCATTCTTGAATTTAGTGGGAGGCAGAGCATCTCGGAGCTCTCTAACATTCAGCAGGTGAAATTCAATGGGGGTGTTTTTTGTTGTTGTTTTTTTCCAGTTCTTTTACTACAAAAACAAAACAGACATCACTTCTACTATAGTGTGTGATGTGTCACCACTGCTGGATGCTTGAAGCCCGGCCATATTGAGTCAAAGACTCACCTGGGAGTGGGTTTTCTTTCAGAATGTATGTACAGTGCTTGGGAACAAAATGAAAAACGTAGCAAAGGAAATGATGGAGGTGCCGGGTCCTGTGTGAAGCTCTCTTCAATACAGAGCCATAGATGGGATGCTGTGAGGGGCGGGGCCCTCAGGGGCCCTCAATGACTTTCTGCCACATCCAATACAATGAAAAGCTCACAATGGAGAGGTGCAGTCATTACACACAACTGCTGGCCCTGAAAGAACTGTAACACAGCACCTCAGCCCCCGCCACACACACAGACACACAAATGTATGGCACTCACCGGGCACAATGAACTCAATCTCCTTCGACATGGCGACCCCCAGTTTGTTTGAGGCGTAACAGCGATAGATTCCCTGGTACTCTGTCAGGTTCCCATTATTGGGTATCACAAAGGTCCCAGAATTCTCCTCTTTCGTCAGCCGGGGGTCCAGGAAGGGGAAGAATTCCAGGCCGTTCTTCGTCCATCTGAATCTACATATAGAAAGGCGGTGTTGAAATGCGAAATCCTTCACCTTCACCTGCGACATGCTCATTTTCCTCCAGAAGTTCAAACCGAAGATATCCAAACACAACACGTCGTTCGCACCTTACCACATTTGAAGTCATGCAAAGTTCGGTACTCACTGCGGCTCGGGGTTCCCTTTGGCTTCACACGTCATGGGGAAGCTCTCGTCGAAAGGGAAAGCGATGAGATGGCTGGGCGACTGAGCTGTGATGGTGGGCATTTGCTCGACTGGGGAGCAAACAGACGAGCGTGAAAATATGAAAATCACAACACAGGCCACGATGAAGACCTTTATTCATTAGTATCTGATTCTTATGATACCAGGGCAGTAGCTCCCAACCTCCTCCCAAGGCTCGTGACCCCCTTCAAACAAAGCAAGGTCTACTTGTGACTCATCATCATCAGTCTTCACTTTCTTCTTTTTTTATCATATGGAGACCCTCTAAGGGTCTTGACCCCCAGGTTGGGTACCACTGTACAATGTCTATAATGCAGAGTTGTATCCCAAAACAATAGTCGTCATTAAATACTGATGGTATCGCCACTCAAAATGTATTACTTTGCCTATAGAGTTGAGGGTTTCCCGTTTGATTGATTGGTCTTGTTTTGGCATAAAACTCTCATTTTGTCTGTTATGATGTTGGGATGACAAACAGTTGTGATGCATGGATAGAATAAACTGAATATTAACAGCACTGAGTGATGGGAAATGAGGACATGATATGAGTCCTAGAGCTTAAATACCAATATTACAGGAGCGTCAGATGTAACACATACGGCTGCTGCTTTAACACAATGGAGGAGATGAACATAAGAGAGCTAAGGATGTCGCAAATACCAGCTATGCTACGTCAGAGGGAACTTACTGTTGACATGAGCTAAAACTACAAAATCCGGGGCAGCCGAGGAGGGGAAGATAAACAAAACAAAAACAGTCAGCAGTTTGGTAATAACACCTTCATGTCACAAGCATCCTCTATATAAACCTCTTTAAACACATAGGAGTAATTCAAACACAAGACCGCGTTAGAGAGACCTTCGTTCTGACTGATCTAAACATGCTTTTGGCTTCTTAGAAAACCTGTTTGAAGTTACCTTAAGAAACATTCCTGAATTATTTAGAGGATGAGGTTTGATTTGTGTTTCCAAGGAAACCGGGATACAAGAGAATCCAACAACAACAAAAAGAAAAATAAGAAAAAAGAAATCTGATTCAGACAAGATGATAGCTGTGAGTAGATTCCGTTCACAGGATACTTGATGATTCTATCAGTCCTCCATGATCTTATTTGTTCTCCTCTCCCATTATTGTAAGTTTTTTCTTCTTCTGCTAAGTACACTTAGCCAAGCCAAACTTCAAACGCACCTGTTCTCAAAAGCTTTTTGACCATTACATCATCTTCTCATCGCAATATTAGTTTATGTTCTTATTTTCCACACTCTGGATACAAATTTAAGTTATTATTATTATTATCAATAATAATAATATTACGATTATTAATTACAAGCAAAGATTTATAAGATCGTTCTCACACAAATAACTGCGATGTATCTCTCTTTAGCTAAACAAAAAACAAAGAAAACACAGATCATAAAAAAAACAAAAAATCATTTTAAATGTCACTATTTGTTTTTCTTTCTTTTGATAGACAGTAGCCTTTGTGAAGCTAACAGGGTGTAGGAGCCATTCAGAAAATTAGCTTTTTGTTAGTCAAATGAACTAACAGTCACTGAAAAAAAGACTAATCAGCACTCACCCTCCAGTGGGATGTCAATGGCTGCAGTTGTATGAAAGGCACAAATACAGGTGATCACGCCCAGCACGGCGACCAATCCACGGCTCCTCTGCAACCTCATGGTTTCACAGTGATTTCTTGGATGTCCTCAGAGAAAAGAGCACACACTATATCTCTCTCTCTCTCTCTCTCTCTGTGTCTCTCTCTCCTGCGTCTTTAGTTCATCTCTCGGGCACGTTGAGGATTCGGTACCTGCGAAAGCAACACAGACATAGAAGGCCCTGTGAATCCACCCACGCGCTGGCAGACAGAAAGGCAAACCCCAAACACACACACACACACACACACACACACACACACACACACACACACACACACACACACACACACACACACACACACACACACAATCCCTCCTGACTGGGAGCCAGACTGCTCTCTGCTCAGCCAGGCATAACCAGGCACACTACACATTTTGATTTGCATCAAACGGGGGATCTTGTTTTGCACTCGTTCACATTTTGAAATATTCACATTAAAGCCCCCTATCATCCCCTTCCCGCGGGACTCCGATTGTTTTGTAGTTTGACGCCTGTGGAAGTGTGTGTCGCAGAAACTGTATTTTTTTTTCATAAGACAATGGAAATACATAAACAAATGAAGGAGCCTGTGGATTTACTAATGCGTGGCAGATGTTCAAAATTACCGGGGAGAAAAGCCATTTACTCCAAAACCCAACTAAGACTGAAATCAAACCATCAAAGTTAAGATTCAGCCACTTTAATCACAGTGTTGTTCTGATCTGTGCCTGCGTATTTCTGATAACAATGACTCAATGCAGCTACACATTCAGATATTACTCCAACAAATATTGCAGCCCTGAGGGGTGTTGGGCATAAACAGCGCACATAGTTAACAGTCAGAGGGAGTAAGCTGTCTGCTCTCACACACTGACAAGCTGCAGAGCACAAAGCATATTGGATCATTTTCCAGCTAACGGACCTGCGTCTGGACTATAATGAGCACACGGTCGGTCCGCAGTGTCAGAAGAAGGTGGACTGAAAAGAGTGATGTATGGGAATCGTGGTGTCTGTGGCAGGGTTCTGTAAACCCTCTGGGGTGTTATTTCATTAGTGCTCCGTGGAGGCTGTGACCCGGCTCTGTGGGTCATGTTGGAGTAATTACCTGAACAGTGAACACACACCATAATAACAACAAAAAAAAAAAGGATAATAGCAGGGCATTAGAGGTTTAGAGAAATGTGAAATCATAAGGCTTTGAACTGGTTTAACATGCAAAGAGCATCCAAATGATGGTCCAGTAACTGTACAGTATCAGTGTTGGTAGGACGTCCGACTGATGTCAAAGAATGCGTGCATGTTGTTAAACGCAGCGACCGAGACATGAGCTATATATGATAACTAATGCATGCTCAACCAGCTGCGCAGGAGAGAGTTCATATCGGTGTTTGATTTCACCACTTCTCTAATCTTCTCCCTACCCTTCCCAACTCAATAGGAATCACTGGGGTCAAACTCCTATCCAGGAGATGTAATTGGATAATTGACCAGGGAATAAAAGAGTCGATTTCATGCATTGGGCGCAGATCTGTTTTCAAATGAGCGTGCACTCTGAACTTTTCAACCGTGCCTTGTGTTAAAGGTATTAACTCCAGTCGGTGACTCGATACTGGCCTCTCCGAAAGCAACTCGTGACCCCTGCCCCGCCAACCTACTGCATCCCCAACAAGGCTGGAGACTCCCTGTGTGCTACACATAATGCACGCCAGCCCTACTCCATCACAATCCAGGCCTATTGACTTTATTTCAAACAGAAGATTGGCGTCTCGGAGTTATAAGTCATCCAGAAAACGTCTTGGGCTTTTCGCTTTGTTTCACTCTTTTCCCAGACACAAAGATTTATGTTTAAAAATCAAAAGGTGAGGGCTTTGTGCTAATTAGCTTGCACTTTGTTGGTAAGAGTGGCCTCGTTAAGAGGAGAGAGTGGGGGGGGAGTGGTTACAATCCCCTCAAGACAATGTATTATCATTGTCCTATTGTGCAAACCAAAATCCTTAACGCAACTTTAGATGGATTACACTCTGCTCACACTGTGCTTGATAATTTGCCTTCTGATTTAATTTGTTCTCCCCTTGTTAAACATTTATAAAGAACCAGGCTCTGCCATCTGGTTGAGGGGGGGTCCGCTCTGAGGGCTTAACTGCTGCGAGTGATGTCTACATTGAAGCCGCGTAGGGTACAGCACATACAGGACCTATCTATATGATGCACGTGAGAGGGGCCCCTCTCAAGTTCGCCTGATTTACAGACTGCAGGCTGTTCTTAATCCTCGCCCCTCTGAGCAGCGATCACACCAGCCTGAGATTGATGGAGCTGGCAGGAGGTTAAAAGCTGCTCACTGTGGGAAGGCCAATATGAACCCTAACCTTACTTAGCCAAGGCTCGGAGGGGCAGAGGCTCCGTGGTGGAGGTGCCCTGGAGAGGGAAATGAAGCGATGTGGGCCAAGTGAAATCTGCTTCCGTACTGAGTGACAGATGTAGAGCAATCTCTGAAAAACTTTCTCCCTCTAGTCAACAACACCAAAGCACTATTTAATGCAGACCGATGTGATGCAAAGGCATAGTAACCTCATTTTTCTCATCATCAAATAACTTCACCACAATAAAAGCTACAAAGAGTTTTTCCAAGATTCCCAAAGTCTGACTGATGGAGATCATTTTCTTCATTGCAGTTGATTTTGATATACATGAATTAAATCTCTATTTAAGATGAGCTGAAAGATTTCTTGGATATTAATTATCTAATTATCTCATTGACTACGGCAAACAGCCTTTATACTGCTTATATCACCCAGGTCTACTTCAGCTATCTTGTTGGTGAGTTCGGTCTTTCTGCCTTTCTAACACTGTTGTTTGCTCGGCTCACTGTGCAGCTTCCACTCACTTTGGCAAACTCCTACGGTACAGTTGGCAAACACTGGCTGTTCCTCGACACCTAACGTTCAGCCATATGGTCTGGCATTACACCTTACCTCTGACCCAGAAACACATTTACAAATACAATGTAAATAACAAGTAGACAAATAAAGGAAAATAAAGGGGGAAAAAAAAAAAACCTTCAACAACTTTTTTTTTTTCCACGAGCATTCTCCACACTTGTGGATGTGTTGTTTAGCTACAGGGTGGGGTCAAAGCGCAACCATTCAGAGTTCACTACAGTGGGTTCTTGAGCTGGCACCATCTGCTTCTCTCTCACACAAAGACAACAGACTGAAAAGTGTGGGCCTACTGTAGTTTAATGTGCAAGCTTGTAATAGGATTTAGAAGATCCTCGTCTTGTCAGACTGGATTAAAATATTCTCTTTGCTAAAGACCTGAGACGGGAAGACAGCAGCTCCGCACTCCCCCCTCACAGCCCCGATAATGCCTCCACACTGATTCCCATTCATGAACAATTAAAACAACGGCCGAGCTGATTAACACCGAGCGGAAATTTACTCACATTCCTTCTGATGTGTGTAATGCAGTCTTTTCCCTCATTGTTTTCTTCTTTTTGTCCGATCCGTTGCTCATTTAACACTCGGCCTGCATCTCGGTGAAAAACAAAGCTTGTATAAATGGTAAAATGTTTAATGAAGCAATTAATTTCCCTCTGTGTTCAAAAGTTTTGTTTTCTCTCCTTGACCTTCTAGCTATTCAGGTTGTATTCCGACTTTTTGGTCATGATTTGCATGATCAGTATTCTACTACAAGCTTAGCCGTGCAGTTCATCTATTATTAAAACATTAATAGCAAGAGCAAAAAAAAAAAAAACAGAAACAATCCTGATTAGGAAGTAGAAGCCATATTAAATAATAGGCTTGTCTAATTGAGATTTAGCTCGATCTTACCGCATTTCAAAAAAGCAATACAATGCAATTATCACACCATTAATATTTCAGGGGTCTGCAGAGCTTTAGCAGGATGAGGGGACTGGAGACTGGAGCAGGGCATGGAGGTGACAGGAGGAGGAGGAGGAGGCTGAGGGTGGAGGAATGAGGATATGGACGGCTGCACTGATGAACCGCTGTTTGGTTTGCGACCCCTGTGTTCTGTGTGAACTAATGAAGAACGGCCCCCGTGACCCTCCGTGAACTCTCCTCACCAGAGAGAGTTCAGATACACCACGTACTGCACACAGTACTGCAGCAGAGTGATGGCGACCAGCTGTGGAGATCGCAAAACATGTGATCTTCTAGTTAATTTGAAAAAAAAAAGAGAATAAACAACTGAAGAGGTTTTCAACCACTGGGGGTTTTCATCTCGTCAGTAATGTGCATTTTTATGAAGGTTTTTTGGGTTTTTTTGGTAACAAAGAGCCCGGAGGCTTTCCACTGCCTCTAATTACTGGCTCTTTAGTGCATCTGAAAGCTGTTAATTTTTGTGAAAGGTGAAACTTTGCTCAAAATATTCAGGGAAAACAGGAACGCAAATTTCCATTTTCGCTTCCCGATTATGATTTTAAATTCCGGTCTGCCGCATCATTTATATGCAGAATGAAACCATGTAACTGATCACAACCGCAGCGTTTAGCCTACCATTCATTTGGAGGGGCAGCCCACCCCCCCTAACGTGGACCCCCTCCCCCCAAAGGAAAGGCACAAATATTTTATTTATGGAATTTACGTCATTTTTATGTGCACTCGTTTCATTACAGCAGATGAGCGTCTTTTATGCATTTCGCTGTCCTGATCAATGACTCGACCCTCCTCTGCTCTGGTCTGGTGTTCCTACCGACGGCGTGGCTTATCCACGCTTCACATACAGACATGCTGAGCGAAGTAGAGGAGACAGGTTGACACAATAACCCGAGTTGAGGTCGAAGCCGGTACGTTACATACAGTAAAAACGTTGACCACAAAGTGCAAACCAGGCCAAAATATTGGCGTATTTCAAACACGTCGCCAAGTCACCTGCCGCTACCCGACCTGACCCTGGCGAGGATGCTAACAGCTCCTCCACTGTTGAGGGGAGGGGATGGCTGTCAGACAGGACATACTCCTCCTGGCTCTACAAGATACAAGATATAAGTAAGGTTTGGTGTAAAAGTAAATAAAATTGTACAATTAATTACACCATGCATCTTGAAGCACTCTTGAAGAACTGATGGAACATAATAAATCTATGATGTCTATATATACATATATCTTTATCTGTAATAAAAACATTTAATGGCATAAACACAGAATGGTATTTCAGCTGACCAGTCTGCCCACTCCCCCTAACCAGTAAACATAAACCTGCAAGAGCAAATCACACGACACCATAATTAATCATATGAAAGTGTGCTGTGTAGGCTAAAACTATACATAACAGATGCTGGCAGAGTCCCTGCCTTGAACCTGTTAATAATGTTTAAAGCCAAAGAAAAGGCTTTTAAAAAAAATGCACTGCACATTTGTGCAGCACAGCTTATGGCCTTTTTTTCTTTCTTCTCATTTCTCTCTGATCTGCTCCTTTTTTAAGTCCCACAGGTGTGCCCCCGTGCCAAGGACAATAATCACATTAGTGTGTGATCCTCGCCGAATAGCCAGCAGAGAGATAAATTCACAAGTTGGACTGCAGGGACTGGAATATTATTTTGTGAGAGCTAACACAGCATGCCCCTCTCCACTTCCATTCACTCCGTCTGACTGATGCTGGCAATTTCCCCAGACGAAACTGTGCCACAGCAAGACATGATCGATGGCCCTTATATCCCAAATCCTTACCTCCATCACACCCCAAAGCAATTTATTTCTGCCAACAACCAAGGATTTCTGATGTCCCTACAGCACACACAGAGCAGCAGCAGAAATATTTTTTTCTTCTTCACAGGAATACCTTTGCTGTTTCATCCATTTTTTAATCCCTGCAGGTGTTCAATATACATGCAGTCAAAAATATAATTTCAGCTTGTGAAATGAGAGATTCTCTGCCGACTGCGATTCGACATTTGAATTTCCTGTTCCGTGCTCGGGGCCGAGCATCTGGACAGTGTCACTACGGGTAAGCTGTTTGACAAAGCTGTTGGATGAGTGGCTCAGTTCCTGTGGATTTCATCACTCAACAGGGTTGAGGTGAGGCTGTGTTGAGACAAATGGAATGGAACGAGCCCAGTGTTTTAAATATGACAAGAAAGAATCTCTATGGACATAACAACAGTGAAGCTGTCATTTAATCCACTGCTAAACAACTTCTGCAGACTCTCAATAGTATGTCATATCAGAGCAGAAGAAACCATTCAACATTAGCAGCTACTAATCCATCGTAGAAGAACAAAAATCGAGACAAAAATGAACAAATCAACTAAATCTGAGCAAGTAAACAAAATTGGGTAGGAACAACCATACAGGAGGGGTGAACAGCCATGAGGAGAACAAAACCGCACTGCAGCTGGAATGGTTAGCAGTCATTCACAGTGGAAGGAACAGGTCTGCAATAAAAATTAGAATGTTAAATCTGTTTTGAAACCGTTTCAGAGTTCTTAATTAGCTTCGCCAACGTGGAGGACGTTATGTCAGTGGTTTTAAGAACATCCCATAAAGAAAACATCATTATTGCTAGAAACTGTACATTTTTCTATGAATTTTTGGATTTGCAAAGTTATGAAAAGTAATCTGTCTAATATTAGAGCGGATCTGGCTCTGGCTTGGTCGTGCATGACTCTATAAACGACCACGATTATTGCAGTCTGATAGAAAAAACATTTTCACTTGTAATAAAAGACTTTATCATAATTGCGACAACACATCAGTTTCCCCCAGTTACTTTTACAGCACACAAGAAAATAATATAACGTGATGCATTGTTTACAATGTGTTTCACGATGATTTTTTTATCTTCTCCTCGGAAAGAAAATCTACTAAATGTCTCCCGGTGTGTCTCCTGCATGAAAAACATGCTTGAAATCTGCTGTCACAGGTTCACACATCCCAAGTGACTGTGGGATACTTACAAGATATTACTTCACTCTCAGTTCTGGTCCCCATTAGAGGTGGATCTGTTCCAATCCACGTAATCACATCCACTAAAAAAAAAAAAAATGAAACCTTGACTTAAATGAATCAAACCATTTGCAGAAAAATGGAAAGTGCTGAGCCAGTTCTGCGTTGTGTCGTACGGGGCTGGAGACTGAGAGGAGCGGAGGCACTGTAGTCACATATGTTGCCAAAGCCTCTGGCTTGGCAAAGGCGCTCATTAAGCCACTGACAATCATCCCCATAAAGCCTGATGTAAAGGCTATTCACTGGCATCCTACAAAGGAGAGTGGAGGAATGCAAGTTCCATCTGGACCCCCCCCCCCCCCCCCCCCCTTCAGCATCATGAAAGATTTCTGCTGCACCTGAAGGCGCAATGAAAAGTGTTTATTTGAATTTATCAAATGTAGAAAGAAAGAAAAAATGACAGTAGGGTGCAGCTCAGATCACCTGCTGTGTGGAAATCTGTTAAGTTTTTGCTCCTGCTGCAACGCCCCGCTGTCAGCTAGTGGAAATCTCCTTATTTGCTAATACTGCTGGAGATTGTCTCCCAGCTTTAGTCCAGTGCTGTCAGAGCTTTGAAGCACTCTCCCCTCTTAAGGTATTTGATGGGAAAAAAATCGGTGTTTTTTTGGTGCGACTGAATTGAAGTGGACCTCGCGGTTCCAACTCCATGACTATACAGACGGACTTGAGCGGAGGGTGGGTGACATGTCAGGGGGGGCAACGATCAGTGCACAGAGAGTGCTGAGACAGTCGATAAGAGCCTTCCTCCTCCAACCCGACACACACACAAAAAAAAGACCTTGCAGTCTGTCTCCCACGACACATGAGGGGGAAGGGAGGAAGCAGCAGCAGCAGCAGCACCAGTCTGGATGATGTATGGCGTGGACCCTAGTCTGAGACTTGGGCTTTAACTGGGAGAAAGGCAGAAAATGAAAGGGGGGAGGAGGGTCATGCTTGAATTATGCTGATGGGGGACATAACGGTGGTGGAAAACCAACCAAAGGCAGGGCGGCTTCGACAGGAACTCGCAGCGGCAGATATAACAAGGTTATTATCAGCCAGGCTTCACAAATGCTGACAGTTGGGGAACGGTGGAGGTGAAATAAGCTGTATAGATATATTTTGCCAATTAGCAGCCTGTTATGAACAACCTAATATATATATATTTTAGTAGTGATGATCTTTCGTTAACTTCCAGATGTAACTTCCTTTGCTCGTCGAGTAAATGAATGGAGTCAAGTGAAGAGAATGACTTTTCTTTTTCTTTTTTTTTTCCCCCAGCTTGAGGGCTTTATTTAACAAATTGGGTTTAAAAGGCAGACAGAGAACATAATGAAGGAAGTGCTGATTCTGGAGGCTGAGATTCTGAGCTATCAGGCGGGGGACACTGGTCTTTTCACCAGGAGAGCATTGAGCCAAAGTCAGTAACTGAGAACACTCACACGCCTCTGCAGCGCCAGCGCAAGGCCCTCAGAGCCCCATAAGCACTCTTTGAGCTACAACAGGATGGAGCTGCCATTATGGCCACACAAACAGAGGGAAGCCTTATGAACTTTGCACAAATACTTAGTGCTCCGGGGCTGGACAGCTCTGGAAGCCAGGGGAGATGGGTAGGTACTGGGGCGGGCTGCCAGTTCCGAAAAGCTTAGTGTTCATGCACTCGGGCAGACAAACCTGGCATTGTTCTTGGCGCTGCCCCGGGGAAAGCCTCTTTTCCTTTCTCTCCGCTCCTCTGGCTCATTCACACTTCCAGCCTGGTTGATTCACTGATCTGGACATGACTTACCGAGGCAAACATTTATTCACACTTTGAACTGATTGTTTAAAAAACACCTTAAAGGAAATCAGGCGGGGAAAAAAAGTGCAAGCATAAATTCAACCGGATTATTTTCTGCATCACCTGCTTCTGATGTGTCACATCTCATTTCCCAGTCTGATATGACCCCTGACTTCACTGGAGTTGGACAAATTTAGAAATTTAAAAAAAAGGAGCTAATCCAATCTGCTCCAAAAGCAAAGGTTCACAACATCTTTAATTTATGACATATCTCTTATCTCCCTCACGCAGCAATCACTAAATGTTATCTGACCGCGACAAGATGGAAGTCTCCAGCCGTGTCGTGTCAGCGGAATTGAAATAATGGTCTGTTGACCCGCAGGCCCCCCCCCCCCCTTGTGCAAGACCGGGCCGAAGGAGAGGAAAGCACAAACAGCACCGGTCTCATTCAAAACCAAAGCCATGCTGCTCCCTCACTTTCTCTCTAGCTTTGACAGTAAGGAAAGAAATATGCAGGATGTTTACGTGGTGCGTTCATGGCCCCACTCAAACCTCAAACTGTAGCGGTGTACGCTTAACGTAAAACCTGAAAAACCCCCTTCAGATGAGGTGTATGTTCAAGTACTAAATGATTTTTTTTATGCCATCTGTATCTGAGACGCGCAGATGCTGAGTTAGCAAGATTTATTTCAAACTGATAGAACATTTGGCAAATATGTAGACTAGACACAGTGTGAGGCTTTTAATTGAACTTTGGGCACACGGCCCGTTTGACCAAAAATCATCTGCTACTCAGTCTGTCAAAAACGGTCAATAAGCCTCAAACCTGGCACTCGCAGATAGAAGCACGGCAACCTGCCTCGGGCTGATATCATGTGCTGTATTCTCTGAGCTCTGAATCCATATGAAAACCAATGCATTTCTCTGTATGACTTTCTAATAAGTTGTCATGGCAACAGGTGTCCGTATCTACATAGTGATCACGTAGGCGTTGATGTAAAGTTGTCCTGGGTTGATGCATTGTGGAGATGTTTGCTCCAGCGAGCCACGTTTGGAGTTGATGCATTTTTATTTAATTTATGTAACCGTTCTGGAATTCCATCATAAACTTAATCTGAATCGTGGATTTGACCGCCCCGGTGCTGTTTACGAACCTGTGAGTGTAAATGAAAAACAGACAGAATTCCAACAATGAAACTGCCCACATTTATGTTCAGTTCTCTATTATGCATGGAGAATTATTTCCAGATCCACGTTGATGGCTGCTTCATTCAGAGCGGCACACCGCAGAGAAGTTAATGCAACAACACATACCTAGAAACACATAAATCACACAAATCAGAAACAGCAGAGGGGGCATGTGCACATTTTTTGTTTTATCTGGACTACAAAATGTTTAATATTGTAAAAGCGGCGCCAACGGAGAGGTTGTAAGTGGTTCCAGGTCTTTTCTGACAAGCAACAGAGCACACCGATGGCAGATGTGACTGCAGCCCTGTAAAGACAGTTATTGACTGTACCAGACTCATCCAGCTCACTCAGCCAGACTGCTGGCCATCACAGCACCACAGATGGTGCGCTCAGACATCATGGCAGTGATCAGGGGGATCTCTGGTCCTGATTAGCACACCTATTGAACACAATGTGCACAACAACGTCTGTTCCATCTCAGGCTGCACAGCACCTACAGTAAGCAAGCAAACACTATTACACTAACACTATTAGACACTATTAGATGGCGACGCTAATCATGTATAATGTGTAGTTTGAGGCAATTCAAGATCAATATTTTGCAAGATGTCAAAATTTGCAGTAAAATAACTTTAATCGAGACTTAGAACCACTGTTCACTATAACACAATGTTTTATGATTATAGGCTATGTTTAACCACATTTGTGTCGCCCCATTTTTTAAATAGATTTGAAGTCAACATAAATCTATCAAAGAGGAAGTGGAGGACCGGAACCTGGACAAACACAGACCGGCTCCTACTTTCTTATCTTCTCTCCTGTAGACCTCTTCAGTATAAGTGTCCACTTAAACCTCAGTTTAATCATGTCTCCCCCCCCCCAAGAATCAATAAGCTATTTCCCTCAGGTCACTTTTAGCGATAGAAAAAAACTCTGCTCTACAGCCATTTAGAGTGTGTACACAGCTGACAGAGACTACAGAGGCAAACATAAGCTTGAAAATGAATTCATTAAGAAAATGCAGTGTCTCTTAGTAAAATGCGTAGGCATGGTAACCAGACTTGGCTCCGCTTTGAGATACACCCTGGACGCACAACCCTTCCGAACGGTCGGAGGGATCAGCACACATGTTGTGCACAAACATGCACACAGCTGCAGGTCTTACAAACGCACTGTCTCGCCTGAATCAAATCCCCTTCTCAAGAGAGGGTGGCTCCGGCGTATATATGATTGAAAGGTTCTTTCGGCAGGAAGCTCAATGAGAAGATGATCGTCCTCCATCAGTAATAGCCCACAGAGGAAAGGGTTCATCCGGAAACACTCAAGGCAATATTATTATGTAGGATTAATTATTTCCAGAAAACAAGATTCTTTCCGCCTATAGTCCTACGACAAGGGAAAGCGGGGCCAATAATTTCGTTAGCATGCCCACTCATAATAGGCATTGAGGATCTAATAGCCTTTTAAGGAGTGGCCTGCTGGCCGCCTCTTCACACACACATGTCGGGGTCAGCCCCTCAGGAGCAGTGAGGCAGAGCAGCCGGTTAGCGCTACGCAGCTAATCCTGCAGTGGAAAACGTCGGTGGGATCCGTCTCACATGGACGCACAAGCAAGAGATGAGGGGGCAGAGCGATATTTGAAACAAATGAAAGATGTCTGTATGCATGTGGTGGGTTGGGGGGGGGGGCATTGGGAGGTGAGGCCTTGTCTGTGTGTTTTCTCAATGGGCTTTTCTAGCTTCATCCTCTGAGCCATTGACTGAGCCCATAAGAACAACACCGACTGGTCAGTGTGTGGGCTGGCAATGTTGCAACGCCTCAGTAACACTAGGAAATATCAAAATGTGTCCATTTAATAGAGAATATAACGCAGCAGAACAACCATGTCTTAGTTTTCTTTACCTTTGAGCGATGGAAGTGCACAGTGGTGGGAAACCTGCCGCCCTTTTATTCTCAGAGCCTCTCTTGATAGCCAATTAGCTCATGTCAGGTGTACTAGCCCACGGGTACGATTCTATAATGGACACTAGAATGTGTACTACAACGCAAATATACTTTCTGGCTTTATTTTTTTTTATGCTACATATGTTCCAGGAAAATCAAGAACAGTTCTTTGGGGCATTCAGGGCAGCGGTGGCTTATAAAATGTAAAATCAATGTAAGCTATTTATTATGCCTAGAGGGGCTTGTTGAACCTCACATTTCCCTCCAACCTCATGACTGCTTAATAAATTACAGGTTACCTGAGAAAGTTATGGATGAGCATCTGGTGACTACAGGGGCCATACGGGTACAGTTTTCTCACTGGATGTAATATAGAATGATCGTAAAAATGGCTGCGTTCAATCATTACTTTGTTGTGTCCGTGCAGCAGTGGCACAGCACAATTACATAACTATAGAAAGGAAATGTAAGTGCATGCTTAAATACCTGGCCAACATCAAACCAGTGTGACAGATGTGGACCCACCAAATCAAGAGTTTAAAGCTATCCAAGAGCTGCCACTTGAAAAGGATGCTTGAATAAATGAAACAAATGCCTGCTTCAAACTGAAACATGAGGCACACCCAGAGAGTTATCTTCTATCACGACTTGAAAGGACACATGGGACGTTAAAAAAATCCACTGAATGGGGCTTTTGGAGTCGGTGCCTTTGTCAGGCGGACATCAAAAGCCCCGTCTGAAGACAGAATATAGCTTTGTGTCTTGCATGTGGGTGGAGGTCTGCTGTTTGTTGTACTGAAAGTCATACAGAGGAGAAGTGACTTTTGTATTTTTTCCCGATATGGTATTTATTATTACACCAATGTCTAAATTAGCTTGACAGCTGTTCAGGTATTACAGTGTAAGGATTGTTTTGATCTGATTTTCATGCAGACGTCAGTGCACATCAAAAGCTTCTGGTATTTTCTGACGCAAGAAGACATTGTAAATGTCGGTGCAGAGTAAAAGAGCTCCTTTTGCAGCAAGGCCGACTCAGAACATACTCTTAATGTAACAGAAACGAAAAGAACATTGAGGGGGATGCAAAAAGAATGAATCATTTCTAGAACAAATAGAATATAGATGGTTTGGTAATACTTTTTATTTACTAAAAATGTACCAGATAAAGATAAAGCACCAGATTGTATTATAAAAAAATACACAAAACAATGGTCTAAGACATCTGTCAGAAAATCTGAGAATGTTCCTCATCATAAAAAATGACATAAGCATCCTACTAACATGCGACATCAGCTTTTCCATATGTATCTATGCTGCGTGCCATACTGTAGGTCAATACCTAACAGCAGAGTGAGGTTGAGCTCTGGAGGATTATAGGACCCTTCTGTAGGCCAATCAATGCAATTTGTGACCAGATTAGATGAGCATGACCGGTGACATTGGCTGGAGTCCAAACAGTTATTTTGTTCAAGCAGGTTTTGGGAATAAAGACAATTTAAAAAAAACAAAAACAGTGTGGTCTCTAGTAAAGCCAGGCAAAATATGCATTTAGTTTTATTACTTAGTGCATGTGGGAGGTTGAGAGGTAAAGCTCTGAATTTCAAATGAGCAAGGAGGGAGTTAATTCAGGCGTCAAGAGGTATCAAGTGGTTAGTGCAAAAGGAGACCGGCGTCCTCAGCTTTTCAGTATGAATTCGAGCACTAATGCAGCGGCAGCAGCACTTAGCTGCCATGCTGCGGTCTGGCATCTGCACTCAGCGGGATCAAATTGAATTTGTTTAATCATAAAATCAAACCTTCAGCAGGACAGGCTGAGCCCTGCTATCTGTGTCTACGGCCTTGGAAATGATAGACGTGTTGTAATCATGGGGGGCTACAGAAGTGGAATAAAGAACTGTTTGGTTTTTTTTTGGACCACATCCTAGTAACAGGTTTGCCGATGGCAAGCCAATGCACGCAGCTGACATGGTGGCTCCATGTGGTGGCTGGGTTATCAGGTTAACTGGTCATTACACATACTGTAGAGCACTGGGAGCTTCATAACAGGCCGTACAAAGGCAGACGACACAAAAAGCGATTAGCTCCTTTGGGCTAAAAGGTATCAGCAACCTCAATGTCATTTTTTTTCTTTTGATGTTTCTGATTAAAAGCAATATCAATGATGTGATGTTGACAATGATGTGTGCACTCAGTGAAAGAGCTGCGGGACAATGACAACAAAAGCAGGTTATCAAAAAGGACTTCAAACAGCATTGACTAAGTAGTGGTAAAGTGATTTTTTTTGTCATGGAACAATAGCAGTTCATTTGTCAATGGTAGCATGGATAAATATTTGAACAGTTTGTTCTAAAATAAAGCTTTGAGCCTTTAGACATGGTGGGAAACTTGCTCATGCACTATTACTGTACCCTTCCGTTCTGTTTTCTCTCTAAAAAATATAGTTAATTTAATCTGTTTGTCATGAGGTTCCATGACTTTGTTCACACATGGCATCTGAATGCACAAAATATATTTTGAGAATTTTCAGTTGTTTTATTGAACTTAGTGTTCCCGGTCATTAGAAACGCCCCTTTTTGGCCTCCATGGTAACCCCCACGGGAACCACACCTGTTGGCAATTGTCAAAAACGCATAGAAAAACTATAGCCTTCAATAACAATTTTAATCAGCTCATGCTATCAGCCTACACTGAGTACTTATCTGATACCAATGCTTTTTTTTCTTCACAAATATTAAATCTCTTTGCCATTGGAATCATATTTACGTGAGGTAACCTGGGATTATTGTGGCATTAGAATCAGGTGGCAGCGGGCCACGTCTGAATGTCTGCAACTAATCAATGGAAATGTGACACACCTGAGCACATTGTTGACTGGCGGTCTATTTAAGGTTTATGAGTGCTTTTGCCATTGCTCTGGAAAAGACACACAGCTCCCATACGCTGATTCACTCTTGTTAAAAAGTGTCACTATTGGCAGCTTGTCACTCTGTTGTCCACTTACACTAAATCATCAATAGAACTGTTGAGAGCGTAGTCTTGAGAGATTCCATCTCATCCTCGGAGTAGTTCAATAATGTCGATGATTGTTTGAAACACCTACTTTGGATCATTAAATGACATATTGAAAATGGAGTTAAGAGAAAGTTCGGTGTCGCCTAATCATTCAAAGTTATCAATACAACATTGAACTTGTTCCAGAATGTCGCTCAAGAAATACATTTTGAGCCGTTGACATAATATCAATCCAAAAGGGCCTGGAGTCTGGGGTCTGGCTCCCAGCATCCATGCAGATAAGGAGTAATTACTTGCCCAAGCAATCTTTAAACCCTACCTGCCCCCCATTTATTTGCTTGTAGAACGTTTCTCCAATATGGACCTTGTGTTACCATCACTTACATTAGGGAGCACATAGTTACCGGAATTCAATAATACCCGCTGGAATGTGCATCAGTTCCAGTGTCAGCACCTGTGCTATCAGTCACTTTATTGTCTCGTTTTCCCCTTCAAAAAGTCCACAAAGTCCACGGCGACACTGATGTGTGGGCCGTTATAGTCAGAAACCCACACGATGTCAGTAACTTTTTTTAAGACTTTTTAAATGTCACGGCCTGCGATGAGTGGCTGCAGTCATTGGGAAGAAAAAAAACCCAGAATGTTCAGTGTGACATAACATGCTTTCGTGAATCTTCTAGAGGAAAATAGGGCCCCCCCCCTTATTTTCCTGTTCCCCAGGAAACAAGCTAGTCTTGTTGTCATATTTGCCATGTTCTCTAATGTGTCTGGCTCTTTCATGCACTCCCCAGCCACAACCACCATTAGGCAGGACTATGCTATGTCGTGACATGGGAACCCTTATAAACGTGTTAAGAGCCGGAGGCATTAGCATTTTGGACGGCGCTGAATGGAGGCATTTGTTCCTCTTCCTGTGCCTCCCTGAAAGACTCTATTAAAGGGAGGTTTAGGAATTGCTCTGTTTTGGACATGAGGTTGGGGCAGCATGGAGAGTGCTTTTGACAGTGGTTTCCTAGAAAACATTTAGTTTTTCATTGCTTTATTGTACGTATTTACAGATAGAAATACCACTTATAAAATTTAAAACATATTAAACCAGGATAAGGTTAAAATATTTAACCTTTTCCTGTCTTTTAAACTTCTAAAAGTTGTGTTATCCTCAAATTTACACAGTTTTTTTTTTTATCCTTGGTATCAATTTGACCCCAGTAATATAAAACCTCCAGAAAATGATTATAATCAAAATTGTTATCCAAGTTTATGTTTCAGGTACTTTATGTTACTTTTTTGACTACCTAAATAGCCCTTTAAATAAAACCTAACCCCCACCCACCGCCTTATACATCCAGAATACCTATTAGGTGACCGTAGAAAAACATGCAAATCACCATAAAATCTCACCGATTGACCTTCAATTGGAAAGAGAGATCTTTATTGTGTTTTAAAGTTTGAAACAATGACTGCAGATGCAAATTCTGCATGTTAAAATTGTTTGCCTTTCTGACAGATTACTGTGTGGCAAATAGAATAAATCAATAGAAGCAGAGGGTGCCTCATGTATGACCTTTTCTAGCTGGGACAGAGGACAAAAGTCTTGGACACACCCTAAATAGTTACGACTTACACTTCAGCTGGCATGATGCCGTTAGATACTATTAAGACATAAGTGCTTATTGGACCTTTTTAGGACGCCTGTGATAGAATCTAGAATCTACCAAAAGCCCTCTTTGCTGTTGGCGCCATTAATGAAAGCATTGATTGATCTGTGATTCTATCTCATGCTGTGGTCACAGCTGAATGTGTGGTCAGTCTGGGAGAGGCTCTCCACTGTCTGACATCCTAGCTTTCATCTTACAAGATTTTTAACAGTGCACGTGTTACATTTTAATGACTACATCATCCATAATGCATATCCCCCACCCCTGCCTTATGATGAACACTGGTTGCTACACTGCATCTTAGCAACTTGCATACGTCTCTCAATTTGATTCTGCAGTGCCTGAGGATTCAGCTGCTAATTCAGACTGAGGTTATTGAAAAGTAGAACTGATCAAAATGCAAGTGAACTGGATACATTATACCTCTCTGGAAAACCTATGTTAATATATAATTTTGGAGATGTTTTGAGGTGAAATTTGGATATTTTGTCTATAAAAACGTTGTCATTTTTGTCTATAAGAAGATCCAACATATCAGAGGGCTGATATGTATAGATTTATGGAGATGAAATCCTGGTCACTTGGCAACAGCAGGCACAGGGAAGAGTGACATAAGGAGAATAAGAGCATGTTCCTGTAGAACAACTGTCTAACTTTGACATTTAGAGAGTTTAAAGAGCAATCAAACGCCCTTGGACAAGTGATATAGCCTTCTCCCAGTATATCTTTCCAAAAGACTAATGAAATGACCTTTAACGCCCATTTATGCTCTACATAAAGACGGATACGGAGACGGAGACCTTCCGAACATCTTCTGTGTTCACTCCGTATGTAATCGGACGCATTTTCAGAGAGCGTACGGGTACTGACGAGATGGACGAAATGTAAAAAAATCTATAATATTTTTATTTTCCAGAAAGTCATTATCAGCATTGGTCCATAAAAGTCCTGTTTTGGTCAGGCTCCAACCAATGAGCAGCCTCTGCTCTATATGTGGGATTGATTGCCTGCAATAGGAGTGCTGATCAGCATCAGGTAGGACATCACACAGCCATTGGGCTAACCATCATCAATGATGCTCTATTTGCCACAATAACACTGGATTCAGAAGACAAATGATCCATTATGCACTATTTGTGGAAAATCCTGATAAATCTAGAAAACAGTACTATCTTTATTTTGTTAAGTGGCATATGAAATGAAAGTCTAGGGCCACAACAAAACATACAGTATCTGCCATGACATCAATTAATCAGCCTGTTCAGTGGCTGGGGCAACAGGGAACTAGGGAACTGGGATTGATTTGATTCTACGTATGATATTCAGCGAATTTACTGCAAGCTCTCAGGGGCACAGAGTTAAATTACTGTGAAAGCTTATTGATTTCCAAAGCGTTCATTTGGAGGAGGGAGTGATTGGGCCTAAAACCAGGGAAAGGGCCACGCACAATGACTGCAGGCTCTTCTGTGAAGGGTTCATTTTGTGGCTGAAAATCTATACAGCTACCGCAAAAACAACAGACGGGTTAGACTATGTCCGCCTTTGCATGTAATTGGAAGGAAAATGTCATGTACTGCTTTACACTATGACAGAAGAAATAAACAAACTTGATGAATGTGCCTCTTCATGACCCTCTATTGATTTTCAAATATTGCCTTTAACACTTTCCTGAGAAATAAAAGTGATAAATCTTCATTTTACTGAAATATGCAACCAGATGCGTTTGTTCTCCAAGACCTTTCAATGCTCAAGTTTTTTTCCTTTTGAAGACGATTATGTGGTTATTTAATATCTTAAAATGCAATTAGGAGTCCAGGAATAGCGCATCCATATCGCACATCAATTTTATCAGCCCCATCCCCCAGTTTCACACCACCACCACTGTTTGTCTCCCCTCCCCACTCCCTACTCTCAACATTGAAACAAGTAAACAACGCCATCTCCTCCAGTCCTTCAAATGAAGATAAACGAGGACAAACTTCCCAATTAGCCTCCTTTGTTGATTCAAGGGGGTTAAAAGAGGACGTCACCATCGCGCTTGTGATGCCTCTTCGCTGCTAGCTTTTATATGGCCTCCATCCTTCTCCGAAGCCAGAACAGGGACAGTGAATTCATCTCTCTTGAATTAATTCATGTGTTCACACCCTCAAGTCTCAGATGAGCCTTCTGAATGTGCCAAGGCAGCAGAACGGGGACGGCCATTAGTGTCCACAGCAGTAGATCTCTAATGATGATGGCCGTGGACTTGCTGTGCTCTGCATTCTGGGCACCAGAAAGGGAAGGACCCCCCCCCCAACATGTTCTTGTGGATAGTAGCCTGGCTGCATTTATAAGGCAGGATACAAATGGCCCAGAACAACGTCCCTTTTATGCACTGAAGCATGTAGAGCTTTGATCAAACCTGCCCTTTCTGTTTCTCTCTCTCTCTTTCATGAGAATGTTTTACACTGCCGTTTAAGCCTCCAACCCTACATCTCCTGTTCTGAAGGTAAGCAGTCTGTCCAGAGAGTATCTATACATGAACCCTGCATGATCCAGAAGATGGTTCCAACTTCTTTCCAAATCCAAAGAGTTGGGAAATCATTCTTCCCAATTCAATGTGCTTCTGTGCTTTGAGTCCTCGTGTGGCAACAACGTGGGCGCTACAAAGACGACGTGCTGTATTTTATTGGTCACGGTGCTTAAACAACCCTAACCCTTTGGCACTGTTTGAAGCTTTATATTACAAAGCCATCTTCTCCCAGACTTGTCGTCGCACCAGTAAATTCCCCCCCAAAATAACTTTTCCAGGAAACTCTACATTGATAGCAACAACCTAATCCAACATGAATTATATTGATATGCAATACATTGATAATAAAATGTAATTTTTCTGCATATGTCAAAGTCGGAAACCAATTATACCCATGTACCAGTCATATTGCTCCAACTTGAAGTGGCGTTCATATGAATTTTCCCAGTTGGGAGCTAATTTTTCTGATTCTTCCGACACCACATGGCCAATCCCGGCTTTCAACGAAGCAAAGCCATGTCATCAGTTTAACGGCCCCACCTCCTGCAGCAGGAACTTATAAATCTGCAAGTGTGTGTCGGGGAAAAACATTTTGATGCCATTTTTAACCACTTATAGAGTAATACAAATCCACATCTGGTTGCTGTTGTAACCAGTGTGGGGTCTTTTAAGCAAGAGCATCGTAATGGATTCCCCCACCCAGAGCTCTCATGGTGGGCTTAGTCAGTTCTGCTCCCCCTGCAATTCAAAGAAAAGGGACAGACACATACGTGATTCTACTGGCAATACAATCTCCAGCCATTTACAATATGAATCACCTCTCTATCCAGTAGATACAAATCTATTACTCACACCACATACTCTTTGTTCTTCCGTCTCTCCAGGGTAGTCAACATGCAGTCACCAAATGATGCAGCAGGGTTCAGATCTAGTGAATCATTTCGTGCTTTTTCCTTGACTGATTCTTTCAATCAAAGCTGTTCTATGTACCATCGGTGTTAGAAAACCATGAGGGGTATTTAGAGTACAGCGCAAACACCAGCCAGTATCAACTCAACTTTATTTATAAGCACATTTAAAAACGACAGAGTTGACCCAAGTGCTGTACAGTCCTTCGATAAGATGGACACATAATAAAAAAAAACACAAAGCTTACATTAAGAAGCAATAAAACCACTTGGAACACATGAACAAAACTCATACTGGGTTAAAAGCCAAGGAATAAAAATGGGTTTTAAGGCGGGGTTTAAAAACTGGCAGTGTGGGGGCTGACCTTACATGGGGCGGGCAAGTCGTTCCACAATGTGGGGGCTACAACAGAGAAGGCTCGGTGGCCCCTGGTCTTTAGCTTTGTCTCAGGGACGAGAGACAACTGGTCAGCAGACCTCAGTGACCTGTAGGAGGTCAGGGATATAAGATGCTGCTGACCCATTAAAAGATTTAAAAACAAACAATAAAATCTTTAAATGGATCCTGAAAACACAGGGAGCCAATGAAGGGAGGCCGGAATGGGCGAAATGTGTTCTCACTTTCGTGTCCCAGTTAAAACCTGAGCAGCAGTGTTTTGGACCAGCTGCAGTCGTGACAGGGAGCGTTGGCTCACTTCAATATAAAGTGCATTACAGTAGTCCAGATGGGCTGTGATAAAAGCATGCATGAGTTTTTCCAAATCACTAAAAGATAAAAAGGTCTTAACCAATCATCAATGTGCATAAATTAGACATATTGAGAAATAAGTTGTTAAATATCCTCATAAAAAGTCTCGACTTAAAGGAAGATGTTGAAGAAATATTGAGTGACAATGGAAACATATTTAAATAGTACATCTGAATGGTACAGTTTAACCCAGTGCATAAAATGCTATCACAGCAGAAGTGCAGACGGCGTCCCTGTAGTACTTTACATCTTCCCGATGCAGCAGATCAAAATACCACTGCTGCGATTGCCAGAGAATCCTACTCTCTTCACTGTGATCCTAAGACGGATCTGTCAGCTAACAAAAGCAGCCTCAGTCTCTCTTTGTGAAGTTAAGACACACTCCCACACACACTGGAGACAACTTATTGTTTTTTCGCTCTGTTTGAATGGCTCCTTACACTGTGGTCCTGTAAGCGAATGAGATGAAGGATGTTGTTTACATCAACACAGAGACAGTCAAAACCAACCCAAAGGAGGAGAAGCTTTTCCTCTTAACAGTGTTCAAAATTGAGGGCTGTGCGTGGAAGAAAAGGTGACGACTGTCGCAAAATCTGCATGACGTTTCTTTGAGAGCCAGCAAAGTATGTCCCTGTTCAGTGAAGGGAATGCAGCCTGCCAGTGGACTGACAAGCACAATGCGCTGGGTTAATAGCACTGCTTCTGGCACACTTTCGACCCCAACTAAAATCCCATCACGCTGCAGGTGGTGCAGAAAAAGAAGGGCTCAAGTATTTAAAGAGGCCTCGGTATTTCAGTAAAGACATTTGACACGGCCGAACAGAGGAAGACCTGCCAGTAACCTTCAAACTTTCCCCACCTCTTCCACTGGTGAACCACAGGAGGAAGCAAAGCCATCTGTATCTTCGGCTCAGCGGCAAATGGGGAACACGGGACCGCTCACTGCTCAGGGATACGATCCTAATGTTTCACCAGCAGGTGAGTTATGCCAGACAACGGAGCCAAGGGGCCCATACAAGCACAGGTTCAACGAGAAGACAAGGATATGCACCCTAGGGGAGCAAGACTTGTGGACAGACCTTCGTTGAGGGAATACGTCGGCCAGCGCTTCACCCCCTTCACACTTTGAAAAGATTAACGCCGAACCCATGACACGCGGCGCAAACTGTGGCTCAGCTGGTTGCGAGCAGCAGGCAGAAAGGGATTACTGAGGTGTAAAATGATTTAGAAACAGGAGGTACGAAATTGTTGTCTGTCGTGGAGGGAGGGCACACGTGAATTCATCAGCCGTCAGGAAACTGACAGAGCTCAAGGCTAATGGTGTCAATTACATGTGCTTTCCAAAGTGATCTCTGCCAACATCCTGCGTCAAACTGTCATCCCGCGAGAAACGTGGCCCTCACATTAGCATGACCCCTGCTGAGCTGGCAGTCACGGGTTCCTCTACCTTTGCAAGGTTGACAAATCACAGACGTGACATCAGCATCACTTTGAATAACTTTAATAAATGTATTTTTCCCAGAGAGAGCAGTCACTGAACAGGTGTTGCTGCCCTTTTGGTGACCTTGTAGCTACGGGTTGATCTTGATGCATCTTCGGCTATACGTTCGCGCCGCCAGCCTTAATGCACAATTCTGATTTTTTTTTCTTTCCCAGATTGGATGTTTTTGTGTAGTTCACTGCCTTGAAAAGGTCACATATGAGTAAAAACCAGACCTGGGCCACATTTTCCCTGCAGTGTGTACGGGGGCCTTAGTGTGCGAGCATGTTCATCTGCAATGTCAAAGTGTTTAAAGAGTTCCATACAGATAGAACTCTTTTGCTGTCTGGACCTTGGCTCTAAAACTTAACATAAAGGAATCCCATTTAGTACTTTCTTTGAGTTCAATTTTCTCTCAAATAAGAAGACACTTTTTTTCTTTACTCCAATTAATTCATGAGAAAAGTCATCAAGCAGAACTGACAAGAGTTAATCTGCAGTCTCGAGAGACACAAGTGGTCTGCGGCTGGTGTGTGGCTATAGCACACTATGACACAAAGTTAGACTGCACTTTCACCAAATGATAATCCCGCTTACGTTATCGCACTTGTGGCGGATGCTAGAGAATTAGAGGCAAAGCCGGCGCCAAAACTCTCTCACTCACTGAAGAAAATAAATCACGGCAGCATGAAGTCAATTTAAATGCAAATGTAAACGTTTAAGACAACAAACTGTCTGCAGTATCTCAAGGAGCTGTGGTGCCTGAGTTGAAGACGTCCTCACTAGGAACATGACGGACGGCCTTTGGCTCGTGACACGCCACAGGAAACGGGGAGGGTCAGCAGTAAATTGCAGAGGAGTGAGCATCAATCCAGACTAAAAAAAAAGAAGAAAAAAAAAGCCTGCGCTGCATGTCACAAGAAAAGTGATGGGAGCATTTCCAGGCTGAAGCCCAGGATATCAAAGAAGGATTTCTCTGCAGGATCACCTCTATTGATCCGTTTTTGTTTCTAAAAGCCTTTAAGCCATTTCAAATTGGCTCAGCTCTCACACTGAAATGGTGCAGGGTTTGTTCACACAGACTTTTGATGAAGACTTTGTGTAAAGCTGAAAAAGTCTGGCTCAGACCGATGTGGATTTTGTTTGACCTGACTGGATCCTGAACTACGGCACACTGTAATGAACTCAAAACCAGATTTAACTGAGAATCTCAGAATAGCCGACAGATGCCTGCAGCATGCTGAAGAAAAATTGTTGTTTTATATATAATATCATAATACATCATCTGTATTGTCCAAAAAAGGCTTTAAAATTAAATATTGGCATCGCCCCAATACATTTTTCTGCCAATATGACAGGCCAATAAGATGATGCTTTCATTATGTGAGGCAGTTTTTCTTATTTTGCCTAGTGAATGCATACATTTTGACAATTATTGAATGTCTGCATCTGCATTTTATTCCAAGAAAGAACTGATGTTCTCTGCAATGAGGTAAAAAAAAAAATGCATATATTAGCTGGCAAAAAATGAGTGGGGAAAACATGGGTATATCAGATATAGTCAAAAATACAAGATTGTACATCCGTGATGTGTTGCATTTTTTTGTCAAGTTCTTTATTAGTATTCTAAAATCATGAAATACTGTGTAAAGTCTGCCTAAAACAAAATGAAAGGAAGAGTAACAAAAGGTCAGCCCTACATATGAGGTTTCCACATAGATGGATGTCTAAATAAGTTATTACTGAGTTGAAGGGCTCTATTCTTATCCATAAAGTATTTGTTCATATTTATATCATCGGATTAATCTGAAAACAAACATCTGCATCTTTTTCCCATTCCATGTGCAATATTCAGACATAGGAAATTAGCATTTGGTTGTTAATCAAACATTGCCTCCGCGACAGAACAATGTCTTCATTATTTTCTTACACAACTCCCTTGAGGGAGTTCTTCTTAGCTCGTCAATTTTGTTAAGTTTGCTTTACTACTCTTATTTCAGATATTCTGGATTTGTCTTTCTGGTTTGGAGAAATGCAATAAGTTCATGCTTTACACAAATGTATAAGGGTTTCTCACTCTTGTGACCTGCGGCTATATTTCTGTAAATGAACCAAACATGGATGCTTTTTCGAGATATATCTTAGAGGACTTGTAGTGAGCGCTTTGATAAATATAACTCTACATTTTACAACTGTAAATGTAAAAACATATGGTCATAGGTCTTCTATGCTATACTGTGTTTCCAAGTGGCTAAGCTACAGTGCTTTCAAGCTGTTTTCTGAAAGGAGAATAATCCAAATTGTAAGAAGCTAAACTGGCTGGCATTTCACACTAAGCACTACACTCAGAATTACTCGAGTAGTTGTTTTCAGGAGAGCCTGCATTACACTGATTAGCTAATGCAATTAAACAGCATTTACCCCGACCACTGCCCTCGTGTAAGTTCGACTGAGTCAATTTGTGACTAAAATGCTTAGTAATTCACCACCAAGCTATTTTCTTCAAGCCTCAACATCATAACAGCTCTGCCAAACTTGAATCATACTTTGCGGCTCTCATTTTTGCAGGCAACACCATCCCTCGACACTCATTAGAACTCCACTGTAAACCACAGAAAATGTTACAAGGTAAGATAGTGTGCAATCCGATATGAGGCCATAAAAAAAAAACGTGCTCTGCGAGAAGTCCTACCCAAAAAATCTGGAGCTGTAAGAATAATGAGGTCAAGAAGGTCTGGAGTTCAGGGCTGGTGGTGTGTGGGTCATGCTTGTAAAACCGGAGAGTGGAGCTCCCCCAAGCTGATGAATTAATTTGGATTCTTACCAGTTTGGCAAGATTCTTTGACTGAACATTTGCTCTGTCTGGGGGTGAGTACACTGAGAAATAGACATGCTGATTTCTGGCTCTTTGTCAAATAAACAAAAGGAAGAGTACAAAGACTCAAACTTTCAGCCATTTTTACAATGCTGTTATTCGTTGAGGGGGAAATATTGAAGTTCTGGCACATAAAAAGGGACTGCTATACACTGGATCTAATGGCCAATAACAGAACATGCTGCAGCGCCAGGCTAAATATTGCATCTCCATAACGATGAGGTCATTTGTTGGTTGCACGTTCTCCAAAGCTAAAAGACAATATGGGACAAATCTGCTGCAAAAGAAAACAGAAAAGGATTCTACTTCATTTCGACTGTCGACTCTCAGCAGCACATCCTCTTCATTTCACGATTCTAATCGTGCTTCATCTGCTCTCTAATATTCAATTTGGAGGATAGTGCTGTGTTTGACTCCAGGCCTCACTGGGCCAGTAAATAGTCTTACTACAGCATGCAAAGCAGACAGCGGGCGTGCATGTTCACACCGAATCGACATACATGGAGCTGCACTGGCTTAGGGCTCCCAGCAGTCCACTTACAGCACCCAGCAGAGCCCAGCACTGTGTAATGAGGTCCCTAAGGAGGCCCCTGGACATGGGAGCACCACTCGGACACATATTACTAAACTTACTCTAGACAGACTGCTAGAGTGCATTATCTCTTACAAATGATCAATTAAAGATTGGTATAGTATGACATCACACTTTATCTATCTATCGATCTATCTTATACCTGAAAGTGAAAATAAGAAATTCTAACAATGGAAAATAAATTGAATATCAATTGACACACATTCCTTTTACATGCATAATATCATTGTAAATCACTATTCTCTGTTAACTGGAAAAAAACAGCACTATGTTGAAAAACAAAAATCTAATTATTTATTTCCAGATTCTGATCACATGTAAATTATACTATTATAATTTAGGCTGTTATAAATAATTGAAAAAACAGGCAGAGTGACAATTTCTACTAATTTTGACATGAAAGCACATTTCAATCTGATTTTGTATATTAACATAGAAAGAGAAACAGTCATTATGTACAAGTCCGCGTTTCATAATTGAACTCAAATGTATTTAACTGAGTAATGGCCTCGAGACGTGCAAAACATCGGTAAATGAAGGTTATTGATTCGTCTAGGTCTAAGAGAATTAGCTTGAGAATTACAGATGGAACACATTTGAGACTTTAGCGAGTCTGTCACTCCCTCCACGAAGCTGAGACAATGCTTCATGTGTTTCACTTGTGCTTTTTGCGGCTTTGACACGTCAGAATGTCTCATGGCTTAGCTCAATGGATGGGAATGTCAGCCTGTCAGTCCACCATACTGGTCCAGACAGGATTTAGATCTAGTGCCATCAATTTCTTTTTGGAGGCCAATAAATGTTTGACTATATTGGGTGGAATTCTAAAGTTATGTGTCAGAGATTAACCCTCCTGTTGTTCATTTCCTGTTCACTAGTTTGGTGTTCCTGATCAAAAAAATGGCCGCTCCATTCTAACTGATTATAAATCCATAATAATACATATATTATTATCACCTAATGTTGTGTTTCATCTTCCTACCAATTCAAGATCTTGTGAACATTACAAGTTTTGAACTTCCAGTTGCTATTTATGGCAAGGCTTCAAAAAAGCTTTATATACCAGAGCTGTGATAAAGTTGTAGATATCAGTGAAACAATGTTGTGGTTGTTTTTGACAATTGCCAACAGGTGCGGTTCCAATGGGGTAAAAATTCTATTGGAGACAGGTTCCTGTGTGGGTTGCCATGGAAGCCAAAAAGGGGCGTTTCTAATGACCGGTCATTTTTGACCGGGAACACCAAGGGTGCACACAAGTCCAATAAAACACCCAAAAAGTAATAAAAATTCTCAAAACGTATTTTGTGTGTTCAGATGAAATTAACCACATTTTTCCAGAGAGAAAACTTGTAAATCGGTCAGATTTGACTGGAACACAACAGAAGGGTTAACAACAAATCTTGAAATTAGCCAACCACCAATTAAAATAATAATCATTTTTGAGACTCAGTCAACATTTATGGAGTATTAATGCCAAATATTTCCTGTTCCAGCTTATCAAATATGAAAATTTGCAACTCCATTCCATATGATTGTATGTTTGATGAGCTTTGGGTTTTTGCACTGGTATTCGGACAACACAGGCAATTCAGGGAGTGGGAAATTGAGATGGACAATTCCATCAAATGAACGGGTAAACAGCACCAGAATCCTGTCCCAGTACGTCCTCTGTGTACCCTGCTTGTCACATGTCCTCCCTCATTTTCGGTGCCCTTCACTTTCATGTCCCAGGGGTCCCCTCTCAACCTTATCCACGCAGCCACACACAATACCCTTCATGGGACACAAAGCCGATGATATTGCACTCCTCTGTTCCATTCTCATACATTCGTCACTTTTATTCCCATGTCCTTTGTTCGTTGTACCTCTGTATGCATGAGTTATCCTAAACTGAGGCCGCAATTGAAATGGAAATCATCCTTTTATCCCTGTGACTTAAGGGCAATAACTTCTTACTCTTTGAGGCGTAGCTGTCGTGTTTGTTGTTCCTTGGAGAACCGTACGGTTGTGTTGCCCTTTTCACCGAGGTTTTCACATAAACATGGAACTTACGGGATACGTACCCTGTGATAAATCTGAGCCGTGTGCAAGAATCAGGACGACACGGTAGGAAAATAAGTCTGAAGCTGACAGCAATGCACAGAGGGATTAGAATCCCTCTAATAAAGCTTTCTCTTCTGGTTCTCTCTATTGGTTTTGGTTTTCATGTGAGCATAATGAAAATTGATTAATCGGACATAAAAAATTACTATTTGAAAGCCAAAGGAGGCAGAATAACCCCATGAAAAAAGGCATCCACATAAAGAGAATGGAGGAAATGATCATAGCACAACAAGTAGATGTGTGTAAATGTTGTTGACTGGACATAGCAAGTCTTATTTTTTTTTTCCCGAATGATGACATGTAAACACAAACGTTTGTCCTTTCGCTGGCAGAAAATGGCAATGCTTCTTGATAAAATGCTCCAGCTTTGGAGAAAACAATCTCGGCACCACAGAGGAAGGAAAATAACTAGCCAAGCTACACCCTCAGGCAGGAATGTGTGTGTGTGTGTGTGTGTGTGTTAAACATGGCCGATGTTGGCCACTGACCTCTCATCCCCTCCTTCTGGGAAGAGAAGCACTGAAGATATGAGATAACACTGACCTCACTACTGGTTTGTCCTTCGGTATTAGCTTCACTGATTAATTGTCCGTGCAGAGCGAGAAGTCATTGATCATGTTCACCCAGTGGCTCCCCGATGATGCAGTGGCCTGTTAAATAAGAAATAAACCTTGATTCGGACGATCAGCACCTCTTATCCATCCCCCCCAGCAGAGGCTGCAAGGAGGGAATCATTCCCAGCACTCCTGTGTGTCTCCTCTGAACCAGTCACAGGTATCGCGAAAAAAAATAATCTGGTGGCTAAATATGCATATTGCCAGAGAGCAGGAGAGGAGATGAATATTTCATGTAACCAAACACATTTCCAGAGCATGCTGGCTGGAGGAGTGTGCCTTTCCGGCTGTCACCGGTGACAAACATGAAAGAGGAGGGTGCAGGTACGACGGCGCTGCAGCACTATCAACTCTGCCTGCAGCGCCGAGAGCAAGAGTCGTCACTCTAATTGCTTGTAAGCGCCGGAGCCTCAGCTGAACCTCAATTTACGGCATGCGTGCGTGTGCTCGCCAGGCTTCACACCTTCCAGCCGCATCTGCAAGCCTTTCAGAGGGGGGAAAAAGACGCTCGAACGTCTCGACGCAGCCTGCTGTCAGTGCAGCGTTTGCCATTATCACAGTTTTACATTTACACTTTCTATCCATGGATCAGCGTACAGTACGTGTTCGCACATCTGTAAGATGGACTCTTCTAAGAGATGACTCTTTTTTTTTTGTATTATTACCAATAACACTTTGTAGATAGGCTGATAACAGGGGAGTTTAATGCACAATTGGTCTGATGCAGCAATTCATTCATGCCCACTGTTGATAGGCTGCTTGTAATGTAATGGCCATGAGATCCATCCACCAGGCTGAATTATAGTCTGAAAATGCAATGCTGATACTGATAAGGGATGCACTCCAGACTCAGATAAAGATAAGTGCTCAGATTAAAAAAAAAAAAAAAGCATTTTACCATGGCTTGAATGTAGAAATTTGCAAACAAGAATGAATCAGACACAAAACCACTTCTATCAGATGTGGAGACTTGGGTTTCCAATCTTCCCAGGTTCAGCATGCACCAACGCATCTCTCAGGCTGGGTGCCTCAGCCACAACTAAAGTTACCTGAGTCTTTCATTCTGCTTTGTTAAAAGGCCAGGTGTACACACTCTGACCACAAAGAACGGGGAAGCCTCTGCGCCTCACTCTCATACCCAGCCTGCCGCACAAACACTCTCCCGAGTCCAAACATGTCTGATGCAAGCGTAGACACACACCTGGTAACCGAGGTAAAGACGGAATCACAGCCTGTCTCCGTCGATCACGTCTTCGCTGAATGTATTTACAGTGTGCAGAGCAGGAAAACAACACAGCGAGGTGTAAAGCTCGGATGCTTCTGTCGCTCATCTGCGCACCGGAGTTTTCAGCCTGAGTGTAGCAATGAGCCAGATAACATGCAGCGTTAAGTCCTCATTGATATTCAACACTGTAAGTTCTTATTGTAGATCCCACAGGGACACACAATGCTGACTATTGTGAATGCATCATTTACTGCTGGCACCGTCCCCATTAGCTTCAATGCGGCTGTGGCTACATCTCTACTTAAGACCACCACCTTAATGCTAAAGAAATGACCAAGACCACCTCTTTTTCTCAGCCGACTGTGGGGCCTGTTTCTACGGTGACCCTTTCTGCTGACATCAGCACGTCTGACTCTGTCGAGGCCTTTAAATCCAAACTTATTGTTACTTATTAGCTGATTGTTCGCAACTTTGTTAGGCTCCGCTCTGAGCTAATGAGCGGGGCTTCAAGGTCTTCGTCGAGTGGAGATTGTACCGTCCCAAAATGTAGCTCCACCTTCGCACAATCTGCTTTTTTCCTCATAGAGCGATTAAACGGAATATAAGCTCCCCGTCAATCTGAAAAATCTGCGCTGACTTCCATATTTTCTCACGTGAGGTTAAGAGATGGATTTTAAGTAATCAGTCTTGTCAACATCGATTTCAAATCATGACACTATGTTTTTCTCATGGAGTGTGTTATAGTTTGTGTATGAATGTTCTTGTTCACCTGCCCAGGGACTGCAGATGGAAATTAGCCGGTGGCTGAATCCGGTGCAAAGCATCTTTTCTCTTCTTTTGAGACTAATGTGTTTGTACACGGTCCCCGATATAAATAAACTTAATAAACTAAACTAAACCAAATGATTATATTGGGCCGTTCTTTTCTGTCCACAACATCTGTTGCATGTCTGGATCTCTCCTCCGCTGCTTTCTCTGAGGTTTGTGACATGTTTTCCCTGTTAAGAGGAGGTTCTAAGGACGAAGGATGTGGTATGCCGTAATTGTAAAACCCCTTTAGTGATATTGGCCGATATAAATATGAGCTGAGTTAAGAGTCTGACTTACCAAACACTGAACGTTTCTCAACATATGAGCCGACCACTAAGCTATAAAAAAAATGAGTCCGTGAGCAGCTACAAAGCACATTCAGTTTCCTGCATTTTGTAATTTAAATGATTAACAGGATGAAAGAGGTCCATGAAATGCGTCAGGTCGGAGTTGCATATTAAGTGGTGAGAGGGCTGGCTGACATGGACCAGCTGGGACATGGTGGACACTTTACTTGTCCCATTACTGGCTCTCGTTCAGATTGTTTGGTGAGAAGCATTCGACCTACTTCTGGACACAAAGCGCCACTGCCCTGAATACAGAGAGGCTGGGGACCACGTGTGATGACAAGTGCCATTAGAGGCTCTTGTCTTTGGCCTAGAAATTAAATTCAGGCAACTCACCTGATGTGGGATAATTCTGGCTACGAACACAGGAGAACCCGTGCTTATATAGCTGGGCCTGATGGGATAAACTGGGGACTTAAATAAATGGGAGCTGCGCTTCTTCAAGAACAGCTTGAGATGATTACATTCACTAATAGCAGTCTGACCTTCACAGGGTCTTTGTTTTTAGCATTTAGCAGCCATAGAATCACTGTTAGGAGTGGCAGCACTGTTTGCACCATTAAGAGTGGTGGCACAGCCCTTCTACATGCAGCCTGTTCACTCCCTGTTGACTCTGTTGTACCAAAATCGGCTGCAATTCACCTGGAGGGCGCTCTAGAAGGAGGCCTAAATGAATGGGAGTGAATGGAGCTAAACGGCTAAAATAAATATAAAATTTGTGTAAATATAGTATCGATTATATATCAGAAGTGAAATGAAAACACGCCAATGTTCTTTGCTAGCTGACTACTAGCATTCTGCTAATGAATGCTGATTTATTTTGGACTACATCTGAGTGGCATATCTCTACTACTATTAGAATAGCTCTGGTGGTGGTTGGAGTTTACTGGAATCTTAATTCTAACAAACTGTGTTACAGATAAAATAGGCCAAGCTGGTTGTGTTGGGAACAATAAAAGCATCAAAAGGAATACAAATATCAACTTGAGTGTATGCTATGAAACATTTCATTTTCTAGGGAATCCCTCAAAGGCCTAATCTGTACTGATACATTTGCATACTTGTAAATATTCATACTGAGGGAATCACTATGTTAACCATGTGAGATACAGCCTATGTGGTCCACGAATGCAAAACGTCAAGCACACGAGCCTCACGCACAACCGTTCCATCCACACCCCCATCAATTACCAAGGGTAACAAACACAACACCAATCTTCCCGTTTAAATGTCAGCGTAATGTGATTTTAATCGCACTCATTGAAGCCTCATCAGTCATTCTGATCTTGTGTCATGCCTGCCTTAAACTCGTGCAACAGGAAAAAAAAGTGGTAATGAAGAAGAAGAAGTGTGGAGAAGGATTAAAGAAAGAAAGGTGCAATTTGTCTGTGAAAACAACAGTTGTGCTGATCTAATATATGCGTTGTTGGTGCTTTGTAAGAGGTGTCAGCAGAGATGGGAAAGAAAAAAAAAATCCTGGGACTAAAACAAGCTTTCACAGATTTCCAAGGCCGTCTCTAGTACCACATGACACCGCTTACCTTTTCACACCACGACAATAGTTCTGCTGAGATGGCACATGTAGTTTCTCTACAATCAAATTTGCACACACGAAATATGGCTGCACTTAAACCATCAGCAGGGCGTCCACACAGATGTGTGCTCATGCATTTTCTCCCACTAAACATCCCTGTCCCCCGTCCATGTGCCTGTCACATCCCATGCAAGATGAAATTCATGCACTTATTGCCAGGAGGCTATGTGAGATAAGCTGTTCAGCACATTAGATGACAAGGTATGATTCAGTTGTGGTGTGCAGCATGCAGCATGAGAGGCAGTGATAAGCTGAGATCATCACTGAGTAATGGCCAATGTAGAGGTAAATAAGTATGATCTGCAATCAGTGATTATTATCAGATCATCACATGCCATGCACTCATATTGATAAAGAGAATCAGAATGGCATACGATCATTACACAGCAATTACTACAGCATCCTTGTATTATGGATATATTTTTTTAAATCTAAAGGCTTCAATTTTCTGTTAAAAATCGGGATAATTCTGCCTCTGCACAAAACAGCAAACCTGGTTGAGCTAGGTTAGCTTTCCACTGGTCCATCCCCCACATCACCGGTTATGATAAACTGGAACTCTACTTATTATTCCACTCATGAAAAACTGATGATAACAACACACGAGTCGTGACTGCTCTCTTTTCATCCACCCCTTTTTTTTTATTCTATTATTTAATTACCTGCCACCAAGTACAGCATGTAGCGCGTGCAGGTGCGGTGCGTGCTCAGGTCATGATCAGCTGAGAGCTCCGTGCGTAAATCTATCTAACAAGTGCAGCAACAACCAATACACAACGGGGAGACGTGTGAAAATGGAGAATTTTTTTTTTCTTTCACAAACGACATGAGGATACAATTGTATAAACTCACCTTCTCGTGCAGGCAGCCGCTCAGAAAAGTTGAGTTTCCTCCACCGCTGGAGGAAGAAGAGGAAAGCAGAGGAAGGAGCTTTAACTGTTAACGCAGCGCCGCTTTGCCGCGCAGTTGGGCTGAACAGGAGAACCTCCCTCCTCCCTCGGATGCTACTATCGCTCCCCCCCTCCCTCTGTGGAAGAAAAAGTAATAGCGGCTTCTTCCTCCTCCTCCTCAAAGAGAGACTCAAAGAAAAGAAGGGACCCTACCGCGGTCAATAGGTTTTACGAAATCCCATGGCAACGCAGAAAAACCGCGAGCAACTTCCCCACGTTGTGACCGGGTTAAAGCGCCCCCCAGCCCCGCAGCCCCCCGAACAGTGACAGCGGCATTATTCCCAAGCTTCAGAATGAGCAGGTTTAAATGGGAGGAGGCGGAGGGGAGGAGGAGAGGAGGAGAGGGGAGCACTGTGGACTCCGCTGCAGGGGATGTTGTTCAAATATGAATGAGGGGAAATAACACTTAAATTCAGTGTTAAGTCAGTCTGGTTATTAGCGTGACGTGATTTTTTTTTTATTTCACTTTTCTCAGTGGTGACCTTGAGATCCGATCAACTTTCTAATGTACTTTGTCTTTAAATCCGTTATATTCTGTACCATCTGTATCGATCGGCCTGTTACTTCTTAATGTTCTTAATCTAAAATCATTTTTATTTTCCATCATTTCTATTTAATGTTGTTTTTTTGTTTTGTTTTTATAAAAAAAAAAAAAGTATTGATTCCACCCAAAGCACTGTCCTGTCGCAGGAATCACAGAGGAGAAACATGTCTGATCAGTGATCTACATTTTATTAATTGTTAGTTATAAAATAGCCTTATGGGTTTCAACAGAAAGATCTTAAGCAGAAACACTTTAAGCTGTTTAAACTGTTAAACTATCCAGGGGGTGTCGAATCGATTTATATTTTAGGCCAATACTGATATTGAAATCTGAAATTTATAACATGTTCTGATGATACATCACTTGATAATATTGTTCTCCTACTTAAAGTCCTTCTCAACTAAAAAAACGTTGTTTTTTGTTTTTTTACAAAGCAGATAATTTATCAAAGGTGTTACTTACTAATCATTACTACTGATTACAACTAACTAAATAATGAATAATTACTAAAAAAAAAATAATTATGGCTCTTACCAGTATTCACAGGTTCTAGTACAAATAGTTCAACAGTAAGTCAACCTGCACAATACCAGACACTGTGGTCTAGTATACAATTATTTAAAATTATTATTATTTCCCAGGCATGTAATGCAGGGTATACAGCTATGTCTGTCCGTCTCTATACATTTCTTTTCAGGGGCATAACTCAACAGCAATTCAATACTTTTTCACGAAACTTGGCTAACACATCAACCATATGCTGGAATGGTGCCTTTTGCTATTTAGAAATAATTATTCAGCATCTTTCAGTGAAAATGTCCCATTCAAACATATGAACAAAGTGGTCAAAGAAACTCCATTCAAGCATTACAACATTCACAAAGCCTTGAACTTTCTCAGGATAATTCAACCTTTTCCAATATCATTAAAAGTTCTTACTCAATCAGAGGTTAAACTTGATGAAATTTATAGAAATTTGTCAGGTTTTAAAGTGGGTTACATCATTGAGTAGAGAGGTGCTGAAAACAAAAATCTAAAAATCTTCTCAATAGTATGCGCTCCAACTTCACTATCATAATATTCATATAAAAACATAGGAAAATTTGTTCTGGCTCTATATTTAAATGAATATGATATCACATCTCCTGATGGCTCTTGTGAACTAGCCAACGAAAAAACATGTCAGGTGAGTTTAGAAAATATTCTAGGAGGACCCAATAAATCTGGTCATTTCAGAGTTTTCACAAATGTATCCTGAACCTTACGGGTAATAAAAACTTTGGGAAAAAGAAATTGACACTAAATACAAATACAGTACACTAGTAAAATGTGAGACTAACACACAAATAAAACAAAAATACTAAGTTGAACTGGTGCATCAGCTGTACTCTTTGACTCTATAGTCATTTTTTAGGCCATAGTTTATTGTGATGTATCAGATACCATGTGTCTTTGTCCATGGAAGGAATTACAGCTCCAGCTAAACTTACCATAAGGTTGAATCAACACCTTCAGGTCTCTAGAAACCTGAGTCTTTATTCACTACATGGCTTCTGTATTGGATTGCATTACATTAACAAGTGTTCATTCTGTTGTGTCAGTCTGCTGTATATCAACACTGTTCACTCCTTTCATCATAATGTCATACTGTGTATTGCAGACTAATAGTCTCTGTAGGGAATCTGTGATTTCAGCACCTCTGACAGCACCAGATCATTAAGAACTCTTTGCATCAGAGGAGCAGGCAGGAAAGGTCAGCTGGAAATCAATTCGTCAAATAACCTCAGAGCCGCAGACACAAATGGATTGGATCTCAAACCTGGAAATGACGAGGTGGGAGGGGCCTCTCCTTTCACCATTTCCAGTCATGCTCAGAGGCTCATTGTCTGTCAACTCTGACTCAGGGGGTGAATTTATATCTGTTTGTTATTAAACAACTGCTCTACCAAGTGACTGGGTTGAAACTTAAAAGATTTTGTATTTAACGACAGAATGTTGGAATCGTGACTTTTCTATCCTCTCCTCTGGAAATAATATCCATCTCCTGCCTCTCTCTGCTCACATCCATCTCCACCACTCATAACTGAATGTGTGTGTCAGGAGACAGCTGTCACTGGTATGTGATGGGTTTCAGTGCTGAAACCTGTCCAGCCTTGTTTTCTTCCCCCCCGGACCTCATATGTGGTGTAATTTATTGTTACTTATTGGTGTTTTCTGTTAGATTGCCATCAACATTGTTGTTAATTGGAGTATACTCCTGCTTTTTAAAATCCACAGAGGGCCATATCCAGACTTTTATGACCTCCTTAGACTCCAACATTACTCTTTGCTTAATATAAAGCACAATACTCTATTAATTGGCACAAAACATTGGTACTGGATGCAAATTAGGAGGAATCATCCAATATGGATGTATATGAACGCAGCTCCTAGGCTATTTTTTATTTGAAGAATGTCAACTCCATTTAAATTGATACAATTACCAAAGTCAAAGAAAAAAAATCAAATCCACTCCTTGACTTTCATTCTAAACAGTCTGAATAGCCCAGAAGAAAAAGCTTTCCTTGCAAATATGACACAAAAACGAAAAGATCAGAGATTCCTCCGCTGCCAACTGGCTCACATATAAAGGTCATCATAGGACAAAAGGTGAGGGACTCATATAACACAGCATTCTGAGCTAGGACATCACCCTGCTCTGTCCACAGTAGACTCAGCTTCATCCAGCTTGCACCACAAAGGGAAGACTGAGACCTCTTTGTTACACAAAGAAGGGAAATGAACAGATTGACTTGAATTCTAATAACCTGATTTAGAGTATCATAATCGCACTGAATGGATTACACAATGGCTTGACTGAGAAATAGGTGTAACATGATATCTTGGTGAGGTGCTCCGTGTTATAGTGAGTGCTCTGATCAAATCTAATTAGATTCGGTGGAACATCTGCTTCCTTTTTTCCGACAGGAACTATCTCATCTATAAGAGGTAAATGTGATAGAGCAGCCTAAGGCCCAGGTCTCAGCTAACCCTGCAGAGGCTCTGGTTAAAAACTGTGATTATATTTAAGCTGATTCACTATGTTCCTGTCTACAGATGGTACAGAAAACTTATGGTCATTCATGAACACATCATGTTAATAATGCCATAGTTATTTTACATGAGATATTTGAGGAAGTTAGGTCAGTGTTGCACTCAAAATAACACTAATCCTTTAGATTTTCACAAGATAAATCTATCTATGGTGGGCATTTCTCTACAATAACTGTTTACTGTGTTTGAACTCCGTAACTATACCCCAGTCTGGTGTCAGTAGTTTTCATGGTTACTGTCAGAGTCCACCATTCTCCAGCTGGGTTCAAATTGCCTTCACACAGAAGGGTTCCACAGGAAAAAGTCATATAAATCCTGTATATGTTGATGACATTATTATCAGCATTACAGTTTAATACTCACTACAGTGTATAAGAGCTATATTGGGTTCCTGCGAATGGAAACTGCTGCCACTTCACATACAAAGCATCCAACAAGTGAAAACACAGTATGCTTTTATTGTGAAAGTCTCAGGAAATGCAACATATTTGTCACAAGGTTGGCACTAACCGTGATAGTTCATCAAAAAAGCTTTGTAAAAACAAGGCAGCAGGCCACAGTGAGCTGTTGAGATCTGCAGGAGACAGCTTTAGCCAGGTTTAATTTAATGTGCCCTCCTCGCACCGTGGGTTGCATGAAAGCAGATCGCAGTTGCAATTAATATCTACTGACTTCTTTACTTAAACAACCTGAGTTGTTTTTTTGGTTGCACTGTAAAGAGATCTACCCGCTACCCCTTATGTTTCTCACACAGATAGCCATGCAAGGAGCATATTGTTTGCCTAAATTTCCTCAATCACCCTCTAAATGCTAACACGCTTCTCCCATCCCAAAACACAACACATCTAATCTGAAACCATGGCTGGTTAGGAATATATTATGTTCAATGTTTATTTAAATTCAGAAATTTTGTGCCACACTTGTTATTATTATATGTTGTTGTATTTTACCATTAATTAAAAAAAACCATATCAGCATGATAAATCATCCATGCCTGCTCTCTACATATTCACATCGTCCATTGAAAAGCCAATATCATTTGACCTATAGTATATGCTACTATCTATAGAATTCAACTGAATTTAATGTTACAATTGTACAAGGGTTGCAAAAATAAGCCAGTAATATATTTGTCAGGATGACAACATACAGTATGCATAAAAATGCTTACGATTTTAATGTTTTCATTTGCTGTAATACAAAATACATTAAAACAAACTTTACATTTCTGATCGGTCAGCTTTATGTTAAAACCGTTGAAGAAAAGCTTCCATAGACGACCACAGACCGCATATAAAAAAAGGGTTCATAGATTTGTAAGCTTTCTGCTAATGTATAAGGACTAAATTGTTTTAAATGACATTGTTATGGGTAAATATTTTGTCATACAATATCGTGTGAAATTGCAGCTCCAATATTTCTCTTCCTGTAGATATAATGTATGTTCAGTTCTTATGTGACATGCAGCTGGCCATAAACCATAATCACTTGAGGGAAGTAAACCCCCAGATATGAAATCATGGCACCTCCCCAGCTAGACAGGCCCAGGCCTCATTACGTGACACAGAATTTGAAATTTCCAACGGAGACTGAGTGAGGGGAAAAGAATGAGCTGGTGCCGTCAACGTGGGCTTTGAAAACAGACCCTACGTTGTCAAAGGTGTCAAAGTTCACTGCCAGAGCATGAATGAATGCACCCCCCATCGCCTCTCTTCCGTCTTGTTTTTTTTTTTCCCGTCCTGATGTGTTCCCCCATCTCTCTCTCTCTCTCTCTCTCGCTCTCTCACTCTTGTCTGTATCAGGGAATATCACTGTGGGGCAGAAATCCCCTCATTGACGTCTGCTGGGCAGCATAATGAGAATAAATGAGCTGGAAGTAAATATGCAGGCTGTGTGCTGTGTTTGCTTCTCTATAGCAGTCAGCCCATAGGCTTTCATCAAAAATGAAGATGGATTGTGTCGCCAAAAGCCCATAAGAAAGCTTCACAGTGTTTTATTTATCTAAAGCGGAATTCAAAGGCTGTTTCAGAGCAGTTTACATATACATTTATTTCCATTTAGTATATTATGTTTATATCCTTTCATACTTGCTGCTGATTTTTATTTTAAGAGAGTAAGATGGTGGTGATTTGATACGTTATATTGCATTTTCGGTGTAATTTCACACCCACACAATAAACAGTTAACATGTGTTTCTTGTAACAATGAAGGAAGCTTATTGAACCTTATGAGGCTGTGGGGGTCTACGGATGTGATTCACTCACTCCATCATTTACTTCTCTCCCACCCTCTTCTGGCACAGTTGGTGGCTCGAATATATGTAATACAGACTGTGCAGGAAAGTTATCCTTTTCTCCTAAGAAGGCAATGAAAAGGGGAAAATATACAGTAAATGCAACACAAGATGCCACACTTGAACTACTCTTGATTACGATTAGGAGTTGTGGCGTTCGAAGAGTTGATTAGAATTAGAATTAGCCTAGATTAGCATAAGGTCTAGAAATGAGAAAACAGCTGGCCATGTCTGTCTGAACTTAAAAATACTTGCAACAACACCTTCAACATCATGTTTTTTTTGTCTATTACAAACAGAAATGAAAAAAAAAAGAAGTTGCTTCCTGGAATGAATGATTAGCAGGAAGCAGTTCTGCTCTACAACGCCAAAGTGCAGTATCTTCAAATACTGTATGCCAAATTGAGAATAACAGCCTTTTTTTTTTCAATAGAAAAAATAGATAAAAGGCCCGGTATCAATGGAAAATGCATCAGTAGAACAACAACACTCAACAACATATTGAAGAGAAGATACATCACTTTCAATTGGGGCAAAAAAAAAAGTGAATTTTGCAAAAATGCAGATTCTGCACTTTGCCCTTGTAGAGCAGAGCTGATTTTGCACAGTTTCCTATACAAAACATGTGCTCCCTGGTCACATGCATAATTTATTTACCTGCAGTACTCTGCAGATGAATAAATCAATGTTTATCAATGAATAGTTCCAACATGTAACTACTCCCAAACCGACAAATTGTTGTTTTCATATTTATTTTTGTGTAAAAATTCAACATACTCGATAGACCGTGTTAATATGTCAGGAGATGACATTAACTAATACGGTGCTGTTTTTCTATTCTGTGATCTCTTGCTCAAACAAATACAGACATGAAACTGGCCTTGAACTTCTCAGCTCACTCTCAGATACAAACATGCATTTTCCACATTGCTTTGCTATTATTATAGTAATCAGGAGGTACTGAATCCAATCCTCTAAACCTATCAAACCACTGAGTCCCTGCATAGCAGATAATAACAATAATAAGAGCACTCAGGTTACATTGGTTTGGCTGATGCTCTTGCTCTATATTATTTATCGATGAATAATTTTTACTTCTACATTCGAGTGCTGAATGAAACAGTACTATTTGCTATTGTTTTATTTCTAGTATGCTGTGGGCTATATTGCAGGAATACATCATGGGAGTCGACAGACGAGAATCTTCGACTGATCACATGCTATATGACCATGTAGGGCAACTATCATTTACTGCACAAAGGCTTTTTGTTCAGACTTCCTGTGGCTCAGCTCTTACTAATCCACCTGCAGCAAAGAGGTCAGAAAAAAGTCTACTTATGACTATATATATACTACCAGTATCTGCTATAAGAATGTGTGAGCAACATCTGTAGCTTCCCTGTGCCTCCCGTCGAGCCAGCCTTGTATAGCCCGTCCCAGCATCACACAGGAAGCGCCCGAGGCACAGCCGTAGCTCTCGATTCGTAATTAATATCAGCAGCAGGTTGGGAGAGGGTGTTTTCCTGTGGCAGATTGCTCTGTGCGTAGGCTCCCTCCCCAGAGACGCCGCATTGCTCTGCTAGCAGAGCTTCATCATATGCCTTCGTGGAATCATTTACTCTTTATGAAAGCGACAAGGAGCATCCTCTCACCAAATAAAGGCAGGGAGATACCCCCAGTGTCTGGTTAAAGGTGGGTGGAAGGGTGGGTGGAAGGGCATGGGGCGGGGGGGCTAACAGTAGGAAAAGCTGTTTCCATAGCAATTCAAATATTACAGCGATGAAATTTGAGCTGAGATATGAGACTGGTGGCAAACAGCCGTCAATCACTTAACCCCCACAAAGGAGGACGTGGGGGAAAAGCTTTCCCTCTCCTCCTAAAATAATATGAGTGTTTGTGATAAAGACAGTGTTATCATTAAATGTGAGCATGTGTGGTTTTCACCAGCTCACATGAGCACGTCTGTGTGACCGCTGAGGTGAGACAAGTGATTTGACTGTAGTGAAGGATCCAAACTCCAAATTTATTATAATTTTTTTTTTTTTTTTTTAGCCATTGTTCAAGTTCAAGGACAAATCAGCACAGGAGAAACTGTGAACATCACAGCTGTGGACTAAACATTTCAATCATTTAACTGTAAAGTTAACCCTTCTGTTGTTTTGGTCAAATCTGACTGAGTTGTCTCTCAGAAAAATGTAGCTAATTTCATCTGTTTGTCAGAAGGTTCCAGGACTTCGTTCACACATGGCATCTGAACACACAAAATAAATTTCGAGAATTTTTATAAAATTTTGGGTGTTTTATTGGTAAAAAATGGAAGGTCATTCTTTTTGGCCTCCATGGCAACCACCACAGGAACCTGTCTCCATGGGAACCACACCTGTTGGTAAATGTCAAAAACAATCTCAACATTGTTTCAATGATTTAAATACAACTTTCTCTCAGCTCTGGTATATAAAGCTTTTTTTGAAGCCTTGCTCACAGTTCATTCTGTAGCAGCACGACGGCCAAGTGATATGAGCTCAGGTCAATGAGGCCTACAGGCCATAAATAGCAAATGGAAGTTCAAGACATGTAATGTTCACAAGAACTTGAGTTGATAGAAAGACGAAACACAACATTATTATGGATTTGTAATCAGCTAGAATGGAGCGTTCATTTTTGACTGGGAACACCAAACTAATAGGAAATGAACACAACAGGAGGGTTAAGAATTTCACATAGAACAGTTTATCTTTATATACAAGGCTTGACAATGCAACTAACCCTATACTGTGCTGTGAGAAGATGAGGCCGAGTCCCCGATCTTCCCCTCTGAAAGAATTTACCATTAGATAATTAAATTCCTGTGTGGTTGGGTGTAACACAATGACTGTGTGATCATGCAAATAATTGCCTTTCCACTTGTACTTGGGCAGATAGGTTGACAGGCATGGCTGTATCAGATCTCCGGGACACACATTTACACACAGCGATGTTTGTATATTAATTCATTATTGTGGGAGTGCTTATTGAGGACAAACAACATCATCAGTTTGCTGATAGGGAAGATGTCATACAGCTGCCTTTTTACAAGAGGAAAATATTTCTCACGCTCTGACCAGCCCTGCAGGCATGTATCATTATTCCAGCATAAGATTTGAAGGCGTGAATGGTGCACTGGTGTTACATTTGGTTTACGGCTGCACGCTGTTTCTCACGGGAGATGCGTACGAAGGTAATAGAATCGGGCCCACGGGTTAACAGGGGTGTTATTTTGTCTGTTACAATTAAATATCTTTGGGAGCCATTTAAGGGGGTGACAACATGTTTGGAAGAAGGGCAAACGCTGCCCACAGGGGAGTGGGAGGAATTCATAATAACCTGCAGAGTAGCTTTAAAGGAGTCTACCAACAAATCAATAACTTTAGATCCACAAGCCAATCTAATCAAGACCCAAACCCTGGAGCTAATTAAAAAAGAAACAATGGAAATCGATCGAAATAATTCTTCACTTTTTCTTCTGTCTTCACGTTTTTTTTCCTTTAATACATGGAGCATGTATTAAACAATGAATTAATCAAAATTAATTCAAAATTTAATCTCCTGAAATCTGCCAAGATTATAATAAAATCCAATATATAGTGTGCTGGTAGAAATGTTCTTTTTATCTGCTCACGATTCCCTCATTATAAAGAGCTGGTATATGAATACATTTGCATGAGATATTACACTGATATTACACATAATGATCCCTGTGTTACCATGACATTATTAAGTGTGACAAGTGACAGTTTCAGCCAATGGCAAAAAAAAAATTAAGTCATCAGTGACTGTCCACCTTTTCAATTGTCAACTACCACTATTACCATTTTTAAACTTCCCTTAACCAATCACAAGAGGAGATGAGAAGAAGGCAAATAACACCTCCCCTTTAAATGAATGCAAATCAGAGCTCTGTCTGGAATTCAAAATAATTGGTGGTCTTAACTGACTTAGAATGGCCTTGTTAGCAGCACGTATCATGATCCGTCTCCATTGTTACCTTCACCAAGGGTTTTGGTTTGTCTGTTTGTTTGTCTGTCAGTAGGATTACACAAAAACTACATGAATACTTTCATGGGTGGGCATATGAAAGGGAAGAACCCAGTAAATTCTGCAGTGGATCTGAATAAAAGAAGTTAATGCTTTTTGGACCATTTTTGTCAATTACACATAAACTACTTGACGGATTACCACGCAACTGGGTGGAATGGTGGAGTGTGATGCACTGAGCTTCTTTCTCCTCCTCTCCTTCTCCTTCTCTATACATTCATGTCCTTTCAATACACATTACTATCTCGACTTCTTCCCCAGAGTCTTTGTGCTTTCTCGTCCCACAGGTTTCCTGATTTTGATTGGATCTGCTGTTGTGGTCCTGATATTATTATTATTATTAATGACATCATTATTATTAGAATTATTATTGTTAATACTATTAGTGTTGTTATAGTTGTAATTATAAATATTACTAATCACAATCTTTCTATTATTATAGCTCTTATTGTTGTTGTTTGTGTAAATGACTGTCTTTGTTCCACAATCTCCCCCATCTCTCTCCCCCATGTCTCTCCCCGATCTCTTCCCCTCTTTCTCTCCGATCAAAGCATGAGGGCCGGCGACCTTGAGCTGGGCTCTGCTCGAGGTCTCTGCCTGTTAAAAAGTGTTTGCTTATGGGGTAATTGTTGGATCTCTGTAGAATAAACAGTACGGATGAAGTTCGGGAAATTTAGGACCTCGTTTCCAGTGCTTGGCTCAAAGTCAAGAGTTTGTTTGGAAGATCTGGTGTCTGTAGCGTGCTCTTGTGCGACGCTCTCGTGCAACAGCATGTTATGTCCTGTGTCCCTGGTGCAGGAGGAGACATCCTGGATCTTGTTACACGTCTGATGTGGACACATGATCTGATCTATTGGGGGCGCAGGGTGTCAGTGAGGGAGAGGGATTCACAGAGGCGCCGTCAGGAGACCAGTGGCAATGATTCAGGCCTGGTTGATGTCACTTTGACAGAGAACAGAGAGGGCCATGTTGGTGTCAGCGGGGAGCCAGACACTCCAGCAAGCCCCTTCCCCCCTCCCTCTCCCTTCACTGCTATCTCTCTTTGAATGGCCTTACCTCATAGTCTCCTCTTTTCACAGTCCTGGCTTGTACATCTGAGTCATTAGTGGTCATTTTCTTTACAGCTATAATCATGCTACATTGATAACATCCTGCATTAGCAGTTAATGGTTTGAAATGAGTTGAAGAGTTCAAATGAATCATCGATTGATTATTTAGAGAAGAAAACAGCGAATGAATGAAGGCTTAAAAACTTTTCTCCTTTTCCTGAGTGCTAAAAGAGATGCTTGTTTAGTTGCCATGGAGATATAAGCTTTGTGGAATTCAGGAAATCAATCCCTAGTCTGCCTGCATCTCAGTGAATAGCATCTAGCTGAGCTTTTAATTTATTTTCGTAGGAGATATACTCTTATAAGAATCGCTGGATGCCTTCTCTTTTGGTTTGCTTCAACCATCAGTTAACAATCTGTGCATCTGCGACCCGTCACCAGTGTGAGGTTTGACGACTTTGAATGCTCTAACGCAGCTATTGTAGATCTCAAATGAGGTATAATCTGGATGGACCACGTGTTTGTCTCCAGAGCAAAAGGTGCTGGAGGCTGGGGACAATCACAAAGGACCCTGCTGATAAATCTGTCTGTGCAACAAAGTCCTCAAAAGACACACACACACACACACACACAGAGACACACACACACACACAGAGACACACACACACACACACACACACACACACAGAGACACACACACACACACACAGAGAGAGACACACACACACACACACACAGAGAGAGACACACACACACAGAAAGACACACACACACACAGAGAGAGACACACACACACACAGAGAGAGACACACACACACAGAAAGACACACACACACACACACACAGAGACACACACACACACACACACACAGAGACACACACACACACACACAGAGACACACACACACACACACACACAGAGAGAGACACACACACACACACACACAGAGAGAGACACACACACACACACAGAAAGACACACACACACACACAGAAAGACACACACACACACACACACACACACACAGAAAGACACACACACACACACACAGAGACACACACACACACACACACACAGAGAGAGACACACACACACACACACACACACAGAGAGAGACACACACACACACACAGAAAGACACACACACACACACAGAAAGACACACACACACACACACAGAAAGACACACACACACACGTTCATTTGCATGAGCCTCCGAATATACTCTGAAGAAGTTGCTTGCTTTTCTTCTCTTTTGTGTCTCAGAGGATCAAGGGTGGAGCATGAGCAACGAACAACACCACCACCAAACCAACCCCCAGATGCACTGAGGAGCCGCTTCAGATATTGCAATGTGAATTCCAAACAGCATCACACCAGCACTAATGAAAAGCAATATGGATTCACCAAGGGCAGCACAGATCTTATCACCAGCACAGGATATATCATAGTGCATATCAAGTCACAAGCATCCGGGAAAATGCTAATACATCCTCTGTCCATTATCACTGTTTGACCAGCTTCATTGTGGGACCTGATGAATCCACCAACAGAGTCCATCCAATCACTCATTTACGTGTGGCTCCCAGCAGCAGTGAGGCTTCTGTCATTGTGTCTGACAGGCAAATGACATCACCGTAACCCGGGGCAGCTCTGGGGATGCGGCATCTCTTCCTCATCAGGCAAAAGAAAAGGAGGACTTTGATGGTATCATCTTGGAGTCACAGCCCCCCCCCCCCCCCCCCCCCCCCCCCCCCCAACACTGTCACTGTCACACGACAGGAGACTTCCATTTCCCAGTAATCGAGTTTTTGTCTCGCCTCTTTGTGTTCAGATGAGGATCTGATGAAGTCCCCCCCCCAAAAAAACAACTCATCTAATCTTCTTCGTATAGAATACCCTAACCATGTTTGTGTCTTCTTATTTCCCACTTCAGTACACACAATCAATATTTGGTTGATTACAAAAACTTCGCACTTGTAACCCTTGCACTGCAATGATGGCTAGATTAGTTTTCTAATAAAAGCATATCAATTTGGAATGAATAATTAAGACATGCTTCATTTGACTTCCTAATTGACAGAGGTAAGCTACATGTTCGAATCATTCGAAAGCAAAATTTTGATTCTCATTATGTATAAATGGCGCTCATCTTTTAATCACACCTCTCGCCTTTCAACCAATCATATGTCCCCTTGCCTCTTAAACAAGGAAGATCAATAACTGCTACCAGATTTAGCCAGTTAGCATCTGTGTGTCAGTGCGACAACAGTGTCAAAGTAATTTTGAATGCACAGCGCAGTCACTGGCAATGTCACCTCATAGATGTTAACTGAAGCAGCAGCTGCCAATAAACACAGTGAACAAACATCCCCTTATTTAGCTTAAAGAGGCCGCACATGCTAACTACCTAGCTGCCGAGGATGTAGCTTATATAATTATACTCACTGCTACAGACGGTGGTAGCTGTGCTCCATTTGGAACCAAAGGAAGCTAACTAACGCCGAGGAACATCCTTGTAGTGTGTTCACACCTAAAGTGAAGCATATTCTTTGCGCGACTTTACAAGGTCAATGCAAAGCCGCGAGTAGACGCAAATGGCACGACACGAATTGCACAAACACGCAAGATTTGTGTTGGCCACGTCTTTGCGTAAATTGAAAATTTTCAACTTTGTGTGTCACTGACACAAAAGAGTTCCAGTCACACATCTGGATGTCAGTAGGACATTGATGCAGACATGGAGAACAAGCTTATTGTAGTTGTATGAGGACATCTGGGGCTGCACAACACTACTTTGTATTCCTGCAGAGATCTACAGAGTCAGCGAGGAGGTTGGACTCTGGGACTCGAGTCTTTTACTTGATTGCATTTTACTATGAACGTTGTGTTGCTTGATACGAGTGACGCGAGTAAACTCAAACGACCCTGCAGGGATCGCAGTGAAAGTTTGCTCCGGGCTCACTGTGAACATTAGAATCCAAATGTGACAGAAGCAGCCCTATAACTCTCTGAGTAAACCAATTATCTGCTGAAGTTGACACTGTGATGAAAATGATATGAAATATGGCATGAAATAAAGTAATTACTGAGAGATATACCACCTAACAAACATCTGAAAAAGGATATTCATGAATAAAAACTTCTGTAACCAAATTTAACTCCAATAAGACTCAATTATTTCACAAATTGTGCATTTGTCTACATATTAAGTTCATTCATATGATTATATATTTTATTATCTCTTTTTTTAATATAAGGCCTTGATTAGTAGATTTGTATCAGCTCTGTACTCCATCTGTGGTGAGATCAGTGATGTTTAGCCTTTGGTCTACTTTGTCAAACATCATCTTATCCTTAAACGATAATGGGGAGCATAAATGTGAATTGCTGAGAAAAGATAACCTCAGATGTCTCCTCAGAGGTCAGTGACTGTCACAAATTGATTCATTGAAACAGAACACAGCCTCCTTCCTCAAACAGATTGCCGCTGGTAAAAGTTGTGCTTTGCTTCTCTCTGTTGGTTGTATGAAGAATTACAGTTTTCAGGCAAAACCTGTTTTTCCCTCATATTTGTTGCCTCAGTCGCCATCCTCTGGCTGCATTTGATCTACACAGTTGAAAGCAGTCATCACAACAACAACAAAAAAAAAAAAAAAAAAGAAAGATAAAAAGCGTCATCAAAAACCATTGGTTATAATTGCATACGTACTCACAATGTTGGAAATGGTATTTTTTTTAATCAATTCATTTTAACATGAAGCTCTCATCATGCACAATTATATCAATCAGTGTCTATCTAGTCAAAATCCTCATATATAATAATTTAACAACTGCCCACAGAAGGATTGGGGGGGAACTCCCAGTATCAAAAAATGTGATGTTTTCAATTCAATATTCTTTTGAAGCTCACTCTGACTTTGAGATCCCCTTGCTACTGGGGTATCCCATTATTTCCCCTCCATCATTTCTCTTTAATATATAATTAAAGTCCTTTTTTTCTACTGTGTCAGCAGGGGGTATTACACGGGGTCAATAGCCTAGTGATTTAACACTGGGGAGATGAATCCGAGAGCCAGTCATATTCATGCCCTTGAGCAAGGTTCTTGTCCCTAATTGCCCCAGTAAAAATAATACAGTTGTTCCAATGTGTTCCTGAATGTATAAAACAAATCATATTTCTTAAAGAGTTATAGGCTGGGGATGTAATTCATGAACTCCAACAGCAGTATCATCTACTTTATGGTAGCAATAACAAAAAGGAGTCTATTTTTCCAAGTGCAGCCGTATGCAAAATAGGGCTGGTCAGTGATTACTTAGTAATTCATCCTGTTATATATAAACTTGTGGCGCACAGTTCAGTCCAGAGGGAGACATGGAGCATAAAAACCATACAGTACTCTGTGCTGACTGCTTAGATTCTTTTAAGAGAAAGAAAAAAGAAATTGCATTTAACATTCCTCCCCCGAGGTGCTGAATAAACACTGTCTGAAGCAGAACGGGTTGCACAGACATGTATGTAAATCTACTCCTCCTCAACGCTAGTGCTAATTCCCACGGAGAGGATCTCTGAACTTCACTCTCACCCACGACTTCACACCAGTGCAGCCTCCCGCCATGTGTCAATGCCAGTCTAATCTCACAGCTCACACCATCTGCCGCCAGCCCTCCCCAATTTGGCATTGGTTGCTCTGCAGGGACAGAGCGAAATATGCAATTCCTGTCTCTGCGCATATTGACCACTTCTACTGATGCTGTCTGAGGCATGTAGGTTATCAACCAAGACAAACACAGCCCTTCTTTCACTGTAACCACCAGACAGAAACATTCAAAGCTCTCATATCGATCACGAGTTGATGAGTTAAACAGTCTCAACATTACATTTTTTTTGACCGTAAAGGGTTCATATTATTTTTTGCAAAGCCTGTATGATCTGATGTTTGCCCATTCTAGCTGTAAATGAGAGGAATTGTATTGTGAGTAATGCTTGCCTTTGCAGATATGTTGCTTCTTTCCTCCAATTGTAGCTGTGCTTCCATAGAACTATGAGGAATAAACTAGGGCCCCGGAGACTGTGTTGTACTGGGTCTGACTGGACCAAAAGACAGCTTTAAACTCACTCTCACTCTGTGTTTGTGAAACCACCAGCCACTTGCTTGAGGGTTTATTAGTGCTGTACTTTCAGAGTCCATTGATTTATGAGTATATGTGTGATTATTAAATAGTTTTAAACCAATATGTTTCAGTCCAATATGTTAATAAACCATCGGATATAAAGCTGTCCCTCAGTGACACTCATAGTAAGCAGCAGCTGAGATACAGTTAAAAAAAATGGAATTTCATTTTAAGCAAATTGCTTTAATCATAGAAAACTATTGATTTTGTCTCCATGCAGTTACCAAGTACAGTATCAAGTATAGAACTAAGTAAGAGGGGGATATGTTGCTAAAGACACACTGCAAGAAAAACAAACAAACAACAAAAGCCTGTGTTTTCAGCTGAACAAAATGAGTCAAACCCACCACAATGTGATCCATTTCTTCCAAATATTCACATTTGTGCCAAACTTATGGCTAAATGCATAGCTATTGTGTATTGCTAACATGGTTCGCTGTTTAGGTATTCCATTAATGATCACCAGAATATTATATTTTGTTCTCACTGCAGTGATGCGTCATCATATTTAAAGTTGATACGGCGACATTGGTTGCAAACAAATGTTTACACCATGTTCAATTGCATTATGACAGGAAAGGAGAAAAGTTGAAACTGGCAGCTACTTGCAGTGAGCTGGTCTGCAGTGGTCTCCTTCATGTGTGGACGCTGTGGACTTTCGTGCTCTTTTTACTATGACATTTACACCAATCGGTGAGTGCAGGATGTTGGATTTTGCAGGAAATGATTTGTAATATCTGAAAATATGAATGAGCACAGTGATGCACAAACGGTATCCACGGGCACAGCGGTTACTCTCCGGATCAGGTGGGCCGGGTCATAAAATAATTACCAAACGCGGATTAACAGCAGGTGGGTGAAATATAGCAATTCTAATGAGGAAAATATGAATCACATTACCTGCAGTGGTCCCAACAGGCCAAGTACATCTCTCCAGTAGGAAAAACAAAAATGTTTACGCACACAACACAGCAGGCGCTCTGTGTCAATCTTTTTCTCTCACACACAAACTATCATTGATAACTAACTGTTACTGAGTAACTCAGTGCTGCTTTGTCACTCACTGACCTGCCTGTCCAAGTCTGTGATGTTTTCTTATGAGCTGATCCAAAACTAAATGAAGGTATAGCCTCTTAAAGTCAATTGTTAAAGACAACAACAACGCTAACAAAAACAGATGGTAATTTAAAAGGGAATAGAGCCTTACAAGAACTTGTTTTGGTCACAGGAATCCTCAGATCTAGGTCACAGGCTTCAGTCACCCGTGCTCCTCAGTAGCTATTGGATGCACCTGTGATGTTCTCCCTCAGCTAGAATGGGGATTTGAGTTGAGTGTGTGTTGGAAGGGTTTTTGTTTTCTTTATCTAAAGCTGTGTTCCTCTTTCAGCCAGCTGCCATTACATATCATTTTGTTCCTCCCTTATATTTTTTTTTTCTTCTTTTCTTTTCTTTTTTTGCTGACACGTGCAGTGTTTTGTTAGTTTCACAACTAGCAACCTCGGTCTTCCAGGATTTGTTTCTGGAGAAACGCAACAAATTGAGTGAAATGTCCATGCTGGTGCTGGTCTCTAAATCAGGAAAAAAACTAAATTTTAAGTGTTGTAAGGTACAGACTGATGTACCTCATATGGACCACAAGCAGCTCAATGGTTGTTGAAACTGATGATGTGCCTTACATTGCAAAGTCAGCCATTGGCGACATGTTTGTGGCCAATCGGTGAATGTAAGTCCACTCTCCACTCCAATATCCATTCTCTTGTTGCTGTTTATGTCTCTGTGAGCTCCAGAGGGAGCTATCTGGCTGCCGTGCTTTGCTTTGCATTGCACTTAGGAGATCAATCATCATCACCTTATATGTTTTGCATTGCACTTCAGAGATCAATTATTACCCAGCTGATGTTTTGTTGTTGTTGCTGTTGTTTTTCCAAGGATCTTCTGTTGTACTTTGAGATGGTTCTGGTGCATGGTGCTTATTAAAAAATAAACTACTGTTTTTGCTGCGGGAAACATACAAAAATATTATGTTATGGTCTCAGTAGACTCTTCCCCTGGAGAGACACCAGGTATGAAAAAAAGCAAAAATAAAACATTTCATGAACTGGGTTGAATCCCACTTGTGATAAATCTGTTTTTAACAGTGAACAGAAAACTAAACACAGACCCTATCATGGCTTCATGAGATTGACTTAACTTGCTTGTATTCCTAGGCCATGTGAGAATGGGAGCATCTGTTCATTTGGAATAATTGGAAACAGATTTTTCTTTTGTCTGGAGGGTTATTTGTAAAATTTGTACAGTCAGTAGTCACTTAAAGCTAAAAGCCATTTGTTGTTCTGTAAGCACATACTTGAAGTTATTTGAAAACATTAATTGGGTGTTGCTCACTTGTTGTTGGGCTGAAACAGAAGACATTGTGCTCTTACATTGTGGATAATATTAACTGCATCCTTACAAAGAAGAGACGACGACATGTGAGTATCAAAAAAACTTGTCAGCTGCCTAATTGTCAATTTAAATTGAGCCATAGTACATCACAACTATTATAAAGATGTATTTTGAATTCAGATCCATACAGTAAGCATGGACTAGGAGCCTTTTGGTCCTGTCCTCTTTCTGGTACCAGTGTGTTGGAATGTAATTAGATACTCATGCAGTAGTCAAGGTCTGACTGTTAAGCATTCACGTAACTAGGAGGCTGTAGGCTGCAAGATGTGGTCTGTAATGAAAGACGACTCAGACAGGCTTGTAAAAACAAATGTGTCTTGATAACTACATGTCCAGAATCTGCAGGTGCAAAAAGCACCGTTGCTGCTGCTCCCAATATTTAATTAAAGCATTGGAACGCATTCAACACCCTACTTTAGCCTTGCTAACAAGGCCAGCAGAGATCCCAATTATTACAATTGCCAAACCCACTTCTCAAGCCCAGTCTTCAAAAAATTAAAAGTGAGCCACAGAAGGCCCCCGTTTGATTAATCGGTGCAGCCAGTGTAAAGTGTGTGGCGACCCCAGAGGGAGCAGGTAGTGGGTACAGGGAGCAAGAACCTTGGCTAGCGGAGGAAAGCTAAGTAAGGAAGGCTGTTGACAGTCGCCAACCTCATTAGGGGGCCAGTCAGAGGCGGGCTGTAACAGTGCAGTCTTCTGGAATATGTCTCCAGCGAAACACTGGAAGGGCTATGAAGCCTGCTGGTGCGTTGTAGCCATGTCAGGCTGAGAGCGAAGCCAAAGCCTGTTTGTACCACTGCACTGTTTTGACATTAATTATCCTCCTTTACAGCCTGCAGGCTGGAGCTCGTAGCCAGCTACTGAGAACTTGTTAGTCCAATGTTAGTTTTCAAGATGTTTTCTTGGAACTGTTTGTTTTCTAGAGGCTACGTTAGCATTTTTTGCCTATTTCTACAAGTTTTGCTATCCTAATTTAGTTTCATAGCCTTTCTTTAGGTTGCAGAATTTAGTTTAATATATGTAAAATGTGTTTACAATATGCCAAATGTAGACCCTGACAGGATTCATGCAATGATGCAATGCAGACAGCGACAACCCTTTAAGAAAAGTAAATGTGTCTGAGCACAGCAGACATTAGCAGCTGTACTGTAGAAAACTGGCCCGGCTCCCAGAGCTGAGATGAGGCTCTGCCACAGTGGTGGCATCCTGCAGCTCAGGTAATGCAAGATAAAACTGACATAGCAATAACATTTCTGCCCTTCCTAAATGGCTGCAATGGGAACGAAGAGCAGACGGCGTGGCGGTTTGGTGCTTATTTATCACAGACTTCAAATAAATGGGTTGGAAAGGGCCATGGTTTCCTCATATCCTGGGTTTAACTGCAGCAAATCAAACTAATGCAGCTTCACCCGAGAGGAGACACATCACCGGTGAATAACCTGTTGCAGGATGAAAGTGCTGTGAAACGAGGAGAGCCAGACGTTCATCCTTTCTTTTGTTTTAAGTGAAAAATGGTGTTGTGATGCTCCCAGAAAGCACGAGTGAATACAACAATGCTTCAGCACTCCCAAGAGAGAGAAACATTACACTACTTACTCCCCGCCTTTTGTCCCAAGATGCAACATGAAATACAACCTGTGTCACTCGCCGATGGTAAGTGGGGCCGAAGTGATTGCAATGCAAGGTGTACCTGTCAGAGCAGGGCGAGCACAGCCAGCATCACAGCAGCATAAATACCACTGGTACCTGTGATGTAGAGCTACATAAAACAATGGACCCGCTGGTATCACAACATGAACAACTACGGAAAATGGACGAAAAAATGAAACAAATATCAATCAGTGCATAAAACTCTACAACTTCCTCAAAATAATGAATTTTGTGTTTTTCATGACAAAACATATGATTCATTAAAAATAGGCAAGATATTGGAGAAACGGCATGAATAGAAAACATATTTAACAGATAAAAAGTCACATAGATTAGGTTTCTTATAAATACAGTATAGATACAGAGTTGGAAATTTAATGGTCTTTTATTTAATGTTGCATAACTTTCAGTATCATTATTTGGCCTATTGTGTTAAATCATTTGTTCTAGATGAAGCTATCTTAGCTGCAATATTTTATATTTATATTTTATCTTTACAATTGATAAAATTAAGTGTCATATAAAAGGGGTTGCTGATTGTAACATGCTCTCCAAGAATTATTTTTGCAGTTCCCCTTCATCGACTTTATTTTGTGCTTTAGCCCTTTTTTGGCTCAATTTTGGTACCAGCCCACAAACACTCCTCAGCCTGATTTTCCATTTTAAACAGGAACCAGTTACAGTGAAAAAGCTCTGGTTAACACAGCAGAAACACTGAATGCAAACACTGCTGTGTCTACAGGATGTGTTGTAATACATCATAAGTATACTGTATTTCCTCACATAAAAAACAGGTTTTTAATAAAAAAAAATCCAGCCTCTGATTTTTGGGGCTATGGCTGGTCCCAAATGCAGGTGGGGGTAAAAAAAAACAAAAATAAAAAACAAGGGTGTTATATAGCGATTAATGTTAAGCATAATGTACATTCTACCACTTTAATTTAATCATTCAACAATATACTAATGCTGCTGTCAACAGTTTGTTGTTTTGCATTATGCATCTAAAGTATTAGCCTCTTATTTCAGTCACTGCCGATTAGGGTTATATCTAAGTCAACTGTAGCTATAGTAATGTACAAGTGCAAACAGACTGAAGTTGTTACATTTGAAGTAACCACGAGGGTCTCATTCAGTGCAATTGACTGAATTTATCACAACACAGTGTAGAGCAAACTTCAGCTGCATGGCAATCAGAGATTTTATTTCAAGTCGAATGAGAGAGTTTTGAAACACTGGTATGTGGAGGAAGATTCCTGAGTGAAAGCTGCAAGGCTCCTTGACAAGAAGAAAGGAGGAGTTCACGCTTCTTTTATACCCAGTACCTTTCAGCTGACAAGCAGGGCATTGTTAGCATGGCTAAGTCATGATGTTTAGAGGTTTCAGAATAGGTTTGGTAGTGGTTGATTTCTAGAATGCACCATTGCACCACTGTAGCCCAGAATGACCCAGATCTACTCACCTGGTAAGGCTGTCCGCTCTAAAAGGATTTTAAAGAGGGACATTATTAGAATGGACAAGACTGCAGTCTGATTTAATTTGGTTTATTGCTGCCTGGAAGACAGCTGGATAATTATCCTCATCATTTATCAAGGTAACCTGTGATGATGTTAATCTAAATATGCTATCCTGTTTCTTTGAGTGTGGATTTCACCTACTGCTGAATATGATCATCATCACGTTTTGTTTTGCTGTAAATAATCTAGTAATGATTGATGTTTACCTCTCATTTATTCATCTCTGTGCATCACAACCTAAATGTGTCCGTCTGTCCTTCCACACGGTCTGCATATTTTCTACAATAAAATGTCTGTTAAGAATTCAAAACTTTCTGTCAACTCTAACCGTAGAGGCCTTTTAATTTGAAACAGATACAGGAAGTGTTTAGTTTCTATTAACAGCATAATGTAGCACTTTAAGAGGGCAACAAGGGGCAGATTTAAAAGAGACTTGGTACTAACATTTCAACAACTTATCAAACAGAGGGCGTGCCATAGAAATAAAGGCCTGCCTCAAACACTAGCCGGCTTCATAGGGCCTGGTACCCCAGTCATATTTGAGGAAATACAGTAATATTTTGTGTTTATAGTTTGTTCCATTGCCCCAATGAGGCTATCATTACCCAAAAATTCACTCTGATGTATGGATTCAAAACACAGCCAGCCTTGCACGTATAAAGACACAATACAGTCCACTAATGTCACCTGACATGATGATAATGTTTTAAAAGAAAGGTTAATTGGGGTCTAGCAGCACATCTTTGCCCCCAGGGTGCTTTGGCAGCTCAATTAGTGCAGGCATATATTAACCCTTACATCACGAATACACACAGAGAACTTTATTGAATACAATGAACAAATGAATTCAATATCAAAAATATGCAAAACCAAATTACAGTGTTTTTTTGTTTGTTTTACAGCATGGAGAGTGTGGTAAGTCATGATATGTCTGAGAGCATTTATTCAACATTCATAACATTCAATTCAGTGTTAAATATAAGGCTAAAAGTGGCCCAATATACTGTATTAGTATACAGTATACATGTCTCATGTGTCTTTAAAGCACTCAACACTTGGATTTTGCTTTATTTCCCATCCATGGTGACACTGATCACAGTTGAGTATTTGGAATCACCTTAAGAGAAATGGAAGAAGTCCTACTTGGCATGCTGATGGATGATATGAGATTCAGTGCAACACAGTTGAACAGGATTTCTCTTACGTTTCCAGTGTGCGTGCGTCCTTGGTTTTCAAGTCTGTCTGTGTCCGGGAGCCTTTTCTACCCTACCGTGTTTTGCCATTTCAGGAAACACAAAGAGAATAGACAAAAATGGATGCACATTGATGTTTGAATCAAGTTTTCAAGCTATAGCTGTGAGGAGCTAAGTCTAGAGTGTGGAAGTATACACCTACATCATTGCACTGCACTACTGTGAACAAAGAGATTAAAGTATGAGACTGCATTGTGTATGCTAGACTCAACCGGGGACAGTTCTCTGAAGCAATATCAACATCCCATGATGACCTTGGCCTAGGTCTTATGTTTTACTATATATATGCAAATATCATTCTTAGCATCATTACTATTTATTATAATTAAACCACAGGCCAAACTCCATAATGTACACGAGCGTTCGTGGTGTTGAGCCCGCATTGAAATGCAAAAACATGCACCTCAGGATCATTAAACATGTCCTACAGGCTATATCACCAGACAGACGTTCCTTTTCACACTCAATGTTCTTCAGACATCGCATGCAGAGCAACTAATCATGGCTGTGTGCACATATCAACGTGTCAAGCCCCTTGTCCTTGAGTTGCACTCTAGAACTAATTTGCAGCTGGTGAGGAAGCGTGCAACGGGAGCCGCAATCACACCAATTAAACTGACATTCGGCTCGCCGCTCACTTGTCTTTCAAAACACACAAGGACTTGAGCTCCCCAGCCCACTGAGAAGAAGTTCACGAGTGAAATCCCCCGATCCCTGAGCGAGAGAGAGAGAGAGCGCATGCAATAATTACTGGCCAACCTATTTTTGATTTATTGTTGCGCTAGATTCCCCTGGCATGGTTATAAAGTACTCCCAAGACCTGCCTGAGTGTGATGCAAAGAAGCATCATCATCACCGCATACATACTTTGGAGGTGTACTGTATTTCTGACTTAATATCGCAACATGAATATTTCATCTCGCTTTGGGTTTACCAAAAAGTCTGGAGGGTTTAAAAGAATATTTCAATGAATTTAAAGGATCACGCATGCGTATCTAAAGTCATCTCTTCTGACGTGAATATCAAACGAACACCACAGAGAAGAGGACATCCTGAGACAGTCGGATTGACTATACAGTACTGGAGCACGGAGAAGGAAAAAGACTGAAGACAAACCCGATATCCCTTGGAAACCAGTGATTGAGTCCCTTCTTGGTTTATGCTGATGGCTGAGCCACTCACAAGTTTTAAATATCAGCCGGTCAATACGATGTCGAAATAATGAAATAAGATGGCAGCAGAATACGTATTAAGGTGGAGAAGTACAGCAATGTCATTTTGAAAATATGATACAGGCTGCTTGACTCAGTCAAATTTGAGATCACTATAAAAATCCTTTTACCGCAGATCAATCCTGAGCCATGAGGTCAGATCAAGTCTCTTTAAGAGCTCGACACAAACCCCACGCAGGCTCGGTGCTCCTCACACAGAGCTCAACCCTCCTGTTGGGTTTGTTTCCTGTGTTCTCGGTCAAAAAATGATGGCTCCATTCCAGCCGATTATAAATCCATAATAATACATATATTATAATAATAGGTAATAATCCAAACATTGTCACCCAATGTTGTGTTTCAACTTTTTATTACAAGTTTTGAGCTCCTCGATCTGAGCTCATATCGTTCCGTCATGCTGCCACAGAATGAACTCAAAAATGCTTCATATATCAGAGCTGTGAGAAAGTTTATATCTTTTATAAGTTAAAAAAAAAATTCTATTAGGGATAGGTTCCCATTGGGGGTTGCCATGGATGCCAAAAATGGGCGTTTCTAATGACCGGTCATTTTTACACAAGTTCATTAAAACACCCAAAATTTAATAAAGATTCTCAAAATTCTGTGTCTTCAGATGCCATGTGTGAACAAAGTCATGGTACCTTATGACAAACATTAAATTCATTAAATCGGTGAGATTTGACTGGAACACAACAGAAGGCTTAAATACTACAACTTACTGTATTTAAATTTATAGCTCACATAATGCACACCCTCACGCCATCACTAAGCGGCATTTATAAAATGGGCATTTGCAAAAATCATGGTTTACGAGGGTTAACAGGTTCTAATGGGTAATGTTCTGTATATTGTAATGGTGTAAAGGTTATAGCAGACAGTCATCATTCATCATGCTTCTTCACTGTTGTAGCACTGCAGCAACCACAGCCCCTTACCTTTTGATTCATGATTAAGAGTAATAACTGGAATATTTAATATAAATAACATGGGAAAATTGCCTTCCAAGGGTAAAAGCTCTGGGTCTTCTCTTTTCTTCTGTCACTTCTAACACTTCATTACCAAGAGACAGTGAGCTTATGAATAATGGAGGCCTACTAATTCACATATTTAAATGTTCAAGCACTTAATGTGAACGTGTCCCATAATATATTAAATATGCATGCATATAAATAAATAAAAACAGAATAACAGCCATTAGATCTTACTCATCATTATGTGTGTGCAGCATGTTTTAGCATAGATAGTGCTGTAAACTAGTGCAGCTTCTCTGCTCTACCTCTTATTTAAATGAAAGCTGTTTTGGCAATATCTATTTGAAGTCTGGTTTCTGTAGCAACTTGTATTATAAACTTGATATGGCCGAAATTAACAATTACAATGATGTTTTGTGACAGTTTTAATATATTTCCTTTTTGTTTTTGCTGTTTTTTTTGTTTTGTTTTTGTCATTTCCCTCAACATACTTACACAAGAATACACATAACAGCTATGTACAGGGGTATAGAGCTGAATAAATAAAGGTATATTTAAATCTAAAAAATTCTGAACATGGCTACTTTATCCCCTAGACGATCCGACGGCCCGCCGACGGGCCGTCTGACGTCACAGCGCATGAACTGTAACTGTTTACTGTAACAACAATATGTTTCAGTGGGGCTCATGCCGCACACCATTTGAAAGTTAAGATTCTTGTGATTTGATTTATCCAAACCATTTCAAGATACAACTACCGCAGCGGGTACAATCAACGCCAGCAAAAAAAAACAACACACATGACGTCACTCACCTATGGAGTCTTCCAACAATCTTTACAAGTCCATACAGTCCATATTTCCACATCATTGTCCACAAAAACAACCCTGTTACATTGGTAGGGGTCCAATAAATCGAATCCAGTAAAATTTTTAGTCCATAAAACGTTATTACATCCATAAATCAATCCATAAATCCAAACAGGCAGCTGTTTCATATTTCAGATGGTTTATTTTTCCGTCGTATTTTCGACGATAACTCCCGACCACTCCAGACCACACACATGGTCTGGGTTTCAAAATGGCTGCCACACTCTGCCTGTTTGATTGACACCATGCTTGAACTATTATGTGCTTCCAATCTCGGGACATAAGACCAAATAGCCAACCAGCGTCAGCGTTGAGAGAAGTGACTCCCATTGATTTTGTCTATCTAGGACTGGACAAATCATAGCTGACGCTGAAAGTGATTGACAGTTCACATAGCAAATGAAATTCTTTAAAAAATTATATCCTGGTTCAGTGGGTTGAGCTAAAGGATAACACGTTATGCCTAGCTTAAAGGCACAGGAAAAAATTAGCATAATATGTTTATAATTCAGTTACCCTGTTTCAGTAATACTGAGAGTGAATCTGGATGATAACTAAGATTTTTGAAGAGTTTTAGCGTTTTTATCATAGGTATGTGGCTGCGGTTACCAAGTGTCCTTTTGGAGTCTCCAAATGTACTTTTTTGGAAACGCCTAGGCATAATCTTAGAAAAACACGTGTAAAACACTCATTTTCTGTGGTATTGTTATCAACTTTGGACCTGAACTAGGTAAGACTTCAGGCTATGGCCCCATTGTGTTTTCCAGCTCATAACTGCCAGCTGCAGTCATCTGCAGGCGTCGGTTTGCAAAATAATTCAGGCGATAATTAAAAAACAAAAATTTTATTTCAGTGTGTTCATTCCTCTGTAACTCTATGACAGTAGCACTCAGAGCGATTCTGACTGTTTGGGGAAGAAATTCAGAGTGTTTCCTTTCAAAAGATACCAAACCTATGCATGTGCTACAAATGTTTCAAGAATAGCTTTCAATTTACTTTGGGTACGCACTGGATAGGCGTTGTAGGCTAATTTAGCCGGAATGCGAACAGGAGATATACACCAAAAAAAACAAGAGGAGAGGAACAAAGAGGAAACATTAGCTAACACAGCACAAACCATTTTCCATTATCCAATGCCCTGTGTAAGTGCATTGAGAGACACACAAAAAAAATGTGATTCCTTGAATGAATTCAGTATCTGCAGCAGATGTGAGGAAAATCCAACTGAGTGAATATGAGTCAAGCTGCTGGACCACAACATCCCTAGCTGTGTACTAAATAAAACATATGCCAATCAGTGGTTTTCAAAGTGGAATCTAAAGACCCCTAGGGGAACTTGAGGTGGTTACAGGGGGGCCCCAGCAAAACAGGGAATAATTATTTTCACTATAACTCTATCCATAATTAACAACATATTTTGGTCATGGCTTTTATACACTTTCTGTAGCCTAATAAAACACCTGAAAGCAAAATTCACAGCAGATGGGGACCCTGTTACAAATTCTATCAAATAGGGGTCTGTGGTCCAATTTGTGTCAGTTTAGGGATCTTTGATGTGAAAACGTTTGGGAACCACTGAGCTAGCAAATGGTATTACTAACATTAACATTTAGCATGGATTCAGCTTTGCACCCAGACTACCCTCTCTGGTCGTAGGGGTAGGCGGTGAATACAAAACGGCAAAGGTGAAGGTAATAATGTACTGAGCGGTGGTCTGTGAGGCCATTAGGTACATCGAGACTTGAGGACGGAGAGTTTCTTTTCACTTTTTCACTTCACCTTTTCTTCTTCTTCGTTGTTTCTGCACAAATTTGTCATGCCTTGCATGAATTGTAGCTACACCGCCCTCAACCATTTCCGGTGGTATTGCTCCGTTTCGTCAGTCATGTCTGTATCTGTAAGCTCTCCGAAAACGTACCCGATTCCAAACTGAAAGAACGCAGAGGATGTTCAGAAGGCTCCGTCCGTCTCCGTATCCATCTTCAACGTACAGTGGAGCTTATGTTTTACAATCTGAGCTTTGGGTTTCTCATTTGAAGGTCTAAGGAAAAAGTGTGAATGCCGTACAGATCGTAAAGCCCCTTTAAGGCAAGTTGTAATCCATCCTCAAAATCAATCCATCATTAAATCCAAAACCAACACCAGCAAAAAAAAATTCTTTACTTTATGGTTAAAGTTTCTTGCTATGTTAACATTCCAACTCTGTTTTCACAAGAAGCCTCTTTCAAAAGTTTGGATGTCATTTTAACAAGGAAAGTTTGCTTTTAGGATGAAATACCGTGGTTTGTCTCAATAATGAGAAAAATGTCATTATAACATGAAAGTACTGTATCTTGCCATGATGGGAAAAAAAGAAAGATAAAAGATTTTCTGACTTTTGTGACAATAGCTTCTCAAGGAAATGTCAAGGATTAAAGAGGCAGTGTGATCGCTGTGCCTTTTACTTCCATAAAGCCTACTACCCACCCAAACAACAATCAAACCAAGTTAAACAAAAAAAAAAAAAAGGCAAATATTCTGTGTATGCTTCCAGAGTTTTTGACTTGTTTTAACAGTGTGTCAGTTTAGGCAGATTCTTTTGTGGTTTTGTAGTTGCCTCAAGAGCCTGGTCCTTTCTTTACTAAAGAAGCCAAAGCCACCATGAAGCAAGAATCATTTGTTTTGGGGCCAAAATCTTGAGGGTCTACATCAATTTGAATTCATTCAGCTCTACAATAAAGCTATAGCTGTCATGGTATGAAAGTGTGTACATTTGAGATAGCGTTCTTATGAGCTGACAATGTGTTTTTTTGTTATTGTTGTTGTTATGGAGTTCCATAGCAGCCTGTTCTCATTCTCTATTTTTTTCTATCTTGGCTTCATTTTACAGATGACAAATTCTGTAGCACCTGTTTTCTTTTGTACTATCTCAGCATTACAGAGAATAATAACAGCTGTCTGCCTCTCAGCAGAACAACTTAACATCTTCAGAGAGTAAATGTCCTTGATTGAGTGAGACGAGAAAGAAAAGGTCATGAAACCGTTCGGTATGTTCAGTCGTACGAAATTAATGGGCGGCACAAATTTTTGTATTACATCGTGTGCAAACCCTGAGATTAATAAGGCCGCAAAAGAACGGAAGAGATTATGATGATATTATCAAGCCCTCATTAATGTATCATTTTTACTACCAATACCATATGGGAGGTGTCCTTACTGCAGCCTTCACCATCACCATCCTTTTTCACAAGAAGTCTATTGTGTAATTTTTCACCCAAGCCTGCCTATTGATGCCCGCTCCACCATCCAATTCAATCTTTTCAGTGTGGCAGCCTTTAGTGCTCTCCATCCTGATAAAATCTAGGTGACACCTTAATAAAGGCTAGATGACCTTTTTCCCTCGCAGTGTGGATCCACATACCTTACTGTCTCCTGTAGGATCACACAGTGCTTTTTGTCTGTATTATGATGATGCTTTATCCACATCCATTATAATGCATTAGCATGTTTCAACACAAGCACACAACTCACCCGTACAGGTGTGTTGCACTTTATATATGTAATAGGCTACATGTAGCCTGTGTACTGGCTTAAATGAAAACTCTGTACTGTGCATGTATGTTATAAAGCACTTGAGGTATTGAATTTGCTTGTGCCAATATTTCTATACTACTACTACTTTTCTGAGAAAGTCTAGCAGAATATCCAGTGTGGGGGACCACAAGACGGCGCTTGAAAAATAAACAGATTTTTTGCCAACATATTTAAATTTATTTTTTCTTTATTAAATTATTGATTTGATCTCAGAGGTGTTTTTGTACTGTAAGAATATGAGACCATTTCGTCAGCGTGCCCATATTATGTAGCATTTTAAAGTAAGAATATAAAATACAGCATAAAAAGTGTGCAGGGGGGGGTACAGATTCTGGGTTCGAATCTCGACCTGGGGCCTTTCTGTGTGGAGTTTGATCCTGTATGGATTGGAGACTCTAAATTGTCTGTAGGCATGAATGTGAGCGTGAATAATTGTTTGTTTCTCTGTGTGTTGTCCCTGTGATGAACTGGCAACCTGTCCAGGGTGTATCCCACCTCTCGTTCAATGTCCAAGCTGGGAAAGGCTCCAACCCCCCCTAAGACATTACAAGGATAAGTTATAACAATGTATGGATGGAGGGGAAATGTGTGCAATACAACTAACCCTAACAAATAGACTATTTTTCTCTCATTGGATGTTAAAACAACATGTTATACCATATGGGTGATTAAATAAAATTCTGCAAATTATGTTGCACATTTTAGAGTGGCCTTTTACTGTGACCATCCCAATGCACTCGTGTGCAACAATCATGTTCAATTAGCATCGTGATAATGCATCACCTTTCTGTTGGAAGGATAATCTCAATCCACGCTAAAAGCTCACTAACACTAACGTTTTTCTGAACAATATTTGAGGGGAATAAACCTTTTATGTGCACAGACAAAGTCTTAGATCTTTTACTTCAACTCATGAAAAATGGAGGCAAAAATCAAAAGTGCTGCCTTTATATTTTTATTGAGTATACATGGGGACTTGCTTTTCTTAGAGATAACAAATTGTTGGTGCTTGCTCTCCCTTTCAACCCTTTTCTGTCAGTCTTCCCTTATCTGGATCCGAAAAGTTTTGAGTTTGACATCCTGTACAAACTGTGCTGGGCGGTCGCTCCACAAACAGATCGAGACAGACTGTCATTGAGTTTATACCATTCCTGACTGTGAGCAAGCTTGGTAGGAATGAACCATTCAACTTTTGTACAGAGGAGTGTGATATGGCCAAGAAACTGTATGATCTTAGCAATAAAGTAAAGGACAAGCATGTTTTATTACAGACCCTAAATAATTTAAATAATGTTCTACATTCATGCCAGGAGCATATCGTTGTATCACATCATTCAGAAATATCTAAATATAGAAGTATTAGCTGAGGTGACTGCGCTGACAACCTTTCTGCTGCTTGTATCAATATATTATAATCACAGTTGTCCATTATTGAAACCCTATTCTCTTTGTACATTCAAAAATGACTTTGGTTTGTTCACTTTTTTTTCTAAATCTTGTGTTGTCTGGAAAGGGCCCTGTAGACTTGTGCTACATCTGTGTTGTTTTGGCTGCCTCTTCTCATCAAGGTTGCCAAATCTTAATAACAAAATCCTGTCGATTCAATGCTGAAAATCCATCTAGTGCCTTACAAACCAGCCCAGAATCAAACGAGCTTTAGGCCGCCCTATGCACTCCTTGTATATGTAACACACTCAGGGCTTTTGTGTCTTAGCTGCAGATCTGATACATAATCAGCAGACAAATGTGGTGTATATCAAAAAGATATACCAGTTGTTGCAGTTTGCACTCATTCATGAGTGTTTTCAAGATGCAGGAAAAAAAACTCATCATCGCATATTCCTTTAAAAAAATCAAATAACAGGTGGCATTTTGACAGAGGTTGCATATATAGTCAATTAGCAAAGGTCAATTTAGTTGCATGGGACAGCTAAATAGTCTGAAAAAGACTGGTCTAAATCTTACTTATCAAGAATATTTCAGTAGTGGTTTTCTGATCTGTGGTCCATCTGACCTGTGGTGTTCCCCGAAACTCCCCAACTTTGCTCTTTGTATAAATCCTGCCAATGAGACAAATCATATACAAACACAAAATTCAGTATCATTCTTTATGCAGATGACACACAAATACATGGAACATTTAAAAACCAGTGAAGGCGGCAAATCAGTTATTATCTGTCAGGAATAAAATGCTGGATGTCTATAACATTAACACAGTCTGACTCACCGGATGCAGACCGATGTTGCAAGCCTGTTTTTGGGCACCATCATCTATCATCATCGTCCATCATCTTCTGTGAGAGCAACCTACACCCTAAAGATGTGAAGTTACCCTAACCCAGTTGCTAATAGTATGAACCCTGCTGTAAACATAGGGGAACTTTCTGTATATCATTTGCTGCTGCTGAAGTCAAACAGTACTTTTAAGACTTCAACACAGTGACAAGCAGCAAGAAACAGGAGAGCTGTTCTTCATCGCCTCCCCTTTTTGCTTCTTTCCAGACACAGGTTATGTCAGTAGGCCAGCAGCTGTTTCAAGGCAGACTGCTCATTAACTTGAGTGAAGTACTGGGGCAGGAAATTGTCTTGTTGTGAGGGGGAAGGAGGGCTAACAACACACTTTCGGTCTCAGAAAAATGGTCCATGAGAATAGTACTGGACAATGTTATATATACACACACAACAGATGTATGGATGTGTGTTCAGACTTGTAGTGCTTTTAACACATTTGATATGGTCCAGCATGAATCCTTATAGTAATTTTTGAGTTACAGCCATGCCGAATTATGCACTTTTATGTATGCTTTCTTTGCTATTTCATCTGTTTTCTGTCTGGTACGTTCCCCGTGAGTTGCTTGGTTATACTGTACCTTCTGTCCTGAATTGGATGAGTTACTGCTGATGCAGGTCAGGCCTGGTAGGTTCTTTCTCTGGCTAAGGGGAGCAGGAGGTGAAACAGACTGGTGTCAAGCTGATACAGCTGTCTGAAAAGTCCAGCTGTTGCGGCTGTCCTGAAGCCCTGACCTTGGAGCCAAAGATTTGGCCCTGCTCAAGTGTCGCCCATCACCCTGACTGCAGATGCTAATGGCTCTGTAGTGATATATTTAGTTAAGACCACCAGTATCTACGGATGCAGAGGCTTTTAACTGTCCTGATGGAGGCCTACAGCTATGTCATCGAATAATGGCATTACTGAAGTTGTCAGCGGTCTCTCCGGTCACTCTGAAACAGATCCCAAAATTAAGAGAAGCGCTTACATGGCACAAACGCACTTGGCAAGCTACTATGATGAATAGGTGAGCTATTCTCAGCTGCGATCCCAGCAATGCGACTGGCACTGTGCCACGGAGGGGTTAGCCCGACAACTTCAGACGTGGCCCCGGGGCGAGAGGGAAGGGCCGGGAAAAGCAGGGCACTGGACTTCCTGCGGGCCTTGGCCATCTCTCTGAAGTGGTTCCTCTGGGGACGGCAGATGGAGGACTACGTGAGCAGGAGCCGCATTCCCACAGCTCATTCAGTCACTCCGGAGGAATCAAACAGCTGTGCTTTGAATCATCCCCAAATTGTCTGGCTTCTGTCACGGAAAGGTCCCACCAGTGAAATCAAAATTTGCTCTTCCAGATGGAAAGACAGACAATGAACAATATGTCCCGGTGCACTGTGTGTGAGACAGACTCGTGTCTGCCACAAATAAAGCAGCAGGATAGACTGCAAATACAGAACAGCAGGGAGGATGACAGTCCTAACTTAAATGTCTTGGCATCTAATGGACTGTAATAACCTCACTGTAATGTTTCAGCATGCACTACGTGATTTATTTTCCTCAAATAGCTCACTGCAGTCACACTGGGATCAAACTGGCCTCTTAAAGCACGCAGTTAGTGAACAGCAATAATTAATGTCCATAAATGAGTCCTCCACTGAGAGTGCAGCGACCGTCCTGATGTTGTAAAATCCACTGAGTTCCCACCATCCCTCTCTACCTGTCAGCAGCTAGTCAAGGGCAGCACATGCTTCACACAATACCTGACATGCTGTGTATCTGTGCTTGAGTGTGGGTGTGTTTTGGCGACAGAGGACCCAGATTTAATGAGGCACACATGGCCCTCATTCATAATGAAGAGGCAGATTTCATATTAATTAGGTGCAGGGTCTCAGTGTCCAGGGTGATGTCGAACAGCTGTAGAGATCCAGTTACTGCTGCATAATGTATGATGTCTCACATTTATTCAAAAAAACCGAGCGAGTAAAGTCTTTTATTGTTAAAGCAGTAAACAACACAAAGGCACCGAGTTGCTAAATAATGAATTCAAGACATAATGAAACAAAAAGACAACAGCTTAAAAGAAAAAGTATTATTTCTGACTGAAGTATCTGGTGGGTTGATAAGTGGCTGTTAGTGCAGGTTGCAGGTTGCAGGTATAACGTGTTCCTTGTTTCTGCTTTAGTCGGAGTCATTTCTCAGGGCATGACCCTTTTTGTACGAATTAAACACAAGCTATAACAACAGCAGATAATTAGTGAGCTTTAGAATGCTGTTGGTAGATACTGTTCCCATTAGACAAAGCCAGACCGGCTCTTTATGTTTCCAGTCTTTTTCATCTATGGCTTTACCTTGACATTTGCCTTCCAGACATGTATTGACTTTCTCACATAACTCTCAACAAGAATATGCATGTGATGATTTCCTCAAATGCAAGTTTGTTTAATGTCACTAAAAAAAATACAAAATAATGACTTTTGTTGTCTAGTTGACATTTGGTAAAGTAAAGAAGTTCTAAAAGTTATTGGTCCTTGCTTGTAAAGGCCCCTTCACTCACAGCCTACCTTTAGTTATATAGTCATTTGTGGTCAGTCTCTGTCGGGTGCAGGTGTGGTATTGGAAGATGACATAAAGTGCATGCAGTGGAATACTGATGTAGTGGAATGGCAACAAATACAGAAAATGAGCAGATAAACAAAAAAAAATACATTGGATACTTTGGATTTTTAAAAAGATATGCTTTTTAAATCTAGGAACATTCTGTTTTCTTCTCTCTGTCAACACCTTTTTTGAAGGACTAAATGCAACAATAAAATGATCCAACAAGAATGGTGTGTGAAAAATCTCATTCCTCTGAGCCACATAACTGCATTGTTGTACAGCAACTCTTACAAACAAATCAATGAGCAACACTGTTGCACGTATGACATGTAGGGATATAAACAATAATGAAATATGTGCAAAACGTAGGATTCCATAAAGTGCATGTTTTTGGACAACATGTGCAATAAAACAAACGACAGGAAACAAAAAACAGTACAAACAGCCGACTAGTCTACACAGTACTGTTGTCAGTGCATATGTGTCATAAACCTGAGATGACATACACACAATGAGGGCTGCAGTTTATAAAAAAAAATTTCAAAATCATCAGAGGCTGAAGTGTAATATGTTCAATATGCCACATTCCATATTCATCATTCAAATATGATAACAATGTTTTTTTTCTAACAAACCTCCCATGGAATTCATATCTGCAGCAAACCATCTGGGCGTGAATATGTTTTGTCCCACATTCACTGCAGCACTTGTGGGGGGGGGGGAAGAAGTGAGTGTGTGAACTTTTAAGAGGCTGCAGTGACATCGTAGAGGGTGTGATTTCCAGTTTTTGTAGTTTGTGTGGGGAAAAAAAGAAAAACTGCTCCACAAGATCATACAATGATGACAAAAACACCTTCATACTTGTGCTCCATACATTTATTATTATGTTATAAGGTACGTGCACTATGTAGTGACTCTTCAATAATATATATATATATATATATGTATATATATATATATATATATATATATATAATATGAATTTAAATGCATGTAATCACAGCATTCATTGTAACACGGATTTGACCTAAAATAAAGACCACCAACAACTTGTTAAAAAATAAACCATTTATGTATAGGTTTTCAAATATATTATGTGTCAGTACAAACAAAATGAAAGAGGAAGAACAAGATATTTACATTTGAAAGACAAGAATAATGCCAAAATGCAAAGCCTCTGGCCAGTGTGTGGGAGTAGGCCTTTGATATTAGGGTTAACATTATTTCCAGTACTGCTTAACAAAGTTGAGTTTTAAGACCTTGAACACCCACACAGGTAATTACATTTTTGACTTGTCTTTGACTTGCTCATGGTCAAATTTGGCAGACGTTTGCTGAGGCAGGCAGTCTATAAAATTCTTGTGCTTATAATGGTGACAAGGGTGTAAATGGGCCAACATTATTGGTTTGATTCCAAGTGGGGACTTAACGAGACAAAACGCTAAAAAGAAAATGTTTTCTATAGCTAAAGAAAACAAATAAACAAATAAATACAATCAAATGAAGAAAACATATTCATAAATGTGAAAACCCATATCAGAAGTATTGAACATACTGCAAATTCAGACAGCACACAAATGACCTGTGTGGGTGGACAAATCCATTGATTGGCTGTTGCAGGAAACAATCTAGATCATAAAAATGAGGTTTGTTGTCATGAAAATCTTCTAAAATCAATATATATTAATTTATCAGGTGAGTAGTAGTATTTGATTAGTTCATTCAGTGACTATTGGGTATTTCTAACAGCAGATATCTTACTTGCCATTGCCATAAAAGCAGATTTATTAACACTGCATTCCATTTAGGTGAGCCAATAAACAGTTTGCTAAACTCCTCCCCCAAACAGTGATTGTCCAATCATAGTTTAGCTATGAGCTATAATTGGACAATCACAGAGTTTGGACAATCATATTTATGAGCTTTGAGCTAAACTGTAAGAAGGAAGAAGTTTGGATTTCTGTCATGGTTCAATATTTAGGTTGTCATTTACCGTTTATATTTTGAAAGTCTATTTCCATGCCGAGTTTTTTGCTTTGCATTTCCTGTGTTTTCTTGTGATCTTTTTAAAAAAAATTTTTTTTAACCTTTTGGTTCTCCTGTCTCTGTTTTCAGTCTTCATTTATTTCGGGCATGTAGTTTAGGTGAAGTTCAACCTCCAATAACCCTGGGGAAGAGTTTGGACAGTGGTGTCTTTTGTTAGCTTTTCCAAAACCAGAATAATGAGAGTAAAAGGAATTAATTAAAAAGGTCCTCTGCTGTAATGTAAGCTGCAATAGTTAGCATGCCTGGCTAACGAGCTTACTTACAGTGGCCGCATTAAGTTATATTATTATTATTATCATCATCTATTAGGTTTGCACATGCAGTGAGGTCAATGAGATTTGGGTAGTGCTCCAGCTCATCTGGCCAGAACAGAAAAAATATTACCCATGCAATCCCAGGAACCTCCCACTTCCTCCACCCAATTGGACGCTCACTAATAATTCTTTCCTGACTTATTATCCTTTGGGCACATAAGAGAATTTGATGCATCGCACACTGTCACATAACAGGTAAAATATTTATTTAGTTGGTTTTGCTCCAGGTTTGATCTATTCTACAACATGCTGCACAGATGCAATGCATGGCAGTTTACAACACACATGTCTCAAAAGTGAAATATGATATTGATTGATGCTGTGGTGTGCTCACCTCACTGAGAGGGCATCTGTTGTCATAATACTGGTACTGTAGCACAAAACAATGAGAGACTCTCAGCCAGCAAACAAATGTTTTCCTGTTAACTCTTTGTTTTGTCAAATAGAAGTAAAAAATCTCTGGACAGTTGGTGTATTTAACACTTTTTTTTTTTTATCAAATCGGGACATAACAAAGAGGGTGGGGGGGTGAGAGGTAAAAAAAAAAAGAAGCCATCTGATGCTTCCTGTATGATGTAATCCAACTGGCGGCACAGGACTCCACCCCTATTACAATATTACTGTATCATATTCTCTTGTCAATGGTCTCCTCAGCAGGTCGATTCACATGTTTGGAGACAGGCAGCTCGACTGCACTGCATCGTTATTGTTCTATCCATGTCTCAGATCTATTAGCCATGTATAGCCGCAACATGCAGTATATTGCTGACAGCAATAACCAGCCGTTTTCTTTACCCAGATATTCGTCTTCAGGGTTATACGAGGCTGGAGTGTCTCCCAGCATGCACTGGGTGAAATCAGGAGAATCCAGAGGAAGCTACTTGGGCTTTATGCTAGGAGGCAGGAGTGCAAACCACTGAGGCAACACTGTTGCACCTCTGGACATTTTTTAATTTTGTTAATTAGGTTTACTTCATCCATCTCTTGGCATACTGTGGCCTAGTTACCATAATTATAAATATGCAAAGTGCTATGAATTCTAGCACGTCGCAACACAATCCTTACAAAAAGCAGCTGTTTCCATGCTCTTTGTATGTTCCAAAAAACAAATTCAACACATGTTGTGGGTGACAGTTGAAGCCTTTGCTTAAAGCAGTTGCATCACTGGTGTTTTTGCATAAAGCTGCCTTAATACATTTATGCTAATTCACTGCACAGACTTGCCAGACATAGACAGTATCTGACTGCCGGGCTGCTGATCAATCCCACAAATTAAATGATCACTTTGTCAGGCGCTGAGACTTCCGGTTTTAAACATGCACTTTCTACTTAGATTGCTGCTCCTTTGGGAAGGTATGCAGCTCAGAGGAATTATGTTCCTATTGAACAATTCAATTGACATGATTTACTTCATAAGCCCATGCATGAGAAGATAATGGCAAATAATGTAAAAAGAAAAACTGTTCCTGGTTGCATTGCTGGAACGAGATCTGCTCTCTTCTTGCAGTGTTGCAGTGTTCTTAAGGTGAGCTCTCACCTTGGCAAAAATTAACTCCTTATCTTTGCACAAATTTAATTTCAATGAGTTCTGTTGTTGTTCTGGTTCTCTTTCAATAGCTATATTATCATTTGTCAATTTGTTGGTTAAATACTCTTTGACCTGTTCAGTATCAGACCGAGACTCATTGCCCTGTGTCAGACCATCAATAATCACATTGTTTTGTAAATAATACCTTTTGGATATGATGCCGGGGCAGCACAGCGGAGAAGTGTTTATCCTTTGTGTTTTGTGTATTGCATGTTGTGTCTGTGTCTGCGTGGGTTCTCTCCGGCTGCTCTGCTTCACTCCTTCAGTCTGAAAACATGCAACTTAGGTCAGTCAGTGGGTGAATTGTCCATAGGTGTGAATGAGCGTGTGAATTGTTGTTATTTGTCTCTCTATGTGGCGGCCCTGTGATAAATTGGAGACCTGTCCAGGATGCACCCGGCCTCTCACCCAATAACAGCAGGGAGCTCCAGCACTCTCGCGACCCTGCACAGAATGAGCGGCTATAGAAACTGGATGGATGGATGGGAATTGACTATCAAGCAGCTGCTGTAAATAAAACAGTTCACAGATGCCAACATCCCCTCATATAGGTTAACGAGGCTGCACATGCTACGTATAGCCGGCTAACTAGCTGCCAGGGTTGTGAACTCTCTTCACCCGCTCCCTAAAGGAGGCTGGAACCTCAACCTGTATCATGATGAACAGATTCTAGCATCGTATTAATGAAAGACGTGAGGGTTGCATCTTGTCTGTTTAGCATTCCCAAATCAAATAACTTCTGCTGCTCCATATGTCTCATAGTCTCCGTAGAGATATAGTCCACATTATCAGTGATGCGTTTTTTTCTTTTCTTACCGCTGCCAAAGAGAGTTAGAGGAGATTATGTGATTCTGGGGGTAATGGTGGGAGTGAGTGAGCAAAATATCTGTATCTGTGTATTTGCAGTGCATGTTGTATGTGTGTGTATGTTATGTAATGCTGTATTGAATATGCATGTGTATTTGTGTCTGTTGGACCCCCTCGAAAACAAGACGCTACATCTCAAGGGGCAATCCTTTCAATAAAGATAAGGATTCAGACAATGGGATGGGCTAACGCAGTTTGATCATTTACACAATGAAATACTACAAAATAAAGATGAAAAGCTTACAGGACATTCAGGCTGGCAAGGGTCAAAACCAAGGAAGCAGTCAAGAGGGCAAATTCATCCAATGAAGAGCAGGCAAAAAGTCCCATGTCCAGAAAAAAGGCAGGGTCAGGGGACTAAGGCAAACTAGAGACACACTGTACCGCAAACAGTGTGTCTCTAGTTTGAAGACTTGTGGGTCACAAAGACTTGTGGGCTCAGGGTTGAAAGTGAAAAAATAATAATGGACACATGAGGAGGGAACTTACAACATTAAACAGTAACTAACTAAACAAAAAGCCCAAACTATGACAAACCTCCTAATTAGCAACATATTGCCCTTTTCATTGTACAGTTTTGGCTATTTCGTGATTAACTCTGGTAAACACACATGTAAAAAAACAAACAAAAAACCCCCCCAAAAAAACATTCATAAATTCTTTAAGTGATGTTTTGTTACACCAAAACATTTGTTTTATAATAGCATAAATCCTAATGTAAAGTGATGGCCTGTGATCTAGGCAAAAAAATAAAAGGGGCATTGTCGCCATTGCACAAGGGCATCATGGCAGTAAAATGTCTCTACTAACTTCTATTGCAAACTCTAGAAGGACGGTACCTGTGTTGAGGGGCTCCAGGCTGGACTCGGAACACTGTTTGATGGTGTCAGTGGTGCTTATTCAGCACTCAGACACCAGTAAATCAATGATCCTTTAACTGTGAATCAATCACAACTCGGTGCTATTCTCACAAGACCAGCATAGCTTCATTACTGTTCCAACAATTAACACTGCCAGGAGAGTGACTGGTACACCGACTGCATGATTAATGCGGCTATAAAATGGGAGGGGGTCCAATGAATGAACATTTTGATGTCAATTAATTACAGAGTAGGCATTAATTAATGATAGGATAAGGTTTAGTGTCGGTTGCTTCCAACAATATGAACATAATTTGGATGGACAGCAGCAGGGTGTATAAAGATCAATTTAGGATTATACAATCACACAAAATTCACTTTTTATTTATTGAGAATATAATTTAAACCGTGTTTTGACACAGGAAGCTGTCTAGCTTTGTTGATGCTGCTTGGCCTCTGCAAATACTTGAAAATCACAATAGTGCTGGATCTGTCCTTTTCCCTCCTAAATCTTGTTAAAGTCTGTCACAAATCAGTGAGCCTAGTAATTGCTATATGTACTCTCTTGTGCCTGGTATCACACTGTTTCCAAGCCCCACTTTTGGAGGCCATGTACTGTTGCAATTGATGTTTTAGTAATCAGTTATTACATAACCAAGATCCTAATTGAAAGTGATTACTGGAATGATTGAAGATAGCATGTATAGCAGGAAAAATGGCAAAGCGTGTCCCAAAAATGCAATGACTCAAGACGAGATCACAACTCCTACACATCGCTGTCCCAGATGGCACCTTCACAGTAGGTGTCAGCAAATATAGTGAAATGCCACACATAATCCCCCAACTGTCCTTTGCACTACATTGTAGTGTTGTGTCCTGTGTGCGTTTGCTCTGCCCTTTACTTATTTATTTGCAAAGTGCGTCATACTAGTGGCTGAGGTTACCGTTGTAGGACACTGACACTGACAGCTATGACGTCTAACTGAAATGAGTGAGACTTTATCTCTTTTTTTGGGACAGAAGCTTGTGCATGGCAACACTGAAGTGATGAAGTCTGGCTCTGTGTTCATATCCTTTTGCATCCAGGCTCAGTTCATTGGCACGTGGAGAACTCAATGTGCACATTTGCATCCTGTCACAGTGCTAGTCGTAAGGGGACGTGTAACCACACTTCCCAGCAAAAACATGTACTCTGATTTAATTTTAACAACAACGTGTGAGTCATAACATGAGATAAAAACATATATGTCAACACAGCTGATGTTGCTAGATGCATTTTTTTTGGCATAACACTGTAACATACAGTGTAAAGGTTGTGGTTAAATTTATCTGTTCCAAGTTTAGGATGTACATTAACACCATGCAAACCTAACAGATGAGCAGTGAAGACTTTTTGAAATCTGGAGCTGGGTTTAAACTTGCAGCTGTCTTGTCTGCTGTTGAAACCAAAAATAAAATGTGTAGCAACTACAGATGAATTTGATCATTTTGCTAAAAGACAAATAGAGATGAGAGGAATAAAATATTAATATTCTAATTTAAAATCCCCTGAACACTTGTTTCAATGGCACGGTCCCCTTTAATGAATTAAAGCCTAATCCAAAATAAAAATTTGAGTTTGTTGGAGCTGTTACAGCCAACCATTTAAATCTGGTGGATGCAGATTTTTATCCTGGATCTGCACCATAATTTAATGTGGTTTATTCTGGCACTCATGAAAATCCAGGGAGTAGTTTTTTGTGTGTAATTCTACTAATAAACCAACAAAGAACCCTTGCACTCGCTCAAAGTCAGTCGACCCCATTGCCCCTTGGTGTAGGTGTGCACTCTCTCTCTTTTTACTCTACAAGCAATGATGTGTACAAAATAAATTGCTTTAAAAAGAATATTATGAGGGCAGCTTCAGATTATTTCAACGTATCAAAAATACTGGAGACAAAGCACAACCCTAATGCGACTCTATTTACAGGACATATGGTTTCAGCCACAGCTGTCAGAATTATGCATCAAACCAAAAATGGTGATGGTAATGATTTCAGATCCAAGTTTGTTTGAAAGTTCGATAAGTGCATGTTAAATTACCACCAATTGCAATTAAAACACCACTAAAGGTGATTTCATGAGCATACAATCTGTAATAGAACTATCACATTAAAACACTTTATTTTGCTCTGTCAGCTGGAAAAAATACTACATACTGATGGTATGTGATTCCAGATAATCGATGAAACAGTTTATAAAATATACACAACATTTTGTTCTAGTTTTTTCTGCCATCGCAGTGGCTATTAGCAAACACGTTCATACATGTGAACGATGCCATGTCTTGGCTCAGGAGTTAGAAGTAACTCACCGTAGCTCGGTGAGAATAGCTTTAAGACGAATCACTCAGCTTATATGACCCCTGACCATGTGTAAAATCAATGGAGTGCCACTTCAATTTCCTTTTGATGGAACAATAATTTTAAAATCCCAACCAATATGGACATTAAGAGGTGGGAAAGCGTTTCCTATTGACCTCCCTTCAGCTGAAGACATTTTGCGGCCAGCATTCAACAGCCATTAGCCGTTTACAGCAAATAACCAGTCATTCTCGCAGTATTTATCTCCAACAATATGACTGGTTTGCGTCTGCGGAGGCGGGTTTGCTCCTGGTATTGCTTTACAACAGGCCCCTGTGGAGATTGAACACCCTTTTATCCCTTCGCCTCAAGTCACAATCAGATAATTGTTTCTCAGAGCAGCTATTTGAGACTGTGAAACCATGTAATCCCCAGTGCTATGCTCTGACGGCGCTACAGTAGTGGCGACAGCTAGAAACTCTAAGGGCCTCATTGTGAGCTTGTTTCTGCAAAGGAGTGCTTTGTTTATTGTTTATTGTCGAGACGGGAAGTAAAATACGTGGTGAACTTTCACAAAAACGAAATGCATGTTTTCAAAGGTTAGACTTTTTTTGGGGGGGGGATCCTAATGGATTTTCCTGTGAATGGATGGAGTTGTTTCTGTCAGCTTTTGTTGAAATGGATGAAAGGCTTGACTTCCTCATCAATTAGGGCTTCTTGCTACTCTATCAAAAACCTGTTTTCGCATCACGCACATTTGCAACCCTACTCTGCATTCATCATTACTATATCGGCTGTCAGCTCCATGCCTCTGTTGTGTCCCTTCCATGCCATATGGGAATTTCTGTAAGCAAAGAGTACTGTTCTAGGTGGTCTTCTTTAAAGATACAGGAGGATGTAAAAAAAAAAATTGGTAAAAGAGAGAAATTAAGAGACGAGAAGAGAGAAGAAGACAGGAGAACCTTTTCGTTTGACCTTTGAATACAGACACTGTGAAATTACAGGCATGGCATTTCACCTAAGCCAAATTATATTTAGAAATGAACTGACTAATTGCAATGGAGAGCTCCAATTCCCACCTCTCATTATTTATTTCAGCAAAATCATTACTCAGAGTATAGAATTGATTGAAGTGTATCAAGCATTTTTTTTTCTCTTCTTCTCGAAGGTATAGCCTCCTCAGTGTTTTCTGTTTGGTAGCAGGTTATCATGTCCTGAATGCTTCCATTGTAATGATCAAGGTGGAAAAAATGTGTCAGAATTTACATTCAGGTGCAATTTTCCATTGGTCTTCTTGTATGGTGAGGGGTCTATTTATACACTGAGCAGACATACTGGCTACTTTTAAGTTTAAAGTGTGGTTAATCCCCGGGGGGGGCGATCAATTTTTCATGAGAGCTTTTGGTCGCAGCCCTTAATGCTTTTAAAAGCACAAAAACACAAAAAGCTTTCCTGCACATTGCTTTTGTTTGTCTCATTTAAAATGCAATTTAAAAGAGGAAAAAATTGCTGACTACTCGCAGAAAATATATTTAAAATGACAATAAGTGTTGATGATACATTTTCTATTCCGTTTTTCGCTGCAGACAGAATATAGCCTTCAAGTCAAACTAAAGTGGAGTCATTTCAAAGTCTCTGAACAAATTAACCAAGGCTTCCTCCTGGCGCCTGCATATATACGTAGGTCTGTTCAGAAGCAATGATGGGACAGTGCTGTGTGCTTGTCTTCAAGGTGTCACAGAATGACTCCCATTCAGCCCAGAAACCTTGGTCTTTTTGTCTGCAAGGTTTGCAAACAGAAACTCTGCACATGGAGCCAACTTAAAAGAAAGTGAATGTATTTGACAGAAAGATAGAGGTTCTAAAAAAGGAGGTAAAACAGCCTCTGAATTATGTATGAAATTATTCTGGGACTTTTTGATCTGAACAAAATTACATATTTATCAAGAGGAATTACGATCAAACCGATTAAAATGAGACCCCAAATGTAATAAACTGGAATAACCGGGATGCACATGTGCAGTAATACGATTCTCTCTGTTATAACTCAATATGTTATGGTGATTTTGCTACAGGGGTTGTCGTCTCTGATCTCGCTTTACAAATTATCGCTATAGTAGTGATGAGGTGAAGATTACACAATCACACATACAGTAATAACACAGAGCTGTGTTATTTCACCTCATGTTGTTGTCGAGTTTCCGAAGTGCTGTTATTTCTCAGAAATACCATGTTTATTTTGAATCCAACCATCATTAGAAGATAACCACTGGGGTTTGCACCTTGTGGCCTGTTTGAAGCTCCTTTTTTGGCAAAAGACAGAAGTTTTATAGCTGGTAAAAGTTGTCAGCTAGAAGGGCACTCAATAGAGCCCATACCTCCACCATGCCACAGTCAAGATATCTTTATCAGATCTCTCTCTCCGGATCTGTCCCGTGGCACGTGCCCCACCCTTCCACCCAGTTTCATCGTAATCCGTCAAGTAGTTGATGTGCAAATGACAATAACGGTTCAAAAAGCTCTACAGTTAAAATCCAGACCCACTTCAAAATGCAGTTGCTTCTTCCTTGCTACGTACCTCTACCAAGTTTCATCAAAACTTGTTTTTTGAAACTTTTGACACTTCACTGCCCCACTTGGGTTGTATCGATGTCGACGTATAGACCGTTTTGGACGGACGTATCCATTTCCGTGTGTATAGGCAGCATAAATGGGCCTTAATCCTGCTAACTGGCAAATTAACAAACCAACACCAGCAAAACCATTACCTCCTCTGCAGAGGTAATAACGTCTCGGGTGCAGGGTTGAACTAGTAGGAGTAATGACACTTGTCCACCACAGGAACTAAGGTGCAAGAATCAGCTCAGGTCCGTCACAACTCACATTGCTAGACACCTATTAAACTACAGTGTTGTGCTGCAGGGGGAAGGGAGGCAGCAATAGACGGTGAGAGAGGGAGAAAATCTCTCAATACTGCTTCAACGAAGCCCCTCATTACACCTACTTCTTTTTTAAAATTGAATCAAACAATGCAAACAATGCCACGGTGCATCATCGGAAGCTAAATAGGTGCGACTTGTAACAAAACAGCGTTGGCGTTTAGTGTTATGTACGATATATAATCATATGGCAGTGCTTTTTAAACAATAACAATTGCATAATTTGGCAATAACAACCGTTTACTGTCCCTGTCACACTGTTGGTCTCGTCTTCTGCTCGAAGTGTAAGAGCTCAAGGATTTCGTTGTCTTCCCCCATCTGCAGAGATTTGCAGTCGCTGCTCTTCTATGAGTGAGCTGCTTACCGCTCCTAGTTATCATCATGTCACACCCCTGTCCTCCTGAGGGAGAGAGAGAGTTTCTGAAGCGGTACACACAAGTTACACATGCAAGCAGTGAAGTCTTGTCTCATTATCTGCACAAAATGCACCAGGCCCTGAAACTAGCACCATTCCTTCTTGTGCGATGCTGGAATTTGTGCAGCTTGCAAAAACACAATGCATCTGGATGAGAAACTGTGCCGTACCCGATGCTGCAGAGTGCGATGCGAGGAATCAGACACCTTTGTGTGACAGGTTGTAAAATATATTTTACTTTTCAGAACTCAAAATTTAGTCAGAAAAACGCTCATTATACACGTTTACAGAGACCCCAGTGTTTAATTAATTCCTGTGACATACCACTTTCAGCGGGCTATGATTTGTATCGCTGCAGCACCCTGTGATTTGCATCAGAAGCATCTTGCCACGAAAGAGGCGGCAGCACAGACACCACTGTGATGTGAGATACCAACATTGATCAGAAGTGTGGAGGCTCTGAAAATGTTTATTTGGAGTTTTGTGTGGGTGTGATATTTGAAAATACCACTGCAAAAACGAGTTTTGTGTCGTGCTTATGAATCATTGCAGGCAGGCATTTTTATTCAAACGCTCCTATTGAGGTAGTCGTATTCAAATGCTAGAATACATCTTCCTTGATAACACAAAGCAGCATGTAACCATCGCAATGTCGGTGAAAGAGAATCGGCTCCGGGAAAAAGAATCACAGGTGTTTAATTTTTCAGTGATCGTGTCAGATCTGTCGTATGTGTGTAACATGAGCCGTGCATGAGGATGACATTGATTTCTGAAGTGTCAAATGATTAATACAGCAGTCACACGTTCACTTTTCACATTTGTGCGCATTGTGAAAGGACCTGAAGAATGGTACCAGTCTAATCTTTTTTTTCAAAAAGAACATGAATAATGTCAAAGCCATGTTGTGTAAGTAGGCGCGGTATGTGGCTTCATTTAGAGCTTACATAGATCTATTTTTCTGGTGCCTCCCCCTCTCTGTCTTCTCATTTTTACTGTGAAAAGAGAGACAGCTCTGCAGCAAGTCAAGAGTGTTCAAACCACGACTTATTTTCATGCCATTCTGTTGACACTGTAGAGCTGCTTCTCTGCTTTAGCTTTCACAGCGAATTCATGAGCACGGATCAGAAGGCCGCGATGGCCACGGCTCTTTGGGCAAAAGATTGTTGTCCTGGCCTGCAGATCCAATCGGGGCCACACTGCTTGTTGTATGGGAAGAATAATGAGCAGATTCGTGACCCGTGCTGTGGGCACGCCAGAGGCGAATTTGCCTTCCATGTGCTTCTCCAGGAATGAGCACTCTAAACAGGGAGTTTACCAAGTGCACAGAGGGATTGTGAACATAAAGGAGTATGATTAAATATAATCTGAGCTTGTGTTTGAATAGAGTAAGAGGCTAGAACGGGTATACTGCCGATTCTCTTGGGTTGAGTATAAACTGGAATGTTTAACTGAGGAGCAACTACAGCAGAAAAATGTGCCTTAGAAGCTCCAGTTGATGTATATTTCAGAAGTTAGGATATGATGATATTCAAAATATGAAAATAACCTCTGAAAACCCAAAATATTCAACTGGTGTTGCAAGTTTTACTCTAAAAAATGTCAAAATTATTTTCCTCCAAATACTGCAGTGAAATTTACCAGTCATATTGGTCATTCATGCAACTTTGAATTTTAATGCAAGCTATATGGATTAACATTTAACTTTAATTTAAAGGTTTTTCCGACTAGTGATGTCACATCATACTAAAATGCGAGGACGATAATACACCAAGTACTGTCATATAGCAACCATACTAAAAAAAGTCAGACGCAGAGGACTCTCAGCTAGCAAACAAATATGTTGATTTAAAAATGTTCAAACGAATCCATGGCAATCATGAGACAATCACCTCTAGTATAAAAAAAAAGAATTTGTTGAAAGACGTCTTGAATAGATAAAAAAAACAACTTTTCATCCGCTTGAATGGCACTGCAACTCAACCCAGGCCTACACATAACAGTGAGATGTCGTCACCCTTTAAAATGTGATGGTAGAAAGATGTTTATCATGCTGGTGTTTTTCTGGTGGGAACAGTCTCTCCATTCAACATGTTTGCTGGACCTCAGGGATGCACACAAGGCTTCTTGGTGTGAAACACAGAATGTTAACACAACTGTCCACCTTCAAAGGCCCTGAAAACAAGGTTTTGTAAGTAACATATAATTTGTTTCTTGGAGCAGTGTGTTTACACATAAACACACAATTTTGAGAACAGGCTGGTTATTTCACATGAGAGATTTCTGTTTTCTTATTAACGTAGCCTGGATTCCGCTGGTTAAGGTTTTTCCGTTATTACAAAATAAATAAATAAAAAAAAAAACATTATGCTGGTTCCACTTCCAGACACTGATCAAACAGCACCTACATAGTCCTGATGATTAGCTATATTTTCTGTGTATTAAATTTTAATAAAATATACCTATGCAACAGGTGGATATTTCAAACCTTAACTTTGGTTGTTGCATATTTATTGAAAAATGCTCAAGATCTCAATCCACGTTTTCAGGGATTTAAGACAGCCACCATACCTCAGTATAATAAGATTAAAAAAACAACAACTTTTATTTGAATCATAAAATAAACATAAAATGTAAAATACGCAGCATTGACTGACTGTGGGGACAAAATGTAATTGCATGAGGGTAACAGCTTGTTCTTGAATAAACCCCACTGTACAGTAGATAGGCAGATATTAACACAAAGATTACAGGCCTGTAATTATCCTCGTACATAGAACAAAACCGGCTGCTTCCACAGTAAGAGGTGATGACAGAGCTGCGATCATGTGAATTTGGGAATATGTTTTGAATGCACTTGCTGGGGAGCCTGGGGTCGGATGAGACGTGCCCTGGATGTGATTGATTGTGTTGTTATTGCTAAGGACTCTCTTCCGGCTGCCTCCGGGACCCTTTTCGATCCATCCACTGTCTGTTTGTACTGCTGCTCATAAATTTTACAGCCCGTGCTGGAGCCTACTGGGAGCTTAAACAATTGCTTTATTGATGAATTTTGCTCATACAAGGAAGAGCACCACACCAGGCAGGAGTGGTACTTTTCACCTCAGCAAAATGAATATTGCTGGGCTGTTTTAAAAAAAAAAAATTCATTTATATCTGATAGATGCAGGGCGGTTATGTAGGTGAGGATTGCCCTTGAAAATATTTTACTGGTGTTTTTTTATTCTTTATTTATTTACCAAAAAAAACAGCCTTAGATGGAGAGTCGCAATAATGGTTAATGTTGTTTGCAAGGTCTAAGTCGTTTCATTGCCTTCCCTGTGGAGAAATAAATGTAAAACTGTGATATTAAACAAAGAAATCCTTAAGATTGTTCATTACAAATGAAAAATCTGACTTTTAGCATCCCTCTCTAAGAAACATATATTCATTACATGGAGTAATGCTACTATGATGCAGGTCTTATACCTTCATGAGACAGAGGCTAGCTTCATTGGGAGTGTGTGATTCTATTTATAGGTGCAGGAAGCCAGTGGGAGGATATAATGTTAGTGGGAGGATTATTGACGTTATTAGCCTTGTGCTACTAACCTATATGAGAGAGAGCTGGGAGTCATTAAAGTGAACATTTAAATGGATACCAGATCAAAACAGGCCATAGTCACGTCTTGAAATCGCCGAATAAGCAAGGCACTGGCTCTTTTAAAGAATAAATATTGCAAGGAAAACATGTTTAATTCTTGCCCAGATCGGCTCCAGGTTCCTGGTGAGTCAACTGGGGGCTGGGGAAATGGAGTATTGAAATATTTATCAGTGTTGCATATTCAGCTGAGGGTCCTTTGTGCGTGCTTGTGTGATCTTTCACAACGCGTTCACAAATTAAATATTTATCGCATTTAAATAAAAAGGCAAGTGCCATGTCTCGCCGAGTGGGAGTGCATGTGTGTGTGTGGATGTGTCTGAGTGCATGAGGGGAGAAGTGAGTCCTGTGTTATCAGGGATGGTTGGTGTGGACTCCCGAGAGGCGGGGGGTGGTGGGGGTGGGGGGGGGGGGGGGTGGGGGGGGGGGGGGGGGGGTGGTGTTGAGCCTGTCAGGATAGAGATATGAGTCTCACCTCCCTATCTACTCATTCACAGAGACTGAAATCAGCCTCAGCTTAACCAGAGCGCTGTAGTAACTGAGGGGGCTGCAACAGACGAAAAGAGCACCATGCCTGACCTGATGCTGCAGTACGACACTATGTACACAGTTATGTATTGAAACAAATTACATCCCAAAAGAAAAAGGAACATGCATTTCCCATTTTGTTCACCTGTAATTCCTGATTCTCAGATTCTGATTGGATACCATGGAAAAGGGGAAATCAGATGTGGCTCCTATTCGATTCCTTCCACCAATGAATGGCTGAAAAAAGGTACTAACCCTAATTTTGGTACAACGATGTACACATCTTGATTTTTCAAAATGAAAGGGTTATTATAAAGTATCTAGCTGCTAACTGCTACAGTATATGCTTCATACGGGCAGTATGAAAATGCATCGTTTCATTTATAAGCAATGAAACGGATGCATGTTGGCTAATATTAGCTAAAGGGGTCAGTATGCTTCAAAACGTTGCAAGAACAATACATAATAATATCAGATCAACCGCTATATAAATGGTAAGGTAAATCATTGTTTCGGCGTGTTAATCCGTTCTTTTCAAAGCGCTGCTCGACAATCTGTCAGATGTCACATTAGACAGTGATGCTGCTGTGTTCACACTCTATGCCTCTTTTGCTCAAGGAACCTCTGCTCGCTATTTAAAAGTACACACTGGAGAGTTGTCTTGTTTAGTGTAAACAACAAAAGGTGTTGTAGAGAAGGGCCATGTTGCACGTCCCTGTAAAAAAAGGCTGAAAATACTGGTGGACATATGGCCAAGGCATAAATCGACTAGGAGTTAGAATTAGGGAAATGCAATTTGCCATTAAGACACAGTTTAGTGGACAGAATCTATCATCATACTTTAATGCGAGGACTCTCTGACTGTAATTCGCCTATCGTCAAAACCGTTCATCTGATCTACTTCAAACTTGGCATGTGAGTTGCTGGGAGTCCAGGGAAGTAATTCCTCGACTTTGGTACAATTCGGTTACGCAGCACGCTCGATATGAATACATTTAGAATAAAGAGACGATCGGGGCTCTGTAGAAACAAGGCAATACCGTGTGGTGGGGCCAGTGGAGCTACAATTCAAGCAAGGCACGACAAACGTTTATGGGAACAACAAAGAAGAAAAAAGTGACGTGAAATGAAAAGTGGACAAAACTCTCCATCCTCATGCACCGCATACATCGTTACCTCATGCTTTTGTTGCTTTGTATTTACTAGACACATCACAACCTCCTCTTCTGTCACCAAACTGCACTAGTAAAAAAATAATGTGTGTAATATTTGATCCCTGCTTCGCATTCAGAGCCAGTGAGAATCCACAGTAATAGGTTAATAAGGTTATTGCATACTGAGTCGGTTGCTTTTTCTCCCAGCTTGCAGCTACACTCATTTCTACAAACTAAATGTCATTGTACTACCTCCTCTCTAATGACACAACCAATAATCAACTTTAGTGCTTTAAAACACGTTCAAACGTTCAACATCAGCGGGGCCATTTTAATTATACAGTATGTTCAAATCACATATTTTCTGCTGTTTTCCAGCACATGCACACTCATGTCTATATGTTACCTTCAAAACATGAATATGGCTTTTAACCGCTCCTGGGCTGAATTTGAAGTAGGGGTCAGCACATGCTGGGACTCCTGGGAGAAGACAATGGCACTGAGAGCCGAGCCAACCAACTGTGGCAGAGACATCAAAAATGCCCCAAACATAATTAGTACTGAAAAAAGTCAGCATGTGGGGATGTTTTATGTGCAAAATAATACCTCATCAACATCAACAACAGCCATTACAACATGACTGAATGCCTCTATTGATGAGCGCAGCCTAGCGCGGAGCACACCGTAAATCACTGTGTGATACCTCTGAAGCTAAATTGGTCTCTTTTTTTTTTTGTTTGTCTGAGAGCACTGCATGGTTCTGAATACAACTTACCAAACAGTGTAAACTCAGGTGAACTTTTCTTTCCATATCAAAAAAGCAGCTCTTTGACTCCATAACGGATGTTGTGTCAGACAAAAACTCTGGTTGACAAGGACAGCCTTGTGGGAGAAGAATTGACCTCCTGAGGAAGGGGAGGTTCAGAACAGCTTTGTCTTGAAAATGCAGCACCAGTTCATTAAAGGTTAATAGTGCAGCGATGATAAGTTACACCCGGCTCCTCTCTCCTGGACTAATAGCTCTCTGCACACATGCCGACATCTTTCTGATAGGATGGATGTTGGAGTCTGGAGAAAATGCAAAAGGGTTTGTCAGGGGCTAATGCAGCAAACAAGTCTTTACAGGGAAATGGCAGACGTTCAGACATTTACAACCTGAGTGACATGTGCTCTCATCTATATCTATAATCATTTTTAAGTTGTATGATGTTGATTTTTTTATATATACTCTTGCATATTAGTGCCAATTTTTTTGTTTTTTTTTGTTTTATGTGGTGTAATTTCTGTAAATGTCGACAAAAAAAAGCCCAAATTTTATGATAGTTTGTGCAAATATAGTATCGATTATATATCAGAAGTGAAATGAAACCGCACCGATGTTCTTTCATTTTTCTTATAAGGGAGGCGATTTTGCTAGCATTCTGCTAATGAATGCTTACTGGTCATTTTAGGATTGTGACCCGCTGTAAAGTAGCTTGTGGTGCTACCAGAGAGTGCTACCAATGCGACTACTTAAATAACTGCATTTCATAACAATTGAAGCAGCAAAAAAAATATCTAATATTTATCGTATCTTCCCATTATATCCAAAACATAATGAAAGGTTGACAGAAAAACATGTTTTCCCCATAAACGTTTAATTTTACTCCATAGAGCCCCATTTATTTTGGACTACCTCGCGAGCGAGGTACTATTAGATACTAATACTGTAGTATATATAATATATAATTATATAGTATATTATAGTATTTTTCTACTACTATTAGAATATCTCTGGTATCGAGCGGTAAAATGTTCATGTCATGCCTGCTGATGTGTTTTCCACTGTTTTTTTTTTTTTATTAACAAAATAAATACAACGTGTAGGACGATAAATTCAGTGTGATCCTTCCTCCTGACAAGGCAGTAAATGCTACATCAGGGCACCTGTATGGTCACCTCACCAGACATGTCAGTAAATATTCTCGGATTGAGAGGATAAATGTCAGACACAAAAAAAGCAGGGCTATATGTTTATAGCCCTGCGTATGAGTTTCAGAGTCTCAGAATACTGCAATAGTGAGAAAATGTCTAAAACTGCAAAAAAGTAAGATTAAAGACTTTAAAGTAACTTTCCCTCTGGCAGTGATTACAAAGACAAATTGTTGGACCTTGATGGATTTGTAATGTCAGACTCATGGAATCGCTATCTGAAAGTAGTGCTCCATTTATTTTCAAGTGTTTTTAAAATGTAAATTGGTGAGAGATAGGGCTTTATAGTGCTTAGATATTAGCTCTGGGAGAACCTAACCACATTTTACATTCCTGGCCACCAGCCAGTGTGATCAAACTTTTTTTCTTTTTTATAAAGCGAGAGGTTAAAGTTTTTTGATAAAGGCTAGAACGTGAAACAGTAGATGCTCTCTCTCAAAATATGGCATTAAATGAAAGCATAATCTTGGTTTCTTCTCTGGCATTAACATCTTTCATCGACTCTGCGTGGTTGAATGCAAATTAATTCATTAATATCGATGCCTGATTATCAATAATATGTCTCTTGGTGTCTTTTAACTACATTTTTGTCTCAATGATTCTAACATAATTACTTGGAAGATTAGATTTTGATTATGTCTTAGGGCATCACTACACTGCTAATCAGAATTAATGGCCGTTTTGTCTTACTTCTTATATCCTGTCTGATATTATGTTCACATTAGCCGGTTTCTTGTTGGCAGGGTGGGTTGCAGTCCCAGTGATAGCAGCCAAAAAATACATTTTTTTGATTGTTGTATGTATTACAGAGCATATTTTGCAAATACCTGATGGGGTTTAAATCTGAAAACTGATATGATTATTGCACATACTGTAATATGCAAAACTCATGCTGCATACTTGAATTGATTTTACACTTACACTTAAAAAAAACAACTTTTTCCACACAACACCGAAGCCAGATTTATTTTTGTGTGTGAGTGTCTGTGTGTTTATTTGTGGCAAGCTGCACACGGTTCGCTCTGCCAAAAGCCAAAAGTTAAAAAGTTCTGAACTTTAAACCTGCCATGGACTGATGTCTTTAAAAGTACAGCCAATCACTCGAGGCAACTACTGCCGTCAGGTGCTGCTGTCAATAAAGGAAGAGAGAGAAGTAGTCTGAATTTTCAGCACCCTAAAATTTAAAGACAGATATACCCACAGTAACTGTTTGCAAAGTGAGATATCACCCTCTAAAAAGGAAACTACCAGATTTGTTTCAGAAAAGCTTTTTTTTTGTGAAGGTAAAATGCAGCAATATAATAATAATAATAATAATAATAATAATAATACATTATGTTTAGCAATTATCAAAAACAAAACAAGGAATAGGGAATGACAGAGGAGTGGAAACTTAAAACAATGGAAACACAAGTATGAAAGTCATTCCAAAGCCGAGGAGCTCTAAAAACAAATTGTAGTTCCCTTTAGTCTTAAAGTGTGAGCTGGGAACAGTCAGCAGGTTCCTGCCCGAGGATCTCAGGCTGTACACTGGTTGGAAAGGAGACATAAGAGCCGACAGATACTCAGGGTCCATGGAGGGCTTTAAAAGTAATAAGTAAAATCTTAAAGTGAATCCTAAAACAAATGGGCAGCCCGTGGAGGGTCATTAAAACTGGAGTAATGTGTTCCTTTTTTATTGGTTTTTGTTTGAACTGCTGCATTTTGTACCATTTGAAGTCTGTTGATTGATCTTAGAGTTATACCTGTTGAAAGACTATTACAAGAGTCCAGTGATGAGGAAATGAAAGCATGAATTACAGTTTGAGTGACATTAAAACTCAGCATTGATCTTACTCTGGCAATATTCCTATAAATACATTATATAGATATCGTGGTCAGATACGGAGCTATTTGTGCTTAATCCTGTCTTCTCAAATTTAACATTTATGTAGTAATTGTTAATGTTATGATTACAAAGGTAATCACTGCCTGGATTATGGTATGGAAGCCGTACATCTTATGATTGCTGAAAACTTAATGGAGAGGTTGTCAGGACGGATAGTGGAAATATAATTTGGGCAGCATTACGTCTCCCTTGAAATGTATTTGCTGTTGCATATTAGTTGGATATAAATGTGACTTATAGCAGACAGGGTTGTGCTACATTATGCTGTATTGGGTTTCTGTCTAATAATGTGTGGAAATGAAGGGGAAATCCAAGATGTTTCTGAGTAATAAAAATGACTCTAAGCCCTATAAATTTAAATATTCTGGATCAATCTTATTGGGATGCCATCGTGTAATTTTTGACGAAAGCATTGTCGGCATTATCCATGATGACAGGAGCAAAAACCTTGTAAAAGCTCATATCAAGTATTGATAAAGAATCCTTTAAAACACGGATCCAGGTGATGATTCAGATCACCACCAAAATCTAATGGATTGTTCCTTGGGCCATACTATACCTCCAAGAAATGTCGAAATCTGTTCATAACTTTTTAAGAAATCCTGATAACAGAGACAAAGAAAAATAAATTACCTTCTTGGTGGAGGTAATGATAATGACAATAAACTCCATTTAGAACACAGTTTTGTTCATTACAATGGCACAAGCAACAATAAAATATACACTACAACATTGCATAACGTGCAAAAATGATGAAGTTTCCATATTTTATACTTTACAGTGTGACACAACTAAACACAGTGTTAGTCCATGCCAGCTGGAACCACACAGATAAGTGTTGTTTAGCCTGAAGCTCATATTGGTATGATATATTTTGGCTGTGCTCTCCAAAATCTTACAAACCTCTCAAAATAGGAACGTGTTCATTGATGTGACGATGCTGTGATTAAGGTTTGATTCGATTTAGAAAGAGATGGTGATTTTGGCCGACATAAGCACTTTGTTAAACCTGGTGAAACGTTGTGATTTGGGGTAAAAAGGACTTCATTAAGGTTAGCAACCTTTGTCATGATGTTTACATTAATAAACACGTGCTGAAGAATGATTGTGCATTTAGAAAACATTCGTTGACCCCCTGGCTCGATTGCTCGATAATAGCGCTTGGCTTTCTCCTCGTCATGCCTCCCTCTGTTTATTTCTCCTCTTTGTATGGTCTGTCCTCTCTACAGGTCTTTATGGTGGAGAAAGGCGGAGTGCTTCAGCATCAAAACATCGAAACATGTATGGTCTTGTGAGGCAGTGGCTGAAATGACTGATGCCATCGTTTTTGAGACGACAGTCTCTTTTAATACGTAATTGCCAGCACTAATTGAGCTGTTTCATTGGACTTCTTTGGAATTTGAGTATGTAATTTTCCTTTCATTGACCACTTGTCAGGTTGTTGAAGGGAACTATGATTAGTAATTTGATTTGATTTTACCACACCTGACAATTCTGGCTGGCTCAGTCACAGCTCGAGAAGCACAACAACAAGGACAAGGGAGTTAAAAAAAACCAAAAAAACATTATGCCTGATAAGAACAGTGAACAATGGGAGCATTTTGATTTCCTTTGGAGGCACAAAAGGTCTCCAGAGTCACTTTATTTTCCTGACATTGTGTAACTTCAGAAACCAACGAGGAGACGATGTTTATTTGGCATCTGACTGAGGAGATCTAACGATGTGCAAGAGCTGTGGTGATAAGTTTGTTCTGGTTTTTAATTAATACCAGTGGACCTCCAAAGGCATCTGAGTGGAAAGTAACGGAGGACGGGTGCTCATTCAACCACAGAGTACTGCACACACCAGCTAATTGTATTGATGATAGAATGATTGTAAGTATATTCTATTTTTGAGTGTCGGAACAAAATTTTTGTATGTTTTGTTTGCATTCAACCAGAGAGCGTTGAGGATAAAGGCCGAAACACTCTGTGAAGGTTGGGCACCTCCTGAAGACCGCGTCCCAGACCAACGCAACCGGAGAATGCAACCAGCTCCAACCAGGCCCCCACACCAGGCCACTCCCCCAACCACCAACCCCATCATTTCCCACCTACAAGCCCAGGTGCCATCAGGATAGTGTAACTACCAAGGGATTGAATCACCTAGTCCTAGGAAGAACTGATCAATTATATCATTGAACACTCTTCAAAGTGACCTTCTAAATGAAATATCATTCTGTGTGCTTCAAGATGTATGATGTAATTAATGTACATTTTTATTTACTTTTACACCAAACCTTATTTATCTGTCTTGTAGAGCCAGGAGGAATTTTTCCTCTCCGACAGCTAAGATGGGTCAAAGCCTGTCTTCCTCTGCTTGTCGGTGGGTGAAGCTGTGTCAGTGCTCAGGGCAGGGCTATAGCTTCCCTCCCCTCAGCAGCGGAGAAGCTAATAGCATCCTTGCCACTGGTGCCAGGTTCAGGTGACGTAGCGACGTGTTCGAAAAACGTAGATATTTCGGCCCGTTTTGCACTTTGGGGTCGACGTTTGTCCATCTTTGGTTTTCAGGTAGTTTTTCTTGCATGTACAGTCACGTACCGACTTCATCCTAAACTTGGGTTACTGTCACTCAACCAGTTTCCTCTACTTCGCTCTGTGTGTCTGTGTGTGAAGCATGGATAAGACACGCCCTCGGTAGGAACTCGAGACCAGAGCAGAGGAGAGTCAAGGCATTGATAAGGACAGCGAAAAGCATAAAAGACGCTCATGCTCTGCTGAAATGAAACGAGTACACATATAAATTACATAAATGACATTGATAGAATATTTTGTGCCTTTCTTTCTTTTTGGGGGGGCAGGCTGCCCCTCCAAATGAATGGTAGGGGAAACACTGGAATACTTTGGCCTAAATCGTTCCGCTTTAAACCGGAGAATTTGCTGTAATGACTGACTGATCAGTTTTTCCAATTCTCCCTTTCTACAGTTGGACACCCTAATTGTACTTCTAATTAGGCTTTTTCAGTGACTGATTAGGAACATGATAATTGAATTGCCACCATGTAAGAAGACTGCCTGATCCCACTCTACATGGGAAAGTGACACATTCAGCTACTCATACCATAAATAAATAGCTGTTCTCAGCTCAGTGAGGCCCGTGGGGAGCATGTGCCATTATAGATGGATGAGATACATAATATTTCTGTTTTGACAGCAAATATGCTCTTAAGTCTCCATGACAGCAACTCAGATTCTTGCCAGAGAGCTTTCAAATGGAATAGATTATTACCCGTGTTCCCAGTGTACAAACCAAACTAAGCGGGGCATGACACAGATCCTCTGGCAGTGGTTTGCGGGGTGGCATGCTGCCAAGGAACAAAGGCCCCAGCATGGCAGGGCCATGTGATCGAACAACGGGAACATCTTCATATCCTCGGCTCTATACCTTCAAAATCACACAGGTAGAGAAAAACAGCTGTGCACCCTTGCAGCTGCAGAGGGTTGCAGTCTCGCTCCAATGTGAAGACACAGCTGCTCATTGTGCTCAGTGCTGAAGTGAGTCATACCAATTAATGTCCTCATGATCCTTCCTTCCTGGTAACATTTGAATGAATGCTGCCATCGGTTCTCTCTCGGAATTGCTTACAGTCTCTGAGCATCAGTGTATCAACATCTGCAGAAAAGACCTTCTGGGCTGAGAGGCTATCAGATCCATGCACTATTTATACTCCTCCCTAAGAGTTCTCTGCTCCTCCGCACCATTAATAAACAACCAATTCCAACCGTTTTGTCTCTGCGCTGTAATCAAGCCTTGACATGTCCTATAACTGTCTGTACAAGACAATTTCATTAACATATGACAGGGCTGCTGATTAGACTATTTCAGTTCACCTCTAAGTTAATTACAAAACAATATAATTGATGGGAACAAAAGCAAGTCAACAAAATTAAAAGAAAATACTGCTATTCAAGCTTGGGAAACACACATCACTGGATGTTGAAATTAAACAGTCTGCATGTTTTTTTTCCGTCCCGTATTAACAACTAAATTGGTAGCCAGGCTCTGTCTGTGCACGAGAGAATAGCGTTAGCTTTCCCTATGTTTCCATTAAATCTGTTTATTTGTGCCTCTAAGAGAAAAGCAGTCAAAAAAAAAAATGAAATCACCACTGTTTAACAAGCACAGATAACACTAATTATTCAGTGTCCCATAGCTGCAAGAGAGTTCCACAAATGTGCGGAAAAATCTAAATATAAAAATTTGCAAGCATATGGAAAAGCATGAAGTATAAAGCAGAGGAGAGGCGGCAGATGAAATGAGCCACTATGGAGGACACTACTGGCCCAGGTACAGCGAAATCTGTCACTACAGCGTCCCAATAACCTGCACATGATGATCACATCTAACTTGACGGGATTTGATCTGATTTAGTATTTGAATTGACACATGGTGGGCATCTGATATCTTCCACACTGCCGCCTTTTTATTTATCCCTCAGGATTTTCTCAGCTCTCCATTAAGGCTTCTCTTACATCCCTCCGAGTTAGAAAGCTCTTTGCCAAACTTTACCGAGATCTCCTCTCTGCGTTCCATCTTTACAATCTCCCTCCTCTAATTCCAATATCTGCCTGCATTGCATTAGTTTTGTCGAAGACTGCGTATAATGGCTGCTGTTTCTCAGACAGTCTAATTTGTCCCCATTTTATCTCCATCTTTATGCCTCCCTAGCCTCCCTCTATAACCTCCCAGCACCTTTCTCTCTCTACTTTTTTGCTCTTAATTGGGATGCAACATTTCATTGGCATGACCACGGCACTTCATCACTTCATTGATCACAACGTGTTACTGAAGTTCATGTACAGGTCAGTGAAAGCGTGATATTACTGAATCATAGTTCATCATTAGTAGATAGATTGAGAAAAATTCACATTTTGTCTCTGCTTTGGCTGTGAAATAATATTGTTACACCTTTTTAAAGAAATTAGAGGAGTATGTTTCCTTGCAAAGAAGAAATTAAGTAACGCTTTTGTCAAATTAATTATTTTTGATCTCTTTTACCAAACAAAACTGATAATGCCATAGAAATATATGGCATATATATAATTATCTATATATATAAAATTGTTTTTTTGTTTTTTTAAATTGTTTTTTTCTAAAATATTTTTCAAATGAGACAAGATATAGTCTGTTAATTAGTGAGGATTGAAGGTGCTGCTATATGTGCTTCTCATTCTTATCCTAAACTAAGCTAAGAATCTGCTGGTTGTTGTTTCATATAGACACACTGAATGGGAATGTGTGCAATATCAAATTTCTTACAATGCTGATGATGTTGGGTCTAAAACTGTGACCTAAAGCATTAGAAAGTATTGATCCTGTATATATGGGGTGCAACCAGGGATTCTGGGGCCCATTTAAAGATATCACATCACATTGGGCCCCATCACTCTACTTCACAACCTCCTCAGGCAAGGCCAACCCTGCGCAATCGCTCCAGCCACACATCTATAACCCAAGCGACCAATCCAAGGCTTTAAAAACTCCTTTGCATGCTTGTACCGCTTCTTTAGTATCATACTCACTGTGCAATATTTCTTGACAGCAGTGAAAATATAACACTGTGCAGGCATGCATGCAGCATTGTGTGTACAGTGGAATTCACTTTTTGATGTGCAGGACTGTAAGCTTTAAAAGATCAATCTGATAGAGGTTAATTGTAATTTTAATTTTAATTCTCTTAACATTCATGATTAGCTTAAGATAAATTCACATATACATTATTCTTTACAATTGAAATAAAGTTTAAAATATCGTCTACAGAATGATTTAATTAAGAATAAAATCAACTTTAAGGTATTAACATAACATTGGTGGTCACTTTACTACAAACTATGTTACTCAGTGCTTCCTAATGTCCAGCATTCATTGTTTTTGTTTTATATAATGATCATTATGCAAAAAAAGTTTGAATTTTATCACTGAAAATAATTTGAGAATTTCCCTTTTTTCATGACAATAAAAAACAAACAAATCGAAGACTCCCTGCAGTTATGCCTACTGACATTACTCAGCACATTACTCCTTACCCTCAGTTGGGTGTAGGGCTGGTTCAATAGGGGTATGGGGACGGGGAGGGAGGGCATCTGAGCCTGAAGCTGCATCTCTTGGGCCTGGCACCCCACAGAGACAAGGGCAACTGATTTAATACCTCAGTAAAAGGTTTCCCTGCATTGATTAAATGTTGAAATGAGGACTGGAATGTTAACACTTCACAGAATATTCTGAGAAGATATTAAATAACTAATGTAAGGGAAGCAAAAGTAACTTATTCCGCTCACAGACTGGTTTGGGGGGCAGGACTGAACCATTTCATCTAAATCCAGAAGGGGTTAGTGGATGGCTGGGTGAATAGACTGCACTGAACAGAGAGCCAGTTTGGGGATGACTCCACTAATTAAAAAAAAAAAAAGTCTGATTGTAAGCTAATGAGAAAATGACCTTCTCATTTGATTACTTAACAAATAGTTTTATGAGTTTATGGTCTCAATTAACATTTTCAAGAAGTTTTGTTTTCAATGTAGTATTCATGTTGTAAATTATGATCCAATTCAGAGTAAAATAAGCAATAAAGCTTTGTGATTTAAAGTCACTAGCCGTGTGTGTCCTCATGATCCCAGTCACATACAATCAGGATAGATGCAAAAAGAATGGATATCCTGCAGCTCCACCATCTCAAATCTCATCCAAATATGTGACAAAACAAAACAAACAAAAAAACAAACAAAAAAACATCACATCAATCACATGCCCTAACAACAACCCCAACCATTTTTCCTTTTTTCACCAGGTTTCCATCAAAATAATTCTCCGGTGAATTCGTGGGCATCAGATTGCTAAACCCAAATTAAAGTTTTCCCTTTATACGCTGAAGGAAATGGAAACACATCAAACACTGACATAGAGGTGGAAGGTGTCTCACAGTATCAGCTGACGAAACTATTCGGCTGAACTCGAAGAACAAATTAACATGGAACCGTTCAGCGGCAGCTAACAGTGCTCAGCGAGGATTAACTGAGAGTGGCACGATCCCTCAAGCGCTACCTGTCACTGTTTATGCAATCATAATAGAAAATATTCAGGCATTCTCTGATCTACATATTCACCACAGACTGTGGAAACAGTTTGTGAGTATTCAGGCTATTTCAACACTAATTGGGGTGTGGATTTTCATAGTAAGAGCACAAACCTAGCGACAAGTGTTGCAGAATGTGGGGGAACAGCTGTCAGACAGATTGTTTCGCACTCAAACAAGAGACTCATTCCAATTATTCCAGCATTTTAAGAACACATCCTGACAGTTTTCAATGCTTTACAGTGTACTGCATGACTAAGAGAGTACATGTAGAGCAGACAGACCAACATTTGATAGACAACGCTTAGTCAGGTTAATTAGAAAATGTTGCAACCAAATATTAAAGCTGTTCCAAACTTTCTCCAGTGACTGGGTAGTGTAGAATAGTCTGGCTTGAATGTGGTGGCCGACATGTCGGGTGAATTTTTTACCCGTACTCCTTCGAACCCTCAGAATAATTTAACATGACCTGAAGTTGAGGCAGATTTTCCATGGCAGCACAGCCTCATCTTCATCTCAAGAAGCTAAACCCCATCTGATTATATAGTGTGTTCAATTCGCACTTAAACCGCTTCAGCCAGTACCACACTCACCAAAGGTAGACATATTACAATATCTTGATACCAAAAAATCCCACAACATTTCTGGACTCCTTTACAAACCACTTACATTTTTAAAAAATGCTCTAAAAAGGGGAATTCATTGTAACAAATGAGGTCAGCATGCATGAAAAAAGCCAAACGAAACACTCCTACGAACAAGAAAACCCTCCATTTGGTTTAGCCCAGTGCACTAACGCCACAACAATCTAAACTATAGTCCTGCATGGTGGGTCTGAGGAAAAGAACAAACCTGAAACACAATATTTTAAGTGAACTGTAATTTAATGCTAACACCAACAAAAGTCTAGAGCTGTGTCCCAAATCACATACTTCCATTAGTGTACTCAAATGTAGTATACTGCATGCGAGTACACTTACTTGCGTAGTGCGTAAATTTCAACAGTGTAGCATTGTCTCAAATCAGATACTACCATGGTGTACTTGACCGGAAATGATAGTTTAGGAAATGAAAGAGACTTGATAAGACTCCGTTTCGTCCGTCTTTAAGCTCTTTGAAAATGTTTATATTATCTATATATATATATATATATATTTTTTATTTTTATTTATTTATTTTTTAGGGCATTTTAAATATTTGATCATTTCATTTACCAAACTCACTATGAACAAAATCATAGATGTTTAAAAAATACGCAACCAAACTAATATCAGCTCTGGATAATGTGTTTCTTTTTCTCTTAAAGAAAAGGCTCTGGGCCTTGTATGTCTTCATCACATTATGTTTGTATTCTACATTCCGTTACTTAAAATCTTTAGATTATAGATTGTGATTACATTTACCTCAAATACTACTCATTTCTATTTGGAGATAATTGCATCCATCCATCTAGATTTCCTCCGTATTCTTTGCATTGCAGACATATGTAACAACGTTGGTTGTTTTTCTCCGTCTTTTTTTCTCTCTACTCTTTCCACTTGTTCCACCTTTGACACGTTCATGGTGTTAGCCACATCTCTTGGGCTTTCTTTGCAGCACAAACCCAAAGTGCACCAATAAAACATAAAGTCTTATTCTCGCCAGTGGATGTTGTTATACCTCCAACTTTAGAGAGAACTGGCAGTAACAACAATGAGAGCAGTACAGTATGCTGCCAAGCCTGGAGCTTAAAAAACTCACCATTCTCTCAGTCAAAGCCATATATCTCACTGGGAAGCGCTGTACACCTTCAGGTGAATATCATCTTTCTGATCACTTTCCACTTGTTTTCTTTGCCTCTAACCTCGCTCCCCATGCAGTGTCCTTTCGGGGGAGTGAGTTGAAAGTCTGAAAAGAGAGAGAATGTCAAGAGTAGCATGAGCCTTTGATAATTAGACACACTAGCATTTTCTTTCCATGTGCAGCCCCTGCTCAGGGGAGGTCAGGAGAGCCACCTGGCTACAGAGAAGCTTGGGAATCAATGTTATGTTTAAAGCTCTAAACTCAAAAGGCTTATGGCCTCCTGTTAAATGTCTTTTAACTGATTTTCATGTGTTTCTGCCAGCTGTATTATTTTATCCTGTTAGACATTTGTGTGAAATTTTGTCATAGTTGGCGCATGAATTCTTGAGTTATTGATGAGATCACAGTGACCTTGATGTTTGATCAATCAATTCTAATCAATTCATACTTTAGGCAGAGAGGATGTTTGTGCCAAATTTGAAGAAAGTCTCTCAATGCACAAGGCATTGTGTTGATAAGACCAGGATGGACGGACGGACAGACAAACAACCCAAAACATGATGCCTCCAGCTCTTGACTATCGCTGGAGTGGAGGCATAAGAATTGGTCTCAGGTATTGCCCACTGTATTCACACAGTATTTGCTAGAGGTCAAGTACTTGTGTGATGTATTTCTGATTGCTGTGCCGAGGAGGTTTACCAGAGGACAGCTGAGGACATCCCGTCACTCATACAAATGCCAATGCCTGGTTCACTTGAGCTTGGATAATGTGATGGTTATGCATGTTTCCACACAGATTAAAAAAAAATTTAAAAAAAATAGCCAGATCAATCAAACAGCATTGCATTTGAGGAGAGTGAAAAATAATCTCAATCAGGAGCTGGGAGGAATAATATAATTAATAAGGCATTTAAATTAAGTTGGTGTATAAGCACATGGGGCTAAATAAACCAGCTAAACCAAATAAACCAGCCAAAAGGGGAACGGCTGATGAATTGTGGGATACCCTTTACTGTTTATACTAAGTTTAAGTTACTCTGCCTTGTCATTTTTAGAAGTAAACTTGCACGTTTATAAGATCCAAGTTTGAGTTTTGGAACGGACCCTCCATCCAACTTTACACTGGGTATCTGTAATCATGTAAAAGTTTTTAAAAAAAAGTTTTCTATGCAGATGATGAACGTGAAACAGGTATTAAATTCCCAATCCACACTGTATTAAAAAGGTCTTAAATTTATCTTGGTGAGCCCTGCAGAAACCCTGTTACACTTCCTGTTTATAATCCAAAAGCAGCATAGGAAAGACAGTGGGCAAAACTTAAAACATGCATTCCAAATTGATATAATGAGTAATAATTAAAAAAAAAATATTAGGAGCAAAAAGAATCCATGCAATTAGTTTTACTGCTTTACATTTGCTCAACACATTTTTAACAGTACCAGTCCAATACAACGTCCAGTTCTTCCTGAAATGCTGATATTCTCATCTATACAGTCATGTATCTGCAGTGTTTGAAGCCAGGTGGATTTAGAGGCAACAAAATTAGATATTGTATGTGTGTATGTGTGTTTAAACATTTTATTGTGACTATCCCTGAACATGTATAGAACCACACTGTGACATTTCTTAGTAGCTTAATTCATACTTAAAATAGTAACATATTACATGTAAAAGACACATAATCCCTATTCCATATTCCTGTAAGTAAAGTGAGTGAAAACCAGGCGAAAGAGTCCAGAGCTCAGAAGATTATTAGTAGGATTCAACATGTAGCGGTGTATTTGGTTGATCATAACCATCTGAACTCCCCTTATCTCCGCTATGGTGGCCGCTTAAAAACAGTAAAAATGCCGTCCATCCTGGGATACTGGAAAAACATGGTGGTGCAGCATGGTGCACTCTGTGATAGAGGACCGTAGATGTAAAAGGCTCATTTTAAAGTAAGAAAAACACAGACACTGTTATTTTTAGGTGATTATACTGCATACAGACTTCTGAATAGCCCATTTCTGCTCCTAACGTGGAACATGGTAGAATAAATGTAACTGAATATTGCTTTCAAATATACTGCACAGCTCACCGTTTAATTATAAGTGGGTATTAATTTTCTTTTGCTCTTCCTCCACAGGAAGGTCAGAGTTCACATTAAGCTAAAAAAGCAGCTTCAGACCTGGCCGACACGTCTTGCTCCAGGACACCTCGGCAGGACTCCTGCTCCCTGAAACCGATGCTTGTACTTGCGGAGTGGCCTCATTACTCATTTCACCATCTTAGTTAACCGTGGGTGAGGGTGGATTATCTGCAGTATGTGTGGTAGCCTCATATGTCTGCTGACCTTGACTTGTCATTTTTCCCAGCACCCCCCCCCCCCCACCCCCCCACACACACACACACACTCCTACCTCCTCCACGTAGCCAATAAGATACCAAATAACCTTAATTAATGGCATTTCACCTCCTCTCTATTTTCCATCAGTCTCTCTAAAACCCCCTGGAGCTCTCCTCTGCCCAGAAACATTAAATATTCATATCTCCATCATTTTAATATTTAAATCAATCAAATGGATTGCGCCGGATAAAGCTAACAGCAATTATCTATGCAGTGATAGAGAGATTTATTTGGTGTCATGAGTGACAGTTGGTGAAACATGAGGCTGACTGTCTGCTGCTCTCCCTCTTCTTTGCCTATTCTTCTTTTCTTTTTTTTTGTCTTTTTTTTTTACAACAGCACATCTCTAAAGGCTTCTCTTAACTTGAAAGAGAATCGCTGGCACAGCTTATAAAGAGTTCTGAAAGTGAGCTATCCACTTTTAACAATGTGCCACAGACACTCTCGCAGTGTCAAACTTTGCAAGCTGTAGTGCTATTCAGTAGATTTTATGGATAAAATGGCCAAAAGAGCTAAAGTGGCAGCTCTGTTTTTTGAGATTTAATGATTATGTTACCCACACACGCTTGATTCCACTATTATTTGGGATTCTTGGATACAGACTGCTCTATATCAGCCTGTAGAGAGGCTGTAATCTTACATTACCACTGATATCACAAATACAAGCCATGGGCATTTCACTTTCACTTCTTCTCGTGTGAGAGAAAGTAAGATATCTCCATTAGGAGGAAAATTTGAAACCTGAAAAAAAGACATCCTCAATCAATTATTCAGTATAATGATAAATCAATCCAGATGCTGAAGATCTATTTCAGCATATCGATGGTGAGATATCTGGTTAACTTCCCTATAAATCAAGCTTATACATATCATGATGGATTAATAAGGAATTGACTGTATGTGATGATTCCTCAGGCGTTTATAGTCATGGAGATTATCAATTTTTTCCTCTAAACTTTACATATGTTCCTATATTTTTCACTTAAAGCAGCAATAATTTATGTTTGTAAAATAACCCTGTCATGTCCAGGGTGTGGCCCACCTCTGTTTAATGTCAGCTGGCATAGGCTCCACCCCCACGATCCTGCAAAGCATAAAAGGTTATAGAAAATGTTTGGATGGGTTTTAGTCTTTTAGTCAACCTGACTGTATGGAGTGTATGCATCTTTTGAGGGGCGGGGTCTACTGACAGTCTCTGGTATACAGCATATTTATTTTAGATTCAAGAAATAGTCTGTCAAACTATTTATTCAGCCAACAGCAATGATTTACTTACGATTATATAAAGTAAAAACTGCAGATGAAAACAAACTTTTAATTCCAGGCTTTCTGAAGGCCGTCCTCCTGGACGTCTGAGTTCTCATTATTATTTCTCACTCCAGGCCTTCGAGTCAGTGAATCAGACCTTAAAAAATGATGTGAAAAAGATGCTAAAACGTTTAATAAAGGTGAAGGACCACACCCAACCCTGCTGGACACAACCAGAGGTTATATAACCCCGCCCTTTGACCTCACCTGTCTTTTCCCTCCAAACAACAGAGAACAAAGAGAACCAATGTGAGTTTCAAATTAACTTTATAACCTTATGTTATGCTATTCTTTTAGCACGTTTATATTAATTTACCTTTCATGATTGCCCGCTGTAAATGCCTGTTCATGTCTTAGCAGATATCCCTAAGTTTAACTCTTGGTGTCAGCCTAGAAGAAATCAGAGATGGTGGAAGCATTAATGAGTAAGCATAACCTTATTTCACAGTAGATAATTAGTATTTATATTCGATTGGTATGATGGGTGATTGTACAAATTGTGCAATCACCCATCCATCTATCATCCAACTGTTTGAATAAAGTGTGAAATGGCTTGCTGGATCCCTCGTTTTTAAATGTTCACACTACATCAGATGTTCAAAGACTGAACCAACATTAACATCATTGCAGTTTTTTTCAGAAACTACAGTCAGGTAAAGACTGTTGGCGTAAAAACATTCATTCTTATCCCATGAGTTTAGAATTACTGTAGCATGTGACTGAACACTGTACCTTTGCAGAGTTTGGACTTTGCAATGAGCTGTAAAAATGCTTCCCAAAACACTGGTTTCTGATGGTTGCATCATGAAAACAATTACATTTCAAGTAGGTGACGCCATGTTTATGGGGCAAAAGACACTAAAGCATCTGTCTGTGTGGTCTCCTACCACACTTGTATGAGGGACTGTACTTTAAGGCCTTCAGAATGTAACACCCCTAACCTCTGACAAAGCCTCTGCATGAAAAATACATTATATGGACACATTCTACATCTTAAAAGAATATTCTTTTTTTATTCTGTGTATTAAAAACCTTTTTTTCTTCCTGATCCTTTTTTAAATCGTGGAATGTGCATAAGTAATTTGGTTGAAAGTGTGTCATTCCTTTTGCAAATGCATGAGCTCTCACTGTTTTAAAAAAAAAATCACCTTCCCTTTATTTGATTTAAAAAATGTTCAGGGAAATTCCCTTCAACTCCTCCAAAATTCCCACATATATTCACTCCAACACACTATAAAAACTCTATTGAACAATATCAGCCATTAGCCAGTTTAATTGTGAAATAAATGGTCAGTTTAAATTCATTGTTCTCTTGGGCGTTTCTTTTCATTTGAACGCTATTTCTGGAGATTTCTACTTAATCTCTTTTCGTCATTACGATAAATATCCTGGGATTAAACGTGCAGACACTTCAGCAGAGGAATGGCAGGTGCCCATGGTCTGGTGGCGCATTACTGTGCTGCGATTGGTGTTTTAACGCGTCACCAGTGGGCGCCTCTTCCTGCGCACAAAGAGAGCAAAGCCTGGGGATGCGCACAATGTGAGTCTCGGCTCAGAGGCACCGCTGTCCTCTCTGCGTCTTGGCAGCATCTTGAGGAGTGTAATACGAGGAGGTCGAGGATCATTCTTCATCGCGTTTCAACGCTCATCATCGTCAGCCTGCAAACTCCCTGATTGTGGAATTTACTCTCAGTCCCGTCGTTTCAGACCGAGAGACGCACTTAGACGGAGCAGAATTTAAACTGCAAGAGCGGAGAGCAATCTCTTCTTTGGCTGCTCTGCTCGGCAGAACAAGAGTTGCTGTGAGAAATGTCACCCGCTCACTCGAGCCTGAAATAACACATCCACCGGATACTGGAATTACAATCAAAGCAGTTTAATGAAGAGGAAAAAAACTGCATCCTAGAACAAGTAGTAAGTATCTGGTTGGAAATCGTCCCTGGCATGCTTTCAAGTTATTTTCCTGCCTTTTTTTTATTTTATTTTAACATACGCAGAAAGAGCTGTGTGCTGTTAAGTTTGCAGCTTTTGCTTTTGCAGAAGGAAAAAAAAATACAACTTCATTTGACACAGCGCAAAAAATAACCTTAAAACCAACATCCCCGTGTCGAGATGTCTTCATCTAATTCATCAGAATCGGAGAAAGGCGCACAGACACAGAGGTGCACACTGTTTGCGGTCACACATGCACGATGCTTATGATTGCGTTTCTAGACGAGCCTCAAATGGTTTGGATGGTCCTGCTGGGATTTCTACTGCTGGGGCTCATTTCCCTCATCTAGGACAAAGTCCATATGGTGCTGCTCCGCTCAGTCACACAGAGAAACGGCATCAGGAGTAAAGCTCCCTCTCTCTAACTTGTTCAAGGCAATCATTGCAGTCTCAGTAGAGGAGAAGAGGGTGAAGATGTACATTTAAATGTCGATTTAATGTATTTTCATGTTAACCAACGTCAAAATATTCACATGATTTCATCAAAAAAATTATTTATTTTTAAATTAAACCTCACAGGATTTCCACAGGGGACTTTTACTAGATAGCTTAATACAAAAGCTCAGCTTTCTGCTCGTTTTTCTTTCTGGAATACCTACAATTTTGGCCACCAGTGGCTCTGCACACAAGTGCTCTTTTTTTCCCCCCCACCCAGTCTGCAAAAGGACAGACCCAACAGTGAAAGAAAAAACTGCCCAGTCTTCTCCATCTTCAAAGTATCCTCCTATTCAGCGGGGATAGTAAACGTTCCCCCCTCTATTCCCGTTTACTGCACATATTTCGAGCAATAGCCAAATGAGAGGTGAAACACGCCTTTGAAACCACGCAGTGATTATGCTATAACACACCAATATCCAGAATTGCAGTGCCGAGATGAAAATCCATTTTTGATTGAACAAAGAGTGGCAATTACACTCTACAGCCAGTTTCAGGGGGGGGGGGGGGGGGGGGGGGGGGGGGGGGGGCTGTGAAATGGATTGAATAGCATAAAAATGTAAAGAGCCTGTCATGTCTCCCGTTCCTCATCCTTGACCTGCAGTCATGTGTTTGTGGCTGCATCTGGGATGGAGAATCTGGGGATGTGGCTGGCTGATGATGGGGTTGAGGGATGGATCGCTGCTCCCCTCTCTTTTAAGTGCACTTACTCTGTTGCCCCTGCGTTAGGCAGCAGCTGAGGGATGCTGCCGTGCTTAACATCGGAGGCAGTCACTGGGGGCATCCTGCTGTCTTCCAGAGATTTGCACATTAAAATAGAAAGCTTTGTGATGCCCGCTCAGCGTCCTGTCCAGATGTTTAGTTCCACTGTAGTAAATGGATGTTTAATATGTGAAAAAAAATCAGAGGAGGTTATAACATTGGTGAATGTACAATTTCTTTTTCTTTGTTTTGTGCAAAATTCCTCATAGCAACAAATTTGAAGTGCAAAAACGAGCCCTAATTTTAGTTGAATGCTATTTCACAAGCATATATATTATTCTCTTTTATATTGCATTCACATGTGACCTTAGCCATAGTTCTAATCATGCTGTTTTATTCATATGTGCACAGTGTGACTTGTCAGTCCTATGTGTGATGTGGCTACTTTTTTTTTTCCAGCCCTTAAGGCGGTGCTTGAAACGAAATGGAAGAAACATCTCAGGAGAGGATATGCATTCAACCAGTCCTTTCATGAATGTTAATGTAACAGCTGTTTAGATTGGGTTGGGGGCAATTACAAGAAATGCCTTTTTATTTTTTAAACCCTATTGCATAATTTGCCACGAGACGCGTTGCTCATTCTCCTGAGGTAATGGAAGAGTTATGGCGCAATCGATGGCCAACAATTACTCATACTTAGCTTCTTCTTTGCACTTTCATTCAAGTATTTCACTGTATTCTATGAAACAAAGACATATTAAGCTCTGAATTTATGTATCAATCGCCTCACTTACTTTTTTTTTTTGTATCCTCCGTGGTTCATGTGAAATTTATGCGGGTCTACATTTTGAGTAAATTAGGAGGCAATCAGTTCAATGTTGACGGAGGATTTTTCATTCATTTATAAAAGCATAGAGCAGCTGTGGATTCAGATGGAGTCCATCCCTGGTGGCGCGTCCTTGTCTCCCAGGTTGTCTTGCGGAGCAGTTTAATGTTGATGGCTGCAGATAGTCATAAAGACAATAACTTAGTGTAAATGAATGCATCATATACCATAATGGCCTCATACCCAGTGCGCCAGTGGTGTGCAGTTTTGACAGAGTGAGGTTTTTTGTTGTCATGATGTGATATATTTGGATCTCTCTGTGAATCGCCTGTGATCTGAATACAAACCATGAGCGTGTGCACCCTTATCACAGCAGCTCTCTCCTCTCCTCTCCCTCCTTTATTAGATTCTTTTGCAATTATGGTGCCCTCAGGGGGAAATGGATGCCTTTAACCACCTTTCCTATCAATTATGTGCCAAACAACAGCCCCACTAACCAAGAAGTCATCTAATTTACTCTGGAATGCGTTTAGCCAATGACTTCCATTAGGTTTAGCTTCTATGGAGGTGAAAGCGTGATGCCTCATTACATTTGGCAGAGCAATCTTTTGCTCATCATTTCGGTTGAGCTGAGGAAAGAAAATGCCATCTCACGTTCATCACCAAATCCCAGGAGGTTTTTTTTTCTTCTTCTTTCTTTTATTCAGTTTTCTTAGTGTCCAGAGTTTATTTTGTTCTTTTGCTTTTGGATTTGTAGAAGCTTCAGCTGAAAGATTTGACTCCGGTGCAGTGTTTTGAAGGTCAAAAGTGATACAGTGCTTTCTTCAATTTTTGTAGCTCTGAAATGGCTTTGCGATTGACATGAAACACTTAAGTTCTCCATTGAGAGCCTCTGAAAAAGCTGTCAGATGAAAATGAAAATTCTTAATACAGGGTGACACATTGTTCTTACACAATGGCTGGAAAAAACAGGGATATATTGGGCCTTTTAATGGCCCATTAATTCAAAAACAAATCAAATGAAGTGTTCTAATAGGAAACTTGTCACTGCATGTTTTACAGGCTGCAGTATGAAGCTGTGCTCGCTAGAAAAAACTTCCATCATGTCAGCAGAGACAGTGTGCCATGAACTATACGTAACACCCAAGTTGCGAAGAAAGCCTTTTTGAGGAGATTTTCCCTCCAGGATCTTGAAGCTCTTTGGACTGATTGGTCGGGATGACGAGGTCTGATCCTCCTGAAAGTGGATCACAGTTAATGCTGCACTCACACTGAAAAATGCAGCACACACTTTTTGGCCCCAGTAGAATCTGAAACTGTGTAATCCAATGTGATGGGTTTTTAGAGTGGCAAAAACGCCCCCCAAATTTTGAAAGACACCAGGAAATCCTCTCTGAATCTTGCTGTGCCTGCAACCACACCTGATAAGAAACAATTACTGGGACCAGGACAGCTGAGCTAAGCCAACAATTACCCTTAAATTATGATCAAGCAAATTGGATGTGCTTTGGGTGTGCTCAGCAACCACGATGCTGCCTCCTCTTACCCCTCCATAAGATTATGTAGCCATGATTTTCATGCCAAACCACAGCCACAATGTAACAGCTACAAGTTGCTGAAACAAGTGAGAAGTTAGTATTTAGGTCTGTTTCAAGAATTCCAAAGATAGCCCCGGTTTAATCCGCGCAACAGGGTTGTGCGGTAAGAATGAGGGGTTGGGTTGAATTCTTAATCCTGGAGAGGCGTATCAGTTTCCGCTTACTGTGATGTAGGTCAGAGCTTGAGCAAAGCCCCTCCTGTGCCGCTAATACTGCAATTACAGTCGTAGGGCTCTCATTCCAACTCCGTATAAGAAAAGTCGAGCGGCCATTTAGGTCATTGATCACTTGTTATAGGTTTGATTTCTGATGCAACAATTTGTGGACGATCAGAGCTCCTTGGATATATTAATACTGTGATCATATTACTGTAATTGCTATAAAACAGCAGTGGTGCATTATGGGGGCACTCCAGAAATTGAGTATCATGTTTCCAAAACCTTGGGGAAGTCACAAGAGACATATCAGTGCATGAAATTATGAGACATCCTGACTTTTAGTCCCTTTCATGGGTCAAGATCCAAAACCACTGGATACTATATTTCTGACATATTTTCTACTGCAGCCTGTAACAGAGGCTGTTCATCTTTGTCACTAATTACTTCATACTTCCAACCCTTTCAAAAGTAATTGCATTACTGTTACTCATTAGTCAACAGGAACATTACATATTTATGCCACTTGTTATTTCCCTTCACTCATGCCCGGCTCTTTCAACAACGCCATGCCTTAAAATAACTCCCACAGTATTTAGAATATATAAATAGAAAACAAGACATTGTTGGTTTCACAAGCAGCAGAACAATAGTTTCATTGAAAATGATGATGTTCCACTATTTGTGATGTCTCTGTCAGTCAATAAAGTGAGGCAGCAAACTCTGACGTCTGGCAGAATCAACAACCTTAACTTTATCCACAATTTTTTTCAATCTATAGTGTTGAATTCAAAATGATTTATAACGTAGGTGTCATGATTATCTGTCCATAGCTTTCTCCATCTCCAGAGAATATTAATGCTGAAACAGCAACAGGGCCTGAAATGTGGTGTGTGATGGTGCATTTCATGTCTGCGCTCTGGTATTTTGCGCCTTTTATGCAGTCAGTTTTGAATTCAAATAGATTATTAAAGATTTTTTTTTTACATCTAATGACATTTTGAAAAGTGAGAGCCCTAATATTTACTGGTCATCACACCCAGCTTAACCTCTGATTACTGCATGTAGCACTTTAAGGCATCACTTAACGTAAGTGATTCCTCTCTTCCTCAGGGCCCTGCCATAAGCTAATGTTTCCCAGACCAGTCTCTAAAGTTTTATCAACCGTCCAGTCCGGCTTCTGGTAAAACCGTAAACCAGCCCTCCCTTAAAATGTCAAAGTAACAGCATGAGGAATAGCAACTGCAGTACAGTTAATCCATTTAAAAATGCAGCCTCTTACACTATGTGTTACTACCTAAAGTACCGCCCTGCATCACACTGTTGTAATGCATTACAGTCCAATGCTGTATTCTCCTGATGACAGTAATGTTAAGCACATATTCAGAGTCCTTGTCTCAGACTCCACAGGCACCTCCAGAGCCATAAAAGACATGCATATATTGTCACAGGCTGAATAGTGATTCCTCTAACCTGTATAATTGTTGTAGTGCTCCTTTAAAAGATAAATCCGTCCATAGAAAAGCTATAAGTTCACACATTTCTGTCGTCCTCCATTGTTGTTTCAGTTCATGTTAACAGATGACAATTTAATATGCTATTGTTTATTGCCTTTTCCGCTGATCTGAGGGAATGACATGCAAATAAAAAATGAAAACAGTCAGTTTGCTTACATTCCATCGGCCGCCAAACCCTTTCTTGGAGTATGAAGTGGCATTTTGTGGAGAGCTGGTACACAGTCTGCCAGCTCCTATTAATAGTCAAATCGGGAGAGAGAAGTATCTTTTGAGGTCAATCATTTCCTTCCTCACTTCTCTTTAAAGCCGCAGAATTGAGCTTGTTAGGCAGGATGAGAAACATGCGCGGCAGAAGAAAACACTCATTTAGCAGCTGTTTCTTCTTCTGTGCCACCTGAAAATCGCACTGGCGGGTTTTAATCCTCAGGTTTTTGTCTGCCGCTGTCGCTTCTCAGTTCCTCAACATCCACTTTCTCTTCACTTACAGTAACTCCTTAATAATTTGAACCAATTATGTAACTTAGCTGTGCTATAATCATGTTTTTTGCTCGTGAATGCTTGTCGTATTTGGATCAAAATGTCATATTTTAATCACTTCTATAATTACTTTCCCCTCAGATTAAAATTCTTGTATTCAAGGGAGAGTAATCCATTTACAAGCAATTGGATGAGAGTCGGCAACTAAAGATGATGTCACCATGGAAACAAATTGTTCTGCTATCAATCACTGGATGCCTTGCAGGTAAGATGTTTTAACACATTATATATGAGTCTCACTTCACTTGTTGTCGTGGTTTATGTCACATCAGCATCTCAGATAATAAATATTATGCATATCTATTACAGTTTAAAAAAAATTCTATCTATGAAATCTAATCTAAATGCTTTATAAATAGCTAGAAATAGCATTTCTTTCTCAGTAAGCACTGTTTGCACAATGTTTCACCCATTTGTGTTTTAAATAAAACATCTCCCTCTGCACCAATCATATTAAGCTGCAGCCATCGCATGTATAAGCATGATGCCCTTCACCGTTCTCTAGAGTGGTGTCCTACTGTACATATACAGTACACCATCGGGGACAAATGGGAGTCCGATCCCATCCCTGTTTATAGCCTGTCCAGATCATTATCAGGATCCATGCAATGAATCCAGCCCTGCAATTTAGCACAATCTACTTGCTACCATGCTTCATTTTGCCCTTGCCTGGCCACCTGGGATTTGAGCAGGAGAAGAAGAGACACTCCACCAGAATGTCAAGCCTTGTTCAAATGACATTGTAAATCCCTATGAATGTTATTCAAATTGGCTCATGGGTAATTCACACCCGCTACTCAAGGGAGCGAGATCCAAGCGGTCTCACCTTCCTAGCGGACAAATGTTTTCGCCAGGGCCTTGGTTGCTGCCTATAGGTGCTAGTTCGTAATCAATGTTGTGAAACCCTCAAAAATCTGATAACAATCATTGTAACATCTGAGGTGACATGTCTGTCTGTATGTACTCGGCGGTGGCCTGTGAGGTCATTAGGTACATCAAGACTTGAGGACAGAGAGTTTTTACACTTTATCGCTTCACTTCTTTCTTCTTAGTGGTTTCCGTACGCATTTGTCGTGCCTTGCTTGATTTGTAAGCTACACTGCCCTCAACCATTTCCGGTGGTAATGCTCCAGTTCCTCCGTCTCGTCCGGATCTGTAAGCTCTTCAAAAATGAGTCCAGTTACATTCAGACTGAATGCAGAAGGCTCTGCCACGGAAGCCAAAAAGGGGCTTTTCTAATGACATCTTTGACTGGGAACACCAAGGGTGTTCATACATTACACACACACACATTCAGATATCATGTGTGAACAAAGTCATGGAACCTTATGATGAAAGATGAGACTTTTTTTCTTTAGAGAGAAAGCCTGTTAAGATTTGAACACAACAGAAGATCATAAATAAATAGATCATAAATGGGCCTTTAGATGTTAGTCTGCATGACACTGTCTTCACATAGTGGAATAACTGATTTACTAGAGGTGACTGAATTTGAAGCCAAGTTTAAATTCTCCATATTTTTCACTGACCACCAAGAGTTGCCATGATTTGTTTTCACAATCTACCACACGGCGAAATAAAAGTTGATTCCCTGACATATTAGCACCGGTTAAAACCACGTGTAGAACTGCTAGCCACATGCCGCAATCTGTTAGCAGCGCGATATTAATTAGGCCTACTCGGTCCGTCTGTTGACGCCGCTTTCATTTAGCACCAGATTGTGTTCCACATCCTTTCCTTTTAAGCTTCTGGCAGATGAGCGCATCCTTATGGCCTCAATTAACCAGTGCATGCAGAGTATGACATAGATATTCCGAAAATATCACTCTGCTTTATTTATCAACCCTGTCACTTACAGGGAATCATTAATTACTGAGGAAATATGTGGAAATTGGTTTTCTACAACGGTGATCAACGATTGCAGACTTAAGCACTCGCCTTTAATCCTCAACTGCTTATCTGTCATAATGATATTGTTCCTGGGAAGTAATTAACTCTGAACATCTCAGTTTCAGGTGTTTCTTATTTACTTGAATTTTTACATGGGAGTTTTGATTTAGGGAGTTAATTAATATCTTGGACAGTATAGCAAAAATATGATGATTTATAAAGATGATAAAATGTCAAAGCTTGCAGGCATGCCACTGTGGAAAACAGCTCCTGCTTGCAAAATTGGGAGTTGCAAATATAATCAGTGTTTTTGTGCCTCAGGTTTTGAAAAATGCAGCAGCTACAGTGAAACAGATAGCGAATGTGTCAGCACTACCATTAACGCCTAACAAGGGCGTATTGCACTAAATGCAAAGGAAGCAAAGGGTGTAAACAATACATCTGGAGGATTGGCCTAATTTATTTATTTGCTTTTCTTTGGAAAGAGGAATATTATTCAGAGAATGGGAGAAAATATAGTCTACTGAAAAATTTGTATATACTGAGGTTCATGAAGTTACATATTTTCAGCAAGATTAACTGTTTTTCGTCACGCTGTCTGTGCTTTTGCTGTATTCTCCCAGTATTTTCTCTTCAGGTCAAAGAGACAATTTTCCTCGCTTGTACTGCTATACACTTTCTCCCCTCTCCCCAGCCTGTACAGAGGATGTCATATTTCAAGGGCCAAGATGGAGGACGGAGCCAAGTGACCTCATTTTACCGGTCAACTCCCCAGACCAGCGTGCTACCATCACATGCGAGGCAGAAGGCAGCCCTCCTCCACAGTACAGGTAAATTACCACATCAAAGTTACATTCCCCCGCAAGCCTCGGCACAATCGCCTCCCATCTTTGACTCAGCGTTCGCATCACATGGTGAAAACCCATCGCTGCTTAATTGGTTGTGACTCTTCACTTCGGCTTTCGTGGCAATCAAAGCCAATGATAGCGTTGATTGCTACAGATTTTTTTTTTTGTAAAGAACGTTTTCTGGACATAAATATTCGAGAGAGATTAGGCGCCATCCAGCTGAAACACAGGCTTCAAAGAGCAATTGCTTAATTGAGCGCCAATTTCTCGTTGAACAAAGCTTATCTGCACAATGATGTAGTCAGGTTGATGTGGCTGATGAATTTGCTAGCGCCTCGGATATGATTGCGGTTAACTTAATTAATGATAAGATTTAAGCCACTGTACGGCTAAAGGTGAGGATTTATAATGTGCACTGCTTAAGAAATCATTAGGGGGGAAAAGGAGATGTCGGTGATTCATTTGCACAACAGATCCTTTAATATCTCTCTGGCTCTTCCTTAGCAGTGCAGGGAGCCTGCCTGAAAATGGCAGCTGGCGATTTTTTTTTTTTGGTGGTAGATTGTGTTTCGGAGCTTTGTCAGCACCATGTAGATGCACAGCAAGCAGGGGAGAGGCAATAACCTTGTGAGTGACATTCTGTTAAATGCTTACATTTCCTATAATGTGTCTGGGATGAAAACATGGTCCAGGCACAGCAGCAGGGGGTATCATTATACTTGTTGTGCAACCGGAGCAATCCCAGGATGAAGCCGAAACTATCAGTTGCATTATTTCACCTGCCACTTAAAACATTCTGGCATTCACTGCTGTTGCTGAAGAGGTTTCCTCCTTTGGGTCCATCCCAGGTCTAAAGCAATAGTGTGAAATGATGTTGGTGTCAGTGTGATCTGCAACTTCTTCGCCAGCCGAGCAAGCATATAATATTGTAAGAGCAGTTGGGCTCACACTATCACTGTGTTAGCCACATATTAAAGCTACACAAATCAATATTTTATATCAACAATGGATTAAAGAACTATCTGTAATGTAAAGGACAAACCATCAGAGATTTATGACAACTCTGCTTTTCTCTCCATCTCATTCTTTTGGTTTTACATCCACTAAAGGCCCATTTATGCTCCCTCTATGTACGTAAACGGGTTTGTCTATCAGTAAACGGTCTATCTGTCAGCGTCTACATACTTCCATACATCCTTCACGTCGACATCGATGCGAACGCAGTCAGGGCAGTTTTCAAAGTTTTAAAACTTTCGACAACAACAAATATGGCGACAGACAGAGGAGGTTGTGATAATGTATCTAGTAAATACAAAGCAGCAAAAGTGGAGGTAACGATGTACTTGGCGGTGGTCTGTGAGGTCATTAGGTACATCGAGGTACTTTCTTCTTCGTTGTTTCCGCACATATTTGTCTTGCATGAATCGTCGCTACACTGCCCTCACCCATTTCCAGTGTTATTTCTCCATTTTGTCTGTCTCGTCCTTATCAATAAGCTCTCTGAAAACGTACCCGATTATGTACGGAATGAACACAGAAGACGTGTGGAAGGTTCTGCCATAGAAGCCAAAAAGGGGCGTTTCTAATTGACTGGTCATTTTTGACCGGGAACACCCAATAAAACACCCAAAATTTACTAAAAAGTCTCCAAATGTGTTTTGTTTACCTGATTACATCCGGATGAATGCAGAAGATGTACAGAAGGCTCCATCTGGATCCGTATCCATCTTCAACATTGAGCATAAATGGGCCTTAACTTTTACTTGTTTGTTTTAGTCTCACCGCTTAATAAACCCTGGGTCCAGCAGAAGAAGGCAGCTCTGATCAATCAACGTTAGGCTACTTCCCCAGCACAAAGTGGCAAGCAACATTAACGACTAGTAAACATTGTGATCCTACCGCCACCCTGGAAGAAAGATGCTTCCTCTGTTAATTTAACTGAGATTTGTTCCAGTTTTGTGAGCTTCTTGAGGAGTTTAGTGAAACTTTTCTAGACTTTACTTGATATTAAGCAGCTAAAGTAGGGAGGTGGAGACCAAAACAATAAACAGTAATAATAAACAATAGGAAACAATAGTTTGATATCACATTAGCCGCTAAAACATTATCCATATCAGCTTGACCAGGCAATAATTGTTAATATGTGTGAATTTTTTCTAAGTAGATGAAACAAACAAAAACTGATTCACCTTTAAGTTCTTTGACTTTAAATTTCAAATAATGCGATGGACTGCGTTTTTTTGTTATTGATTAAAACACACTGCAAAATATATGCCACTCACGGAGATCCGGTGATGAAAATATTTTTTGTGATCCTATATCCTGCTTCTATAGTGAGCCTTCGTAGCTCATCTCTTGCTTTGTCTCTTTCTTTCATGCATTCAGCTTCTGTTTATAGCAAAATAACACACATGTCAATCTCATGATTTTCACATAGGTCAGCAGTTCCACTGTTTGGAGTCTGTGCTCTAAATAATGAATGAAAAAAAGTCTGAAACCTGGTTTCAAAGGAAGAACTGATGTTTGAGTGAGCAAATGCTTACCACTGTGGATTGACACATTTGGTAATGCTTTTAAAGACATTGGATTTCTACCATTAATTTTACTTTGAGGAAGGAGTCTTTTTAAAAAAAAATCTTTATTTGGTTCGCATCAGCTTTTCTGATACTGATTGTCCTTGACTTGTTTCCCTTCAGGCAAGGAGAGGTCTTGTCCTGATGATAAAACAGAGAGCATAAATTCTTGGCAATTTATTTCACTAAAACTGAAATTAGAAGCTCAAAATGTCCTGAGCTGATAGATAAAATGCCTTTAGGAAGTGGCCATGCTGTGACTTTCACCAGAGTCTGCAAACTATGAACGGGCATGGACCTTGCAAATCACTGTTGCAAAAAACTGTATTTTTATAATTAGATATGCCAACCAGGAGGGTATTACACTCTGAGCTCCACACTTAATTTACTCAGTTACCGCAGCTATTAAGAAAAAATCATCCATTTGGTTTAATATCTATTGAAAAAAATTGGGTCACTTAATATTGAATTTGTCACAGAAGGTGATGTTGTTCCTTGTCAGGGAGGCACTGCAGCAGTGAGTATGTCGGTTCTCTTGCAGTTGAGTGTTTCAGCTTATCATACTGTCATACTATCATACTGTAATAAAATATATGCATAATGAAGATGTCATTATTATTCAAATATTACCTGAATTCAATGGACAGTAGACAAATATACCAAAGGGATAGTTTTCCAGCACAGCTGCAATGAACTGTACCATATAGCATGTAGTGATACCAGGTACCATAGAGTATGTTATTAGTAAACATACAGCTGCCTATGGACATATTTTTGTTATTTAGACAGTATGTTAATTAGGTTACAATATGATAGTTAAATAGTTCTCTTTAAATAAGAAAAGAGAAGAAAAGAAAATGTCAACAAAATGTACAAAATTGCTACACATTTGTGTGTCAGTATTTTTGAGTATTTACAGCAGGCAGATTGTGGCATTGAGACAAAATAAAATACCCTGCTCACTGTTCAGAGTTATGGAGGTAATAGTAGGTAATGTAGCTCAGAGGAGTTTCTCAGGATTTTGGCTGTACGCAAAACTTTTCAGTAGGATCAAGTCAGTGTTGGATTTGGTCTTTTAATGGCATTAATTTACGGTAAGAAGAAAATATGATCAGCAGCCATATTGTTTAATTGGGGTAAATAATTACCAGTAAGTATGTCAGAGTTGGCCCAGCAGACCAGAATGTTTTGTTCGAACTGGACAAGACCCAACAAGGGTGTGCAAAAAAAACAAACCCCTGAAGCGTAAAATAAACATTTCCTTACATAATTGATCCTGTAATAAACTGAAAATGACAAATATTACAGATAGAGGTGGTCATGTAGGGTTAGAGAAGTCTTTAGAGAAGTTTTAAAATTCTATCTAGTTTATTTAAATACTGAAGCACCGATGGCAGATAGGGTAAAATGAGAAAATCAGGCTGTCATTGCGTTCATGCTCATAACCTTGTCTTTTAGCTTCATACTGTCTGATTTTTTCCCTCTCTTCTTCTCCTCACCCACTCGCTGACACTGTGAAAATACGAACACAATCCTGACAGTTCCTCACTTGACAAATAGTCCATTGTAGCGCCGCGGAGCACACGCCACAGCCCAGAGCTGTGCTTTATGAATACACCTGTCACTGTGTTTACTATGAATCTGCTGTAACACACGATCAAGGGCACCGCAGTGATTGGAAAAGGGGAATAAAAAAAATAGATAAAAAAAGGACTCTGGCTGGTGTCTGCTATCATGCCATGTGACTTCAGGCTGACGTATGACTTTACCTTTGTTTACTGGTCGGCGCAGTGTAACAGGGACAGAAATAGACCTGGGTGGGTGATTAAAAACTTTTTATTTTTTTAAAATTTTTATTGAAATCAATCTTTATCCCTTGGAGGGCCACTTGTCCCTTTATAGTGAGACAAAATCCTACGATGTGCTCATTTTAAAACATGCAATATCTTGAGGAATGCAGACATGTGGCCTTAAATAGAGGCTAAATTTGAGCATTTATAGAACGCTGATATATGGAAATTAATCCGCATGTGCTCATTGAACGTGTGTGTCTGTGTGTGTGTGGGTGTGTGTATGCATGCACATTTATTATGTGTCACTATGTCACAATTTCCACTAATTTTCTCATGCAGATACGTAAACCCACACACACAAGAACACTCACAGTGATATGTGTTTTTATTAATACTGATACTGTCATATTTGACTTTAAGGCCAAATGAACATCAATTTATTAAAAGGCATCAATAGCCTTAATAAACAACATTGTAGAGAGTAGCCTTGTCAGCAGTTGAAATTCCATTATCAGCTGTGTGTGCGTGTGCGTGTGCGTGTGCGTGTGTGTGTGTGTGTGTGTGTACACGGACAGTATGTGGTCTGTGTGGTCACTGCTGTCTCTCTGTGGGTGTCTGGCCTCGAGGAAAGCCAGGTGAGCCAGAGCGGCAGCCCAATCCCCCAGTCTATTTGATGAGGAGACCTCATGCAAAATTGATGCGAACCTCAAGGTCATGAGCAGTTCACTCAGAGCATGCTCAGATCAGACCGCGCCTGCAGCACACCGCAGCAAATAGGACTGTTCTCCTGGACCCTGGTGGATTTACTGTAAGCTCCTCTCGGCTAATTTGCCAGTGGATTCAGTGCGATTCGGTTTGGGCTGTGGTTACGATAAGACCTCTGATCTCCCTGCTGCACCTTTCTGGTTTTTGTCTTGTAGTTTGTGTGTAAGAGAGAATTATTAATGAAAGAGGAAGTGAACTAATTTTTGTTATTAGAACAAAAAATATGATGTATTGTACTCATCAGCAATATCCTGGCTCCGGTCAGAAAACTCCAAAATGATTATGGCTCGATTTCTTTTTTTTCTAGATTGCATTTCCTCTTTTCAAATGAGTATTTTCTTCTGGTTATTTTTTGGCTTGTGGCCCCTTAAAATAAAGTCACGTCTACATGTGCAGAGAGGCTATGATGACTGCTTTTACTTTGTAAGATGTACTGAGAAAGGTCAAGCAAAGACGTTGAACCAAAGACACAATGATGACTTCATCCAAATCTGCATTATGCTTGAACCATCCATCCACCCACCCAAACAAATTATTTCCTCTAATCTAAAGACCAGCACCAGCAAAGTGCACCTTTAGTTGCTTTAGGCTATATTGCCTTTTAAATTGTGTCAAGCAGTGTAAACCTTCCAGGGGGTGTCTTTATTGTATGTTATATTGATGTTTGATTGCTTTTTAACGATTTAGTGCAATGATTAGGATTAGATTAGGCACCTTTTTAGTATTTTAAATGTTTTCATGCTCGTAGTTATGTCACTGCAGGAAATGAGCAGCAAACCAAAGCTGTAGCTGTTAACATGACAGGACAGAGGGAAACTCTTCAGAGGAGACAGAACTGCAACAACTCCTCTGGAGCTCAGGATTTATCAGGAGGATGGCTGCTTATCTTCAAACCAATTCACTGTGTGAACCTGGACTGTTTTGTGACTTTTTGAGTGTGTAGAAGAACACAGAGCATTAATGAGAACTATTCTTTAATATGCAAAACTTCTACATGTGTGATTTGGCACTATATAAATAATTTTTACTCAGTTGAATTGAATCAATCTTTGGGTAGTGGGCGTGTAGCCCACAGCCAATCACAGCTGGAGTGTGAGGTTGGACTCCAGGCTAAATGCCACCACCAGGTTACATCACTGTCTCTCCTCTGCTCTGTCCATGTCATCTAGGTGTGTATGTGTTCAGTGTGCGCTGAGCCTGAATTCACACACAATCCGGCCATGTGGCATCTTCCCGCTGGGCTGCGTGGAGGTTTTGGCTCGTCTGTTTATTCTTACATAACTGTGGTGAGACAATGAGAAAGTAACTTTTTTCATTTCTTTGATTAGTTGCTTTGTTGCACTCACTGAACGTGAAAAATAACACTAGTAAGTGGTTTATTGACCGCTAAATATAATAGTCCCAGTTTATTTGAAAGTGGTACTGATTTATCTACAGTACAGTACAATCAAGGTACCGCAGGTATTTTTCTTTTACAGCGAAGTTTTAAAATGAAATCATGGTGATGGGTTTTACCACTGCTGGGAAAGGGAGCAGAACATATGATCACATGCACAGATTTCAAACAGTACCCCCCAAACAAAAGTGACGTTTAGCAATCCATGAAGGGAAGAGGATTGCATTCCTCACTTGTTGTTTTCTGCAGCCAAGCTTGCTGCATACACTGTGTTCTGTGAAGGTTCACATTTAGTCTTAACGTTAACTATTAGGCCATCTATGACAAACTGACCGCAGCCCATTTGCTCCTGCTGATCTTGTTAAATCACCTCCACCTTTTCTTGGTTCACATAAAACACCCAACAAGAACTGTTTGATGCCTTCGGAAATCAGAGACTCAGGTGTTTCTGCAGCAGGAGCAGGTAGGTGGCTTACTAATTGCATCTGCGGTGGAAAAAATAAAACCCCATCACACCCGGCCAGCTGTCTCCTCTAGGGTGTGTGTGATCTGTCCAGGCTGGCCACCTTCCTCTCCCATTAAGTTCAATCATGCTGGGTGGCTGCAAGTCTAACTAGCTTCCCGTCCTTTTCTATTTAACCTCCTCCCCTCTTCCACATACAATAATCCTCCCTTTTGGCACAAGCGCAGGAGGAGGAGGAGGACAGAGGAGAATTCCAATGGAGAAATACACGACCTTAAAATGAAGCAGTGATTGTGTTGTATTCCAAATATTCGCATTACGTATCAGAGTGTGGTTTCGTATATATTCTTAGAAACATAAATATTGTCATGTAGGGCATTAAGTAAAAGTGACATTGCAGGAATAGTCACAAAATCAGTCAGATTAAGTGACTGCACAGACTGTTAGATGAATAATGCAGGCTACGAGATGAAAGGCAGCTTTGTCTTTTGTAGTCTGTCAGGCAGGAGACTGGGGAGAGTCATGGCTGGCTTTAAGACCGCATGAAGCATCACTCTGCCTGTTAGTTTGCCTGGGAGGAAAAAAAAAATTATATTGATTTTTCTTCTCCTTATCTTTGCGGAATTGTCATTTCACAATCCGGTCGCTAAGGCAGACTAACACACGACATTCCAATAAGTCTGTGTTTCTCAGATTCTATAAGAAACAGGAGGAGTCATTTTTCATCTGTGTTAATGCTCTAAGATAAAGTCCCGTTACCCTCCCTGCACTCATATAGGTATCACTCGGTGCATCTCCATCAAATATATGTAACTGTCAGAGCGACTGACTGCAGATTTCAGTGAATAACGTATGAACTGTTTTCTTTGTTCAGCGTGAACATTATTCAGCGTTTTGTCTCTTCTGGTCGCTGTGATTAATAGCTCTTACACTCCGAACTGAGCTTGCATGACAAAGTATCTTGTGACCTTTCCTTGAGGGACATGGTCTTGTAGACAATGCAATATGAAAGTGTCAGAAGGCAGTAATTCAGAAAAACAAATGCACAAACATAAACTAATTAAAAAGCACTCAGAGAGTGCACACCTCTGCCAATGCTGCACAGTCCTTTAATTAAGGAATATATAATAGCTGTGTAAATTTTAATATGGATCAAAATGTACGTATAATGGCATGCAATCATGGGATGTTTTTGCAATATTTTTTTTAAAAATTCATGCAAATGCAGTAATTAATTTCGTATGTTCACTCTTTGAGCCTACACCTTGGAAAAGTGGTCACAATTACAATAATAGCATACTAATGTTTAACAGTATAATATTTATCATGTGCAGTACTCAAGTTCCAAGTAATTGCACTTTAATATTTTAATGCTATGCTGTTTTATACTTCTACTTTAGTACATTGTGAAGTGTTGCACTTTTTACGCCACTACATTTATTTGTCAGTATAAAATACATTGTTATACAATAAATCAAACCAGCCATCTGTATATGAGATGAGTAAATTAAAATGCAACTTAAATTCATAAATAATAATTGCCCAATATTGCAATATATAACATTGTAACACAGACAGGTAAATATGGTAAATATCTTGGTCTTGTTAGCAGTGATTAGCAATTTGTTATAGAAATGAATGAAATAAAGACACAGCTTTCCTTCAATATTACTTTTCAGTTTTAACATAGCTATTCACAGGATGTATAGTGAGAGGGTAATGTAACTATCTGTGGATACATGAGATCAGTACCTGTAATATGCAAAAGGTGAAGTCAACTTTGGTTTAGTGCTCTTCACACACCCAGGTTACATCCAGTCCCACAGCTAAAGATTCAGTTGCTTGGTAATAAGGATTTTGTTGAGCTTAAGATAAAGATAATTAACATTCCCTAATAGTATTATGCTTTCATAATTACGAGCCAAAAGCAAGATAGCTTGTTAGCAAGGCGAAAGAAAAATGTTACATTATCAGGAGTTGCTGTGTTGCCGTCTGCCAATAAGAAGTATCCATATCACCTGACTACAGAGCAGATCCTCTCCTCTAGCTGTTAGAAACCTCATTTTATCCTCAGCACTCCACTATTAAAAATAGTTTTAATTTTCAGAATCTGACCCAGTGGCAAGCATGAAGAGTTAATGCTTGTATTGGTTGCTTATGCATGTCATAGAAAGGCATCAGTATTAAATTGATACTGCTTCATGAGACGTTAAAAGATCCTTGTAGTATGTTTAAATGCATTTTGAAAGTAGCGGACTATTTCTAAGTTGTTGATGTGTGTGCTGTGTTTTCGAATTAGCGCTAAACAGAAAATAATGTCGAGGCTGATGGGTATGTAATTAGTTTTGAAAGTATTTCATATATCAAAGTATAAACACAAAACACAAACACAAAAATTCTGCTTGGAGAAGTCAGGGGATCTCATTTTTCTTTTTTTTTTTAAATTCCCCTTGAGGGGCACATGAATATGTGCACCAAATGTCATTGCAATCCATCTAAATGTTGTTGAGACATTTCACCAAAAACCATCAATGTGAACTTCACGGTGGCACTGGGATCACCAAAGTCATTAGGATTCATCTAAGAAACCATTAATACCTGCACAAAACTGTATGCTAACATGTAGCTTTTTTAGTGAAAACATTCCCTTCCTGTTGGTGCTGGATGGCAAACCATCCAACAGTTGTTGACGCATTTCGTTTCTCGAAACCACAACTGTCAATTTCATGGTGGCACAAAGAGAAAAGTCACTGGATGACAGAAGACAGTTGGATTCAAGGGGGACGATATAAATGCTTGTACAGAATTTTACGGCAATAAGCTCGGCTGAAAACGGCAAAGAGCAAATGCTCGATTTCACAACACAGCATTGACACGACATCTCGTCTGTTCTGACTTGCACAAAAACAGTTTGAGCAGAGCCAACATTTCTACCAAATGTCAATTAAATCTGTTGAAAACGGTTTACATATTCTGCTCGCAGACTTACAAACTGCAACGAAAACATAACCTCCTTCGTGGAAGTAATTAAAAATGAGGTGAAATAAAATCCACTTCACTGTGCAAGTTGGAGAAAATCAATACTTGTCCCTGCTCTGTTTCGGAATCTTGCCTAAATTAACAGACAAACAAAATACTTGAGTCAAAACTGTTGAAAACTGGAAGCTGCAGCAGTTGCCAGCGTCAAGAAATGTTTTGTGTGTTTGTAACTCGCTGTAAGGGATTTTCACAGTATTCAGATTTCTCTGTTAATGCCGAACCCTGCTCTTATTACTCACCTTTTATCTTCTCAGCATCATGTGGGCAGATTGATCAAATCGATATCTGTGATAAACACTGCGAGCGTGCATCTCCAAGGGGACTCAGCTACTGATTGTGTTTGCGTTTTCCAGATGGTCACTAAACGGAACGCTCATTGATCTGGGGAATGACTACCGGCGTCACATGTCTGGGGGCAGCCTGATCATTAGCAACCTGGACATGGACCAAGACACTGGGGTATACCAGTGCACGGCCTTCAACACGTGGGGGTCCATCCTCAGCCGCAGAGCCAGGCTGCAATTTGCATGTAAGTGATCCTCAGTTTGCTAGCATGTATTTGGCACGACACACAGACACAGCTATGACTTCCTGGCATGTTATTGTATCATATCAGCATGACATGTGTGTTATGTTGTTGTTGCAGAGGCCTTTCTTTTTCCTCAGTTGGTATTCCATCTTCTCATTCACATTGCCTGCGAATAGATTTTTGAGAGAGGAAGCGGTAATGGAATGAAATGGCAGATGCAACACACACAATGAGGCGGCGTCTTGACTGCCTCTGAACTCCATTGATTCTCATTAGCGGTTCCAAGTCTGACAGCATCTATACGCTCCGTCCGAATCGACTCAGATTTCCCTGCCCCTGTGATTCAAACTTTAAAGGAGACAAATTCAAATAAAGCTTTAAAAGAGTCTCAATCTTTAGAATCACCAGCTACCTCTTTTAGTGTAATATATACACACCAGATTGTGAACAAACCAGACAGTGACAGGCTTTCTGCTGCTCCTGGCGGGGTTGGACAGTGAGTAGAGGCACCTCTCCTCTTCTGATAAAGCCTGGTGACTCTTGATTATGTCCCAGAGATGGAGAATATTTCACTTTCTCTCAAGTGATGGCCTGTGTATGCCCTTAGCCAAGAAATGAATCTCACTTGTGGGCACTGGGTGAAGTGCAGAGCGGTTTGACATTTATTGTCCTGCCTAATGCACAGCGAGGAGGTGTAAGAGATCAGCATGGCTGATGTTCTGTTTTTCTGTGAAATGAAGCCAGCGCCCTAAGATAGAAATGTCAGCCTCAACCTCTGCTTTGCTTGCCTTCGAAATTAAACCTCAACCACTTGGAGTTACCGTGTCCTCCCGCAACTCAAGTTTGCAATGAGAACAACTGAAGTCATGTGTAGAATTGCACATGAATTTGCTATCTGCAGCATCATGTATGCCCCCTGTTTTAGTGGTCTGAAGTGCATAGTCTGAAGTCCATGGTGCAAGTTCAAGTGCATCCCTTTAGAGAGATAAATGGCTCAATATCCGGGCTCAAAGTAAAGAACGGGGTTGTGTTTAGGTTGTATTTATTTCCCTTGGTTTTTTTAAAATTATTATTCATGTGTTTTGAGTGTAAAATGAATTAAATCAATCCCTGTCATCTCCTGTTACCTGTCAAGGCCAGGTCAGCGTTTGCTATTTAAACAGCAGCATTTGTCTATGTGGTCCTTGGCCATCGGACCCTCAGGCTCTGCTGTATTCCAGCCCTCTGTCCCATCAACAGCTCTGTTTGACTGCACCCGAGCAAACCCTCTGATATTTAGCTGAGAAGGCGGAGAACTGCTGCACATTCCTGTATGTTCAATGCGCCAAGGGACGTCCACATGCATGCTGCAGATCGGCCGGGCCAGGTCATGAAATCTATCAATCTGTTTAACAGCAGATTGGATGTGGATTGGTGAAATGACCTGCAGTGATCGGCCCAGAAGCAGAAACGATAAGAGCGTCTCCGCCGTCCAGCTTCACTTCATTAATTATTTAAATCTCCTTAAACCTTTCAAATGTTCTGTGTACCTCTACACACCCAAAAGGTCACACTGTTGTCCCAGTGAAACGTTTTGGAGTTAAACAGCCGTGATCCTGATAAATCATGAGGCGCCAGAAGAGGTGGAGGGAAATGTTAACGTGGGTGAGAGTCTTTAATTTGGAGAAAATAATTTGTTCAGATGGGCGTCGGTTTTATGGAAATGCACATGCAGATTGGTTTGGATATCAGGGCCAATCCATGCATCACTACAGTATAACAAGAAGAATGTATGCACATTGTGAACCAGCCTATATAGATGCATTTTACTATTTGAAGCAATAAGTTTTTGTTGGTCAATTTCACTTTCTGCTGCTTCAAAAGAACAATGCACTGACCACACCTCATTCTAAGACCAACCTGCCCATGGGCACAAAGATGGGTGCAACTTTGTGTTTTATTGAACTTGTGTACACCCTTGGTGTTCCTGGTCAAAAATGACCGGTCATCAGAAATGCCCCTTTTTGGCTTCTAGGCAACCCACACAGGTACCAATCCTTAATAGAATTTCTACTCCATGGGAACCACACCTGTTGACAATTGTCGGAAACAACCACAACACTGTTTCAGTGATTTATACAACTTTCTCTCAGCTCTGGTGTATAAAGCTTTTTTGAGGCCTTGCTCACAGTTCATTCTGTAGCAGCACGATGGTTAAGTGATATGAGCTCAGGTCAATGAGGCCTACAGGACAAAAATAGCAAATGGAAGTTCAAAACTTGTAATGTTCACAAGAACTTGAGTTGATTAAAAGATGAAACACAACATTAGGTGATGATATACGTATTATTATGGATTTATAATAGAATAGCTAGAATGGAGCCATCATTTTTGACCGGGAACAACAAACTAGCTAACAGGAAACAAACACAACAGGAGGGTTAAGGTGTTTTAATCTGTTGGTGTTTAGCTTACTGAGGGAATTGCTGCTCCAGAGTTGCCATCAAATAAATACGATTTGTTTTTTCTGCCTGGCTAACCTCGTTGTCTGATTTTATGACTGCTCACTTGCTCTTGTTGAGTTTTGTTCTTAAAATTATGTTTTCCTGTTCACAGTTCTCAGTAATTGCTGAGGGGAGAACAGCTTTATCACAATAGATCGTAATAATGGCCAAAGCTACAAAAGAGACCCAAGAAAGCAGATTTTCTTTTTTTCTTTTTTCTTTTTTTTTAACATTAACCAAACATTGAGACTGTTGTTACCTCCGGAGCAGGTAAAAGTACCTTTGCTCATAAATACTGTGGAACACAATTTATAACAGGGGATGTCTATACAGTGGCTCCAATGCCCAGACCAATCATCTTTAAACTGTAACGGTTGCTCTGTGTGTAATCTCGTAGCCGGCCATCCTTATATTTCAGAGGCTGATTCTGCTTCCAAAGGAATCACTGAAGCCACAGTGAGTTTGGCCTCTAGCTCTCAGAGATACAGTATGTGGTCAGTTCAGCGTAGTCCATTATTCTTCAGCTCCGAGGCAAGAGAGGGGAGAAGTGTACAACCTCAGCACTCGGCCCAGCATCTCTGCCCTCCTCTGTGCCATTTTGTCGTGATCTCGGCGAAGGAGTTGTTCTTTTTCTCGTCCGCTAAGTCATTATCAGTAGCTCTGAGATTCACCTCCTGCTGTTTGCAAATGCATCGCCATTATAATTATCAGCCGCTGTTTTGTCGAGCTATTTCAATCAAACCGAGTACGTGAATGTCATCGGGGGAGCTCTCCACACAATCATGAATGTCGTTAGGAGATGGACTCAGTATTTACTAAGGCGGTCTGGCGAGATTAGAAGGACATCTCCTCTCCGTCTGTATTTCAAGTCAGCCAGCTCCTCCTGTGGCCTCCTCAGTGTCCTGCCACGACTTGGCTGTGTTTGATTCCACTGCGGTCATCAGAGAGCTGCTCATTAATCTTACCAACACTCTGTCCTACTTCTCTCCATAATCTTCCTTCCCCTAATTTCCCTTATCGGTCACACTGACTTTCTTTTGTTTGTGTTTGGAAGGCTTACTCTAGGCTGTTAGCCAGAGGGTGCAGACAGAGTGCAGAGCGGACTGCCGCAGCTTCCCTCCATCAGTCATCAAGCCAAGGGTGGTTTATCATCCCAGCTTAAGTTTTGTCTTCCAGCAACTGCTCATTCATTTGCAGGGGATATATTGTGCTGAGAGTATTGATGGGAAAGCTAATGCTTTTAAGTGCAAGATTACACCACATCTAATAATGATGTTACTTATTGCTGCTGGCGCAGCGAGCTGTCATTTGTCATGCACGCTCCCCCATGTTTGAACAGTCCTGCTCATTTTATCCCATTTTAGCCTAATCTATTCCTTGTGTAAAAGGGTAAACATCACCAAGTCAGGTCTATCTATTTCAGCAGTACCCCAGATGCCTGTAAAAGCATCAAGAGGCTGCCAGGAGGTGTCCCAGGACAATCAATGGAGCTCTGTCAAAATCCCAATGCTCAAAACATTACATAAAAAAAACAATGTCTCCTGTTTATCAAATCTATCATTTTCAAAGAAACCTTAGAGTCTTTATACTATATCAAAACACACTTTTTTTATGTGTCTAATGTTCAGTTCTGTGCTGCTGTCTGATACTATTTGGATCTTATTTGACTCATCAGATCTCGATAACTTCAAAACTCAAACAGCGAGGAGTGCTGTCAACGTCCGCGAGGGCCAAGGAGTGGTCCTATTATGCGGACCACCTGCACATTCTGGGGGTAAGTTTGCTATAATTGTTTATTATATATATATTTTATATACTTGTGCCACTTATGTGCCTGTCGTTTCTTATGCAAACAAGACTAAGAATTAACCTCAATTCATTTCACGCAAAGTTTGATGAAGGATTACTCTATTACTCCTAACTTCAACTGGTTTTACATTAATGAACACTCTGCTCTTAATAATCATCATCTTATGTATGTTATACATACTCCCTAAATATGCGGGTTGTGGGTATTTTTCAATTACTGGGTAAACAGCAGTGGTAGTTAAAGATTTGCTAATGCAAATCATACATATATACAATAAAAACACAGTTTTAACCCTGTTTTTGCATACTTTTTTGTTTTGCTTCATAGTTGTTGCATCATGTTTTTGCAAATCTCAGAATCAGCACAACCTCAGCTACTTATATATATCACTCAATAAAGTCTTCATGCACTACAATAGGAAATATTAGCCCATAAAACAAAACAAAAAATTCACAATATGAATTTTTACCAATTTCATTTAATACAGAAAATTGCACACGTGTCTTTGGATTGGATTTATTTTTGATTTCTATTTATTTATTTATTGCCTGGAATTGTAATTTTTTTTTCTTCCTACTAATGCATATCCCTAAACATGATAGCATGAAGGCAGATCCTGTCCACAATCACACACAGGCTCACCTGGAATGCCTTCCAGCAGAATTGTTAAATACAAAATATTGTCTGTGTCCTGTGTTGGAGATATTATAAGGTGTGTGACTTTACCTCTCCCCTGTTGTAGTCCCATGAGGAAAAGCTGTGCTGTGATGAACCTGGTTAGGTCTGTGAATGTTTTGCTAGCAGATGTTTAACATCCCCCCCCCTTTTTTTTTTTGTTTTTTTGCTGGGATGTTGTAAGCGAGGAGAGAGGATCCTCTTCTTCCCCTTCTCCTTTTAGGACTTTCTCTGGAATTGTCAGGGAGAGAGCATCTTCCTCCTCTCCTCCTGTTGATGATTCTTTTCATCAGCATCCACATTCAAACATATAAAATGCAATATATAAAAATACAGAATGCAGCAAGAAATAAATACATAAATGAATGAGCGAATGAATGAATAAATGAATAAATAAATTTAAATATTGATAAATATACACTACCAGTCAAAAATTTGGACACAGTTTCCCATTCAAGTGGATGGGTAACTGTGTCCAAACTATTGACTGGTACTGTATATTATAAGTATTTGCTATTTAAATAAATCAAATAAAAAAGAATAAATAAATCAATAAATTAAACTAAATTAAATTAAATTAAATATATAGGATCGGTGCCAGATATGACCTGATATGGCAAGGTGGTTAGAATTCACTCTTCTAATAAGATATTCCATGTTAGTGAGCTTTAGAGGCACTGATAGGCATATTTTGTTACCTATAAGGACAAATCCTGGTTAATTGTTTCCAGTATTGATGCTAACCAGCTTCTGGCTGTTACACTATTTTGATTATGTGTCTCCATATGTTCAAAACAAGTACCTTAAATGTTCAGCTGAGAGGCTAAAAATGTATTCTTTAAATAAAAAAAAACAACCACAAATTGGATGTACAGACTGCTCAGCAACAGCTCTCTGAGTATCTGCAGAAAACCGAGGACATGGACAATGGCTGCTGCCGAGCTTTTCTCCTTCTTGATATAGTTCCTTGAACATTGGAACAATCAATTTCCTTCACAAGAGAACAGTTTGTATCGCAGTGTATTGTACAGCTGGTCTGTGGGATAATGGGTCAGAGCAGGCTGTGTGAAACACAGCCTGACAGCTTTCCTCTGGCTTATACGTGGTTGGCTGCTGTAACCGTAGCACTATGTTTTCTCACATATTCCAAAGTGAATGAAAATAAGCCTGCTGTTCCTTTCTTCATTTCTTGCCCTGTTGCTCCCTCTCTGGATCTCCCCCTTCCTTGCCCTCTTCTTTATCTCCTCTCCTCCTCCTCCTTTTTCTTCTTTCTCTCTCTCTCTTGAATTTTGAAAGCATCAATTTGCTGCATAACCTTGAACTAAAGTTTATCTTACTTCTTTTCTATAAGTCGCCCCTTCTGGGTTTGACTATATGCTTCATTGACTTTGAATTCTGCAGACGCTTTTTCTTCCACTACCACATCCGTTGTCACGTCACGCAGATATGATAAATGAAACACACCACAAACGATTGTGATTCACTTTTGCGCTCCACCGTAGACGTTTATTTTCTCGACTGACTTTTTTTTTTTGGCACAGAAGTCACTTTTATTCTTTTGTGTAAAGGACCTTGTGTTGTGTTACCACTTTTTACTTTAGGGTCATTCTATGGAAACGCCCATTTTTCTGTCCCTTATACAGAAATATGACTCTTGAAAAACACTTTAGATCTACAATTTATTCATATTTTAAAATAAAACATGTCATTTGAACAATTATACTTTCATGAGTCATCAATTTGTTTTTGTTTTTATTTTGTATTCATCTTAATTGTTGCCTGTTTATTATATGTTTGTTGTGGAGGACCACATTGGACATAAGTATGTTACACTTTATATGTTATCCTTCGGTATTCACTTGTATTTGTATGCATTATACATATAAACATTTTTACCAAATAAATTCAATCAATCAATATTTGTTTTTTAAGCAATTATAAAGAATTGCAAGCACCACAGAAGTGCTCGTCCCCACAGTCATGTATAGAGGGTAAGGGCCGTATTTTGGGGTCAAAGACATGTTTTCTACCATTTAAAATGCAATAATGATGTAAATGAAAACAAAATAGACAAACTTAATGCAAAGCTGCTCATTGAGTTCTTTTGTACTTAAATTCTATCACTGTTGATTACAGCCACATAGTCCAGAAGGAGGTTACGCTGACTCTGGCTATGCGGCTTGCCTGATCAATAAGAGCTTTGCATCTGCATCGCTGCACCCAGATCGTACGCTTGATCCCATCCAAACCCATCGGATATGACTGGCAGTCATTGCATTATGCTTTTTGACTTGGAGCCCTCACCGCTGAGGAGGTAGATTACACACAGCGTCTCCTCGTTCTTGCAAACTTGTGCTGTATACGCTTCCTAACATGCACACGGTAATTCATCACAGCAGGTCTCTCCTCTGTTATGGTAGACCTGCTGCTTCTAAAGGTGGATCACGGCATACTCCTGCTGCCATAAGTCAGTCCGTCCACCCCTCGACCTATCCCGTTGTTTCGTACCTCCCATGAGCCAACCGAGTCACTCAGGGACTCAGGGAATGGAGGCCATGTGCCAAGGGAGGACCACTGACGCGCTGTAATCCATTTTGTTTCGCTCCCTTTCCTTAGGTCTCCCATTTCTTCTGCACTGATAGCTATTACATTTGCTGTGGTGTTTCTTCCCAAGAAAGCCGAGATAGGAGAAGGGAACTGATCTGATATATCAACGTTTTTAGGCCACAGTTGGGTCTGTTTCTCTCAGTTCAGTCGTACCAGCCATAGAGGTCAGAGTATCTACTACTGTAAGGAATCAGCTGCTCTCAGTTGAATATATTTTTTCCTTTTCTATTTCAGACTTGAAATTTGCCTGGATCTTCAATGAATACCCGTATTTTGTGCAACAAGACAGTCGTCGATTCATCTCTCAAGAGACCGGGAGCCTGTACATCGCGAAGGTGGAGCCCTCAGATGTTGGCAACTACACCTGTGTAGTTAACAACACTGTCATGAGGGAGAAGGTGCTCAGCTCTCCTACGCCACTGGTCCTCAGAAGTGATGGTAAATACCTTAAACTACAGAGACCCTTTAGTTTGAAACACACAGGCTCACCCCACTGTTCACAAAAATTAATATTTGGCAGTAATCAATACTGAGTTCTACCTTTATACCATTCTTCACTCGTCCTTTAAATAAATGTTATTCTGATAATTGAAATAATCAATCTTTATTTCAAAATTTGGTGTTTTGTCTTGGTTAAAACTGAACAAACTTTAGTTGAAGAGATGAGAGAAGAACACATTTCAGACCTCTATATTAGTATTATTATTATATTATTATTATTATTTAGATTTTCTCACCAATTAATCTACAGATCTGTGTTTGTGATCTATTAAGAAATATGTAAAAAGTTTTTCTACATTAATTTAATTAGATGAAAAATTGCAATTGCTTGTTCAAGCCAAAAAAAAAAAAGAGAAAGAGAAAAGGTATTGCTTAAGTGAACTCAGCCCACATTAAGAATTTAACCACCTGGTTTCTTTGTGTAGAAAACAAGATGCCTGTATGTCTGTTATAATGAGTGCAATGCATATTTTAAAGACGATAAAGTGGTATTTCCTTCACGATGATGATGAAGGGATCAATTAATAAATAAAATTGTTGCTCTTGCGATTTGAAAATTGCTCTTTCATATAGACATTTCAAAATAAAAGCACTTAATCAGTCAGCCCTGTTTTGTTGTACATATCCTCTTAGGTCCAATTATCTGAACATTGTTGTATGTTGTACTTTTGGTACTGCTTTCTAGGCACCCTTTGCTATTTATTGAAGACTTAACAACATTTAGAGTTGACGGCCTAATAGAAAATGAGACGTGACAATTTAATGACGGACTGCCACCAATTATAAAAACATGATTATAAAACAGACAGGGTAAACAAAAGCCACACATCTTTTTTCATAACCAGACAACCCTAAAGTTGTTTTTGTATTGATGGCTTATCAATAAAACATTAATAAATAATTACAAAGAGTGACTCATTAGGATATGAAAGAGGCTTTTCCTTTAGTCCTAAATATGCTCTTTTCTATTCAGCTAATGAACAACAGCCAATATTTTTCCAACCAAACCATTGTTTGGGTGCATAAAATATATGAAAAAAACCAAAGTGTTCATGAGCTGATTTTTAGTTGTAATTACAGTTTTGTTGTATCAATCAGAAACTTTTCTAGAAAATGACAGATCATTGAGAACATTGAGGGTTTCAACTGGACCACAAATACGCTTTTGCTGCCAAAGTGGACTAATAGGTTATAATAAAGGGCATACTACTATCTCTACTAGTGATCTTAATATAAATACAGTCTAAAATAAAGTCACTGGTGATAAAGCTCTACTCAGCAAGCCCTTTCTCTGATGTGTTCTCTAAATCTTTTGTAAACCTCCTCTGATGTTTTTTGCTCCTCTCCAGCAGCCCCTCATGGGTCACTCTGTATGCAGAAAGACGTTTCTGGTTGCTCTCCAACCGTGTCACTGCTCTCTCTTTGATCAAATGTTTGTGTAGTGTCTGCCGTAGATCAATGACATAAAAAGCTTGTCATCTGTTGTCTCCATTTTTTTTGGTCATTTTGTAGGAGTAATGGGCGAATATGAACCCAAAATAGAAGTTCATTTCCCTGATTCGGTGCCAGCTGCGAAGGAATCGGTGGTGAAACTAGAATGCTTCGCTCTGGGAAAGTAAGAAAGCCTCATTGTGTCTGTGTGTGTGTGTGTGTGTGTGTGTGTGTGTGTGGGTGTGTGTGTGTGTGTGTGGGTGTGTGTGGGTGGGTGTGGGTGCCATAGGCTCATTAATGCACAGTGCTACTCAAGATGATTTAAGAATGCACAAGCGTAACATTACTCATTTTCAGATTCATCAATCCATGGGAGTGCAAAGGCTGTGGCATGAAAAGACAAGGGAGCAGAAATCAAAGTTCTTTTAAGAGCCTCGGAAATCTGAGCAATCACAGTGTGATTTGTCGGGAACAATAATTCACTAGGCTCTTGCTCCGACTACTTTTCTTCTGTGCTTAATCAGACTTTGATCACCGCGACTGACAGTTGCCACCATGGGAACTTTTTTGTTCGTCTCTTGCAGCCCTGTCCCAGAAATAGGCTGGAGGAGAACCAGCGGCATCCCGTTCCCCAGCAAAGTCAAAATGAAGAATTCAAATGCCGTCCTTGAGATCCCTAATTTCCAGCAGGAGGACGCGGGGACTTATGAATGCATGGCGGAGAATCGGCGAGGCAAAAATGCTGCACGGGGTCGCGTTTCATTCCATGGTTAGTGAACCGTTTCAAATCTAATGACAGTGAACGCAGGGAGACGCAGGAAGGAATGTGTGTAACAGATATCCACATTTGTACAGGAAGCAGTTTAATTGTATTTGTCTAGAAAATATGGTACATAAGTGTACCATGAACTCACAGGACAGGCCATGCAGGCTTACTAAAAAGTGAGTATTGTCTGAGGCTCCAAATTAATTTCCAGGTAATATCAAAATTTGTTTAACAGCCTGTCTTCCTCATTTCTCTGATAATACACATGTTGAGTTCAAACTTTGATGATTTAATTGTTGCTTTAACGGCTTAATAATTTCTGATGCCACTCGTTACTAATCCACTGCCTCTTTAATTAAAAAACATTTTAAAAAGGTAATCCTCTCATTTATTCTTAGCTAAACCTCACTGGCTGCAGACAATGACTGACACGACTCTGTCCATCGAGGAAACCCTCCTCTGGGAGTGTAAGGCCAACGGAAAGCCGAAACCGTCGTACAGCTGGCTGAAGAATGGGGATCAAATATTGGCTGAGGTATATGGAGATCGACCCGAATAACTGTTTGAAGACATGTAATGAATGCAGACGTTTTCATACAGTCCAACTGAGCACTATACACAAAAAAATGTGTGATTTATCTTTTGAATGAATGCTTCATCCCAGTAGAAGAGTTCCACACTGTAAAATCTATTCTAAAGAGCATTGATGCTGCTCTAAGGCTTTCTGAGAAGCTAAGCTAAAGCTCAACTTCTCTGCACACTTGGAGCAGAGGCCTATAATACATTGCAGCTTTGGTGTTACCTAAAACATGTCTTTAATTTTTAATGCATTAAGTCAGCTCTGATCATAAGTTACACTGAATTAAAAATACACTTCTAAAGATTAATGCGTGTTCTGTATCAGAAAATGGCTTTTGGTGTTTAGAATCAACCTCTCATCCATTTACCGTGTGCAAGGGTGGAACTCTTTTCATTCAAGGGAAACTCCAGCAAATGACTATGTTATGGTAATGTTGCAGATTTAAAAAGGTGGCAAAGGTAGCCTGACTGTAGAGTCCTATTTATACTGGGTATCAGTATTTTTTCTTTCTTTGTTTCTTAAAATTGTGGTCAGGCTACAAATTGAATCAACATCAAGCTGAGATCTAATCACAACACAAGCCGCCTCCAGATGTAGTCTGGCGGATTTGCTTGCATTCTGATAATAATGCATTTTTTTGTGCATTTATGCATCATAACTCGTCCTAATAAGTGTAAATGGGGTGTGTTCAGACAGAACGTGAGGGGAATTTCTGCATGATTACATACAAAGTCAATGGAAAGACAGATTGATGTGAAATGATGCAAGGAAGCCCGTTGAATGAAAACTTGAATGAAAAGTGCGCATGTGTTCTGGGACTTTATGAATCTGCTTCATAAATGCACAAATCCGAGAGGAAAAAGGAGACAGACTGGAGGGAAACAAGAGGAAGAATCAGATTTACTTGTAAGGTCTGACTTCGGTCAGAGGCTGAGGTGAATGTAGACACACACAAAAAACACAACTGCAGACACAGTGGGTGTAAATGTTTCCATCTAGATCAGGGTAAATAAACACCAGCAGTCAAATTGGTGCAAATGGCATGGTGAGGGGAAACATACCCCCATTAACATGGGTTTGTGTTTGTGCTAAACACACCTGTGTGCAAAACTGGTGCGCCCTCTTACATAAGCAAACGAAGCAAAATAAGTGCAAGAGAATCGTGCCACAAATTAAAGTTAGATGTAGTTCACTGTGTTTATGTAATAAGGTGTATTTTAATTATTTTGTTCCATTTTTACTGCGCTAGCTAAATGCTCTTCCTTGAGCACTGAGGATCTCTCACTAGATCCTTAGTTGAAAATCAGTCGTCATCATCCGAGCTGTCATAATCGTCCTTCCAACTGAACAATCACAGAGAATAAATGACTTTTTAATATGCTGCTTGAGTATCTAAAGCCACATTTCCACTGTGTAGTACTGTCTCCACTCGATTCGGCTTGGCTCGCCTTGGTATCGTGTTCTTTTCTGCAGGTCTTTTCCATTATGGTGATAGTACCTCCTCAGGGTAGATAGACGACGCGTGAAACTGCCGTGGCGTAGGCTTCAACGCGACACACACCTCTCGTGATCCTCTCATCAGCTGTTTAAGACAGGGACGTCTGCACCTCCTTAAGTTACGGTCGCTAAAGTAGCTTGGCTGTTTGCGTGTGGCGGCCATTGATTAGCGCTGTGCAGGATATTGACCAATCAGTGGTCTGTAACGTTCCATTTGACCTTTTGGTACCTGCTTGGCTCGCTGGGAACCGCAACGGAGGTGGTACTAAGAAAGTAGTACCAGTTACCAGGTACTTTTTACCTAATGGAAAAAAGTATAGAGTAGAATCGAGATGAGTAGAGCCGGTACTACGCAGTGGAAATGGGGCTTAAGATGCAGGTTACAAGTTTTCCCCCACTGTCACTGTCATCCATTCCCCCATTACAAGCTGAACATAGGATTCCACAAGGCTCTATGGCCATTTTGTTTTTGTTCTCTCTCCTCTCCTGCTGTCCTCCTCTCTTCAAGATGCACCAGTAATTGCTTCTGTGCATTTGGACATAATAGACTGGCCTTGCAATGAATATACACAACTGTTTCTCATTCCTCTGCAGGGCCGCGTGCAAATTGAAAACGGGGCTCTCTCTATAGCTGCATTAAACGTGTCAGATTCCGGGATGTATCAGTGTGTGGCTGAAAACAAACACGGCATTATTTATTCCAGTGCCCAACTAATGGTGTTAGGTAAGATTGCATACCTCCCCCCCGTCTGCTTTTATCCTGCTTATCTGTTTGTGTGTTTGATCCTCTCCTCAGATAAAGACCAGCAGCCTGCTAGAGCTCTCTTTAGCAATCAGTCTGCAGACTCATTTGATGTCACTATGGGCTCCGCCAGCAAAAAATATGAATCTGATGGAGTGTCTCATTTTACCTTCACTTGTTTCATCATATTGATTTGGATACTACAAACACATTGCTTTGTGGCATTGTGCATGCTTTCTCATGTAGATGGGGTATTGATTTATTTGCAAAGCTTTGATGACTTCAATCTGACTGGCTCAATGACAAATTAGATTCTGTCTTGATACATGTGAAGACACTTGGGGGGGGTCCAAATGATGACTGATGAGTATGTGATCTGATGATGAGTGTGAACAACAGCTGAAAGATGTGCAGGTGGGAATGATGCATTCTGTGTGTGTCCTTGAAAGACGGGGTGGCAGGTGGGTCCATAGCGGTGAGCTCAGTGGGGGTTTCATTCTGAGATTTTGAGCTGCCATCACTGCGTCAATGTCAATACAGCGTGGGTGATCTGCAAATGTTCAGGTTGCTTCTATTTTCTAATCATACCTTTCTCTGCCCCCCCCCCCAACATACAGCTTCACCTCCCAGTTTCTCCAAAAGTCCTTTAAGGGCCTTGCTAAAAGCTCGCTCAGGCAGCGAAGTCACTCTCGAATGCAAGCCTCAGGCTTCGCCCCCAGCAATTAGCCTGTGGAAGAAAGGGAATGAGATCCTGCAGAGAACTGAAAGGTAGGATAAAAGTCTAAATGCATTTTCCTCGCGGCTTTTATTCACAGTCACTGCAAGCTGACTTGTTTGAATAGTGTTTTTGGCATTTGTGCAGGTGCATACAGGGAAAGGCTAATGAGAAGAATGAGAGCAGGTGACGACTGCACATGGCTAATATACTGTGTGCTCCCTCCTCTGCAAATAGCTTGGTGTTAGGGATGAAGATGCTCTCTGGTGCTATCCACACTGCTTGCATGAAATATTTAGAAAGATAAAAGATTAGAAAATGGGTTCGGTGCTGAAGATAAAGTCTGCCTGCTTTTAGATATAGAGGAATGAATTCCTGAGTAAAACTGGAGCTGTTGCCCTGTAATTAAACACGTTCTGCTTCATCGTGACATAACAGTGGAGCTTGTTTTAATGCCGCGAAGATGAAAACCTTGATTTGGATTTTAGAGCAGAGTCATCTCTCTTGACACATAGACATGATACAAAGGGGAGATTTGAAGCACCGCTGTAAGTGGCATAAAGTGGTGTTTGATGTAGTCTGTTGTCCTTCACTGTCTGAATACACCAGAGGCAGCATTTGAGCCACTTAAAAAGATTTCATACAATCTTAAAGAACCAATTAAAAGGTGGAGAAATGCAAGAAATTACACATTAAACCAATCAATCACCTTTCATCTCTCCAATTGGAGGCAGAAGAAAAGCTAAACCTGGTGACAAAACCCTGCACATCACACAGACACACACACACACACACACACACACACACACACACACACACACACACACACACACACACACACACACACACCTACAGACAGACACACACAGGAGGACAAGCAGAACAGGCAGAGCAGACTGAATAAGAACAACTCCAAGACAGGCATCCCAGCGCACTGAAGAAATGTTTAGCTTTGTGCTGTTTGAATTCCTTGCTGCAGAAGAGAAGTTCTGGAAGAGAACAACATGAGCATCACCTATTTAGTCAAAAAGAGCTCCACCCTTAGTTGGATCCAGACAGAGAGAAATATGTACCTTTAGCCGCAGGAAGTTGGTTAAGTTCTTCAGCTGACGTGTCGTTTCAAGGCGAACGGCCCTGGATGTATACAAACACTGGATGGGAAATGTTTCCTTATGCACTCAGGCTGTAAATTGGAGCAGATATTAAAAAAATAAACTGTGTAGGCGACACACTAAATACCACATCAGTTAAACTTAGTTTCACCCAGATAATGAAAAACAAATTTTCTCAGTTACCCCTCGAGGTGTCGAGCCATGCAGATCATTTTAATCATAGGTTGATTTACACAGGTTTTGAGATGATATCCCAGGAATATCTCCATCCTGCTGGTCCTGATAATTTGCTTAATGAACGCACCGTCGATAGTTTTCTTCAATAGAAAGAACCTTCATTAACATCTGCTTGCAGTGAGTCTACACCATGACTTTTGTTGTTTCTGGAATGACACAGTGCTGTTTTTTGGGGTTTTTTTCTATGTAGTTTTGCAGTTCCTTGACAAGCAACAACAAGATTCTTCTTCCCATTCATTGTGTTGTTGAGGATATGGGCAGAACTCTCAGATATCTTGGGGATATAAAATAGGAAGAAAAAAAAAAAGGCCATGGCCAGATACCACAAACAAAAAACAAGACTGTAAAACCTTTAAAACAAGAATATAAAAGCTTTGAAAGAAAATATAACACATTCTTCCATTTAGCCTTGATCAATTCAATATAGTCAAGCATTTTGATGGTAGGAATTTTGGTGATGACTGCAAGTTGAAGTTGAAACCATGTAACCGCGGCTCATTCTGTGAATGGGGTTTGTCTCAGCTGAGTGCAAAACCCAAAATCTGTTTGATATTTTTCACAGAACTTTGTTTGTACTGGAGAGATGCCTTTTGATACTGTGGGAATTTAAAAAAAAAAAAAATTTTGTAACTTTTTTTCAGATATGCAATTAATACAAATTGTAGTTAATAGGGGCAACTTAAATAACTTTCTGTCTGTCCTCAATGAAATGCACCTGTATTTCATGCTTGTTATAATATACAGCCGATGCATTTTAATAGCAATATCCATGCTTTTATAGTACTGTATTTCATCATATCATGAGCTTACAAAGAATTACTGGGCTTTAATTAAATATCCAGCCAGTCAGTGACCTACCAGCATCTCATAACATCCTCACTGACCTGAGCAGCATAAAGCCTATAAAGCTGATTTTATTTATCCAGTGCTATTTGTAAAATATTTCATCATTTCGTAATGTAGCTAACCATTGAGTCAAGGTGGTGGGTCACCCTGCCTGCTGCTAGGCCACCTGAAGAAAAAAAAAATCATTTTTATGGGCTTTAGGAAAGAGCTGTAAAGTACACTACCATGAGGGTCAAAGTGCTTCAGAGGCTTTTCCATTTTTACATCAGTACAATTGCGTAGAATGTTGTACATACTGTATATTTCTAACCATAGCCTGTTACTGTTTATATTGTTCATATTGTGTAATATATCCAACCCTATTTATACCAAGCCTATTTATAATCTTTATAATCACTATACTTTATATGGCCATACATATCTCATCCATGGCACATTATAGTGTATTTATTCTACATATGTATATTTGCACTTTACTGGTTCTTCACTTCTTGTTAGTTACTGTGTGTAATGACAATAAAGTTGAATCTAATCTAATATAGAAGTACAGTCAACTTATTCCATGAAAACTGAAATAAATGCACTCTCACATGTCAAGATATTGAGCACAAAATAATCATTACAGACTAAATAATGACCACAGGTGGATGCAATGCACTGCTGCAGCCCTACAGTCACCAAACTGCACACTATCCTCAGTAGTCGGAACAGTAAAAAGCTCTTCTGCCTCCCTTAGGATTACTTTGCTTCCCAATGGGACCTTGAAGATTGCCAATGTAACCAGACGGGATGCAGCCAGCTACACCTGCATCGCTAAGAATCAGTTCGGGACAGCAAGCACAACCGGGAGGCTGCTTATCACCGGTGAGTCCTGCACTCTTCAAAAACTCCTCCTCCAATGACCCTTCACTGCACCCTGCCATACTTTGTCAATATCAGGCCTGTTAAGCTTTCCATTCAAGCACACAGAGCACGTATGCAGCATGATAACAGAGGCACTTTGGCTTCTCACGATTCATGGCAACATTTGAAACACAAGGTTCTTCAGACGAGACCAAAGCGGCTTCTTGTTACTAACTGGCAACTTTGACAGCTGAAATAACAACTCTCATCAGCAGATTTTATTATCTGCTGATAGCCTGCTTAATTTATTTTTCTTTATTGCCGTACAGATTTGGCTAACCTCAGAGTGAGAGGGAAGAAAATCCATAGTGTTGGAAGTAAAACAGTAAATCATGGTTCCCCCTAGTTTTGAGCCAGGACCTTGGGACTTCTAAGACTAATTGGTTAGAAGATCTCACTAATCTTTAATGGAGAGATTCGAGTTAGGTGCTTTCTTGCTGAGAGTTTAATGAGGCGATCAATACCACTCTCATGTCTCTGCACAAAATATGAAGCTACTGCAGGCCTCACAGCCAACTTAGGTCACCACAAAGACTAGAAACGGGGAAACAGCTAGTCTAGTATCAATCTTCTGAAGCTATTTCCACACATTTTGATCAAGTTTTTCTTGAAATATGTCTTTGATGCATGCATAAACCATATCAAGTTAATCCAGTGCTCTAATAGTGCAAAAAAAATGACAGGGGCTAATGCTTATAAGTTTACGTTAAAAGTCGGTAACCAGCATTGTTTGTGTAATGCAGGTTAGAGCTAGTCAGCCCTAGTATTAAAGTGCAATATCATAATAAGAATGTAATATAAAGCAAACTGTTAACCATAGATAACTTTGACAAACAGCATAAAAGAAATAAATTGAATACGTAACATGATTTACTTTAACATAGACAAAGGACTTTACTTTTTTCAAGGTGCCTGTCAATGCACATAATCAAGTTCATGCAATCAGATAACAATATTCTAACTCAGGCTCCGTTTACACGACAACATTTCTGCTGGAAACAGAGATGTAAAAAGTTCTGCGTTCACACTGCATCGTTTTCCGTACACACGGATCTGCAAAGACGATGGAAAACGCTGTAGTATGTATGCCAAGGCAGTAGTTGGTGGCGTAACTTTTCAAAATCATCATTGCAGAATAAGATCGCGGTGTTGGCTCAACAAATCTACAATGGAGGAGTGTTAATAAACTCAACAGAGTCTGCAGCACAAATGAAACCGGACAGTCCAACATTGTTTTTTTGTAGCTGTTCTGGCCATAGTAGGCTGTCTGCTATCTTTGTAGCGATTAAGGCTGGTAGGAACCATAATAAGCATGTGCGAAGCAAGCGGGGCTGTGTTGTCATCATTTTCAGCCGGATTTGTGTTTTGCTCATTTGCATGACAATGGTATAGGGCAGTGTTTTCGAAAGTTTCCACTCTGGAGCCCGTTTTTAAAAACTCTGTGCTTTCAGTCCCCGAAAACGCCATTGTTGTCGGACAGCCAAAACACAACAGAAGTTGTAGGGTGAAATGGTTGTCGTGTAAACGGCCCCTCAGCCTTTGTGGTAACCTAACACTTGTGGGTAGCATGGTAGTTAGCCAGCCATGATAATATTTGTGTCTTATATGTGCAGATAAACCCAAACACAGTTTAATCCAATCTTTACACTTTTTCTCTTTCAAGTGGTTACAAATTTATGATTGGATAAATACTTATTGCGGGAGGGTAAACCATTTTTCATCAATCAAGGAGAATACCCTGATTATCTATTTATTTCTATTCATGTTAACAACCAAAGTTATATGGCTGGTTAAGTAAGCAGCAAAACATTATCCTTGATTTAGTTAAAGGTCATTATTTATGAATGCGGCGTCATAACATGTACGGTCCTCCACCTTAATCTATTGTGTGTAGCCACCTGACTTATTTTTCTCATTAGGTTCTATTCTCGTACACTGACAGCTGAAACATTTAATATCATAGAATTTAATTACTGTGACCTTTCCTCAACATACTCTTAGACCTCTAAGAGCCTATCCCCCACCGCAGTCAGCGGTGGGGGATAGGCTCCCATCATGTTTCAAATATCTTCCAAATTGATCCTAGAACATGAAGTGCAAACCTGAGATGTCATTAAATGTTGGTAATGGACAGGCTTGGAATTTAGCTGCTTATTAAAATCACGAAAAGCACACATCCGTGGCTAATTTAATGACGGTGACTTGAATCAAAGTGAGAAAGCAGTTGCAGGGATCACAGTGGTGTTAAAGGTTCCAGTGGCAGAGATTTTAACATGCGACGCTGTCTTCTGTTGTCTGGACAGAGCCCACCAAAATCACCATGAGACCGACTAACATGGAGATTATTGTTGGCGAGAGCATCGTGTTACCCTGCCAGATTGCCTGCGATCCAGCTCTGGATGTGTCTTTCTCGTGGGCATTCAACGGCCAGCTCATCGACTTCCAACGAGACAGTGATCACTTCGAAAGAGTGGGAGGAGTGAGTCATCTCGAGCACTAAACTCAGATACTTTCTAGCTATTCTGGGATTTATTGGGACATGCTGTGTGATGTGCAAAGGCATTCTCCACTGCTCTGCTAAGGGCTTATTAGACACCAATGATACCCAAGGAGTGAAATTTATGCCAAGACTCGTGCATTTGAAAGTTTTTCTGTGGCCATTGGTGGATAGGATATCAAAAAGATGGCGATATCTGTTAAAGATCAATTAAATTCTTTCATTTCCATGCTGTTAAAGCCTGCACGAATGGCACTAACGGGTCAGTAATCGGGATCCTTACCTTTTGAATTGGCTATGTGAGCTGCCATGTGTTCCACTTGTGAAGATATATCGGTGAGATGCCATTTCCATCTTACAGAGGGTCTTAATTTATGAAGTCTTTATATTTTTCATCCCTTCAAATTCCAATTCTCTTACCTCAAGGGAGAACATTTTCTTATCATCTCACTCTGCCATTATTGAATTAGCATACCTCTCTATGAATCTTGATGCCTGAAATAATTAAGTAATGAGCTGGCTGGCATTCACCAAGGGCAGGCCTGGCACCAGTAAATGTTCATGTGGATACCTTATGCTCTGAGATACTTTGAAGTGATGACTCTTTGCTTGAATATTTGTTCCTCCTGATGAATACCGAAGTCGTTTATTTGAAGCTTGTAAGTCTGATATTACTATCACTCCTTTTTTCTTTTCTTTTTTTTACTACTGCAGTCATTCAATGTCAGCATTGTCATAACTGTCCATCATGTGCCGAAGTGCTGACATCATATCTGAATGCCTTCATAGTCTTGTGGACATGACAAATTAATATCTTCTAAAAAGCGATCGCCATTTCCTAATGACATTGAAGAGGGCATAGACACATAATGAGATATAGCTTTCACAGAATGTGTTTCCCCTGTCCAGAGAGGATTACCAGCCCCCTGCTCAACAGCTTTGGATGAATTAATTAACATAATTAAAGCAAATCTGCCTCATCACCTCCTTCCTGCCAAGGCAGGACGCTTTGCTCTCGATCTTAAGTCGGGTAGAGCCTGACATTGAGGAGTGAATCAGACATGGCTGAGGTCTGTGTGTGTGTAAAAATGTCAGGTAAAAGCAGAGGAGATAAAACTCTCTTTAGCCCGTGACTGCCACTCAGCTCAGCGATGCTTTGTTAGGTGCTCCAGGGAGGTGGAAATCCACGGGCATTCTTGCCTAGTTGCTACAGGGTGTAGCTGTGATCACTAGCTGCTGGATGTGATGAAATCTGCCATAACTGCAGCAAGTCTTACTTGACTTGCCCCTCAGGTGACTCGTTTCTGAAGAAACACACTGCTTTTTACAGACTGAAATGTTTTGTGAGAGGCCACTTTCAGAAGGTGGATTCCCCCATGCAGTAAAAATGATAACAGAACAATACTGAATGGAATTTATTATTAATATGCAGCATTGTCATTTGCTTGGCATGAATCTTTGTCATTTTATAGGATAAAGGCTGGAAGCACTCTGCTTTTTGTTCTTGCCAACAAATGCCATCAACAGACCCAAAACCAACAATGGATTGATCCCATTAAAGGCCTTCCACACTCTGAGATGACAGCGATCTGAATTAGCAGAATTTGCATCACTAATAGCACCTTCTGCACCAGCAAATACAATCAGCAAAAAAAAAAAGAAAGAGAAGAATACAAACTTGTAATTTCAAAATAAGGGTCTCTGAACATAAATGTCTCTGAATACCTAAAACGCAATGGTAGGGGAAACATTGCTATAGTCATGTTTGCCTTAGATAAAATAAGAGTGTTATATAAGAGCAGTTATAAAAAAAATACTTTTTAGCCTGGGCTTGAAACTATCTGGCACACTGGCAATCTTACATTTGGCATTCTTGTCTTGCAAATGACCACATCAGTTTGGAAATATGTTTTCTAGTGATTTTAGTTGTTTTTTTGTTGTTTTTTTGTTTTTTACAAAATAGAAAATTATATCCAACCATTTTTTTGGCCACGAAAAAGAAAAATGCTATTTTTGTGCATTTTTAAATGAAAATCAAATGAATACTGATTGCTGTTTTTAAATGAATAGTTGTGAATGAATATGTACTTAAGAAATTTACATTTATGTCCTCAGAGCTAAATACCACAGATGAGGGAGCTAAGATGCTGAGGATAGTAGGATTGTTGTTTTTTGGAATTTTTTAGGGATTTGTTGTTGATAGAAATAATAGTAATATAATTTGTTGAGAAAAAAAATAGCCTTGTCCTATAAAATATATTCCTTAGTGGAGCCACAAATAACACATCTGTCCTTTTAAACACGAGAAAGTTTATTTAAAGTTTATTTTTGTTTTGTTTTTTGTTGTTATCTTTTTTGGTCCCTAATGACCACCTCATGCATCCTGCTTATGTAAAATAATATTTGCTTTTTTTTTCACTGCGAGGGAGTTATACTCATTTCTTGCTTGAGCTTATGTAATTACAGAATAATTAGGATCGTCTTGCCAATTAGCTAGACTATGTTTGTTTTGTGTGTCCTGTGTGTATCTGGTAGCTGTTTGTATGGGGTGGATTGGGGTAGGGGGTGGTGGGTGCAGCAGGGGTGTAGCGCCTGAAGGGCAGCCAATAGCATTATTTGTGCAAAGTACATCTGCCATGTGTGCTGGTGGTGTTAGACGGGATCCAAAAATCAGTGGCCTGGAGATGATTTGTGGCAAGCATTATAAATGTTTCAAAAGCTGAGTGATGAAACAACAATGCATCACTTACTTAACCATATTTTTTTCAATGATCATACTTCCCTCTAGAGTATATCAGGGGATCTGATGATTCGTAACATCCAGCTGAACCATGGAGGGAAATACGTCTGCATCATTGACACTGATGTGGAGAGCCTGTCCACCTCCGCCATCTTGGTCGTCAAAGGTGAGCGAGCCAATTGATTTCAAGAGCTCGCTTTTGTATGCTAGCGTTCGGATACCCCAGTATACTAACTGTGAATTGATGTGGCATCGAAGCATCTGTGCTAGCATTTAAGGAGAGAGAAGTTTGACAGAGGATGATGTGAGAAGTCCCAGGGGCTTCCTGTAAATAAGCAGTGAGTGTGAGTCATGTCAGCCTCTGTTTACATTCTATATGTGTTGCTTAAATTTGCAACAATTGCACATGCGCTCAACGCTGGCATGTGTGACATCGAGCTGACGAAGCTCTGTTGATATTTGTTCGGTGTGTTTGGCTCAGCATGTGGGCTTATCTCTGGTGATTTACATTGGTGCTCATGCCCTTAACAAACTGTAATAGCTGTCCCAGGTGCTTTGAGAAGGCAATGTTTATCACAGAAAATGACTATAATTGGCTCATTTACACATCGGCAACATAACATGGAAAGCATTGAATAATTGAGCAGCAGCGCAAACTGTGACAACACAGTAAAGCAGGATGTAGCATGTAATAGTCACACTCTGTCTTTGTATTAACTCTTCTTTTATGCTCCCCCTATCCTCCTGCTCGTAACGGCCACCATGAAACATCCTTTCCTTGTCTCCTAAATGATCCTATCTTGTCTCTCTCTCCGCTGCTGGTATCCCAATGCTCAGTAATTACTCGGTAGCCCTGCACATTACAAATGCAGTGAATGAAAAGTCCATGCATACGCATACCAAGGATGTAGCCATTCATTACAGGCAGCGCCGCAGCCTTGACGTGTAACAAGGCGCAGAAATAAATTTGAAAAGGGGAGGCGTCTGAGATTGTGTGATTACCTCAGGATCTTCCTCCCGTGTTCTGATTGATTTAGGTCCGCCAGGTCCTCCGGACAAGGTGACGGTGGAGGAGATTACAGACAGCACGGCGCAGCTCTCCTGGACCCCTGGAAGGGACAACGGCAGCCCAATCACCGGCTACATCATCCAGGCCCGGACGCCGTTTACTGTGGGCTGGCAGGCTGTTGACACAGGTATCATGAAATGCTCCTTTTGCCCCTTTCAAGGATTTATATGAGGTTTTATGTGTTTTTTTATTTATTAATCATTTAATTTGAGTTCATCTGCAAGACCGTCTTTATTCTATTTGCAGTGCCTGAGGTGGTCAGTGGTAACATGCTGACAGCCACAGTGGTAGATCTGAACGCCTGGGTGGAGTACGAGTTCAGGGTGGTGGCTCGCAATACCGTAGGTCTAGGAGAACCCAGCCCGGCCTCGACCAAGACCAGGACAGAGGATGCCAGTATGTGGAACTAAACACTTCACTGCATAGACATAGAATATATAGACATTATACACACTCGTCCCAGGACTTCTCACAACACTGTTCTACAAAGGCAAAATGCAGTATCTACACTTTTTGTGAAATTCACATTTTCGCCCCAAACGAAAGTGCAGTATCGTCTCTTCAGTCTGTTAGAATGTCATTGCACTGCTTAATTATATCCAAAAAAAAGAAGGTTTATTTGACTTCTTTTTTTATTGGCAATCATTAGTCGGTACGTGGTAGCAGAGCAACAATCCCTGTACACGACCTTTGAAGTGGAAAGAAACACATTGGCAATTTGATCGACTGCCGGAAATAAAAATGTCCCGACGGCTCTGATGGATCTCCGGACTCAGAGTCGCATTTTAATTTCATTTCGAGGTTTGAAAAGAGAAAAGTGACAGAGATATATGTATGATATACCAATTTAAGTACTGAGATTTTAAGTAAAGCTAAACTTTGTCGCTTGTGTACCTTGCATTGCTATGTTTTTGATCAAGGAGCAGCTTAGTGGCTTCCTGTTATTTGGTTAAATAATATTTAAGACTTCTATTGTTGTCATTTCAAAGTCAGAGCATAGGTACAGCAATAATGTGAGCTTTTATAAAGCTGTCTGTCTTTCAACACACTGTCTTCAATGAATGAATACACAGCCACACACAGGCAAGAACTCCACATAAGTACTGGGATCTCAGCTCCCACTGCTCAACTCCAATAAACCTCTATACATGGGTGTCAGACATGAATGCTGCAACAACCGTTTGCTGACATGACACATTAAATGTGATACTCCACTTACTAAGGGATACTGTGCACAAGTGCTCCTCTGCCTCCACTATCAGCTTTGTCATCACACTGCAGCGTTCAAACAGCTTACTGGGTTGAATTTAATGTCAAATACTACCTTCACTATGGTCCAAAATGTTTATTTCTGCAGAGAGTGAAGGATTTTTACAGTGTAAAATAGAGGACAATGTCTGCAGTACAGCCATACTTATCAGAAGGCTCTAAGTATTGTTGATGTCTGTCATTGAGCTTTGTAAACTGCACTAATTGCTCCCCTCTGGGCTTTACCTCTCAGTTCCTGATACAGCTCCCACTGATGTCGGAGGTGGAGGCGGCACAAAGTCTGAATTAGTGATAACATGGGAGGTAAGTCATCCGTCACATTTTACCGTTCTCTCCATAGCCCAGTAATGGTTTTGCTTAATTGTGCAGAATTGAACGGGGCAATTTTATGACCCTCATAAGAGCGAGACACCTCTCCTCAGATCAGTCTCCCAGTGCTATTTCTTCTTACAAAAGTGGAGACGGAGAGCATTCCTCGGAGTTTTGCACTTTAAATACAATTAAATAGCCACGCAGCAGGAAAAGATGAGACAAAAAGGTGATTTTCGAGTGTCGCTCGGTGGTAACGGCAAAGAAAGAGTAAGCCCTCGACGAGATGCAGCGCAGAGACGGGCCTGTCTGTTTCTTTGTCTGTATGCGTTTTAATATCACTATAGTTTTGTGTTTTGCTCCCAGCCTGTTCCCGAAGAACTGCAGAACGGAGACGGCTCTGGCTACATCATCGCTTTCAGGCCCGTGGGCACGGTCACATGGACGCGAGCGGTCATTTCGACGCTGGGCGTGGCACGTTACGTCTTCCGCAACGACACCATCCCACCCTTCTCGCCGTTCGACGTGAAAGTGGGAGCGTACAATAACAGAGGGGAGGGGCCCTTCAGCTCTATCGCCACCGTGTACTCGGCAGAGGAAGGTATGGTACAGACTTGACAGCTCCGGCAGCAGAGTGATGCTTAAATAAGCTATAATCTTAGTTCTTACAACTATGACCTTGGAATATTAGTTAGCATGCTGGTAGATTACAGGAAACCCTAGCAGACACTTACCCCACTGCGCTGTCAGGGAGGCATTGTGTTAATTGAATTCGCTGGGCAGATAGTCTTCCCTTATGTCAGTCACAGATCCCATTAAAAGAGAGTTGGGGAAATAGCTTTTCACTGAAACTACAGGTCTCTTCTGTGCCTCTCCTCTTATTGCTATTAGTGTGTGTGATGGTGTTGCCTGAGTCTTGGATTTTCACCAGCGCTCTATTTCCACAGTCCCCAGCGAGGCTCCTAAGAGGGTTAGGACTAGAAGTGTGTCTGCAGTGAAAATTGAAGTGATCTGGGAAGCTCTCCCTGTCATTTCAGAACGAGTGCTTGGATACGAGGTACGTTACGACCGTCTGCAACAGCATTCCTTTGTTTTGTTTTTTTAATCAAATAACATGATAACTGAGCTTTTCCCTGTGGTTTGCTTATTAGCTCATTTCGTTGTTCTCAGATTTAGCATTTGCTCTCTTTTTTAACTCCAAATCTTCTCATGTATCTCTGCAGAGATTCTGTTTTAAGTGTAATAATATCATGAAATAACTTCATCACTGTGGTGCAACAAAAGTAAACCCACAAGAGGAAAATAAAATCCCTCATCCTTCCAAGAATGCAAAGAGGGCTTTGGTGGGTTTTTTTCTCTCTCCCCGGTGCTCTTTCAATATCTGTCACCTCTGGCCCTCAGCTCTCCAGTTGCCATAGTAGTGGCCACATTGTCCTTTAAGAACAGAGCTTATGTTTTTCCAAATGTGGCCCTGAAGTGAATTTAAGCTGCTGAATCTCAATAGACCACCAACAGTATAGATCCGCAGCTGTGAACTGCACATATATGGCGCTCAGACTTTAATTAAATGTTGTTAAAATTGCAAATGCAATCCAATTTAATTCCAATGTTATCATTATAACTGTGCAAAAGATTATATTACATTACTAACTTAATTCTGGTGCTTATCATACACAGCTTTAATTGATAAGAAATTTGAAATGAAATAATTTATGGTTGGAGTATCCCAGACACCAGACTTCACATTTCAATTGAATTACTTACTCTTATGTCATTTAATACCAGACACGTGAGTATCGAATATCGAAGATGACTCAAAGCAAGCGGTAAATTAGTCCATTCGCTTAATCGAATGTCTCTTCAGCTGCAGCCATAGCCTACAGGAAAGCAAACTTTCTACAACAAAGAATCGTGATTTGCTGTAGAAAGTGGTGAATTGTTATTACATAAAGCATTTTTTAAATATTTGTAAAGTTTATCCATAACCCCTTGACTTTTAATATCCCGTTTCCTCAGACGATGGTAAGACCTGAGGTTGATTTCATGAACAAAATAGACAGTAATCATGAATATTTCCTCCTAGGTCAGTTATCATATGACCCATTAATGCCTGTTTATATAGCCAGGCTGGTTGTGAGGAAGTGCATCAGTAATTGAGACTTCTCTAGTGAAAAATGTATTATTCATCATCTCTCCCTCTTTCCCCTTCTCTAATACAAACAGCATTTCAGATTTCATGATGAAATATGAATGTAAATAATGCAGCGAAATGCACCACAATCTATTGGGCTGCCTCCATGCATTTGACTTTTTTTTCTTTTTTTTTTTACACCCAATAGGTTGTGTACTGGGAAGATGACACCAAGCCTGATACAATCGGCAAAGTGCGTATTTCTGGAAACTACACGTTGGTTAACATCACAGGGCTGAAAGCGAACACAGTGTACTTCCTTTCTGTGGCTGCTTTCAATACAGCTGGACCCGGGCCACAGTCAGTCCCCGTCAACACCACCACAAAGGAACCACGTGAGTCCGTACCAGAGGACCATTGAAATTATTTCTAAATGCTCCTTATTCATGGACAATGTCTCTCTCACATGATGTCCCAATGTTCTGACTTGATAGTCTGCAGCTTTGTTAGTTGTGCTCACATAATTTAATCTGACAAGAGAGCATTCCATTTACTTTGGGGGGAAAAAGCAAAAAAAGTAGATAAATCAGTGGATTTAATGGAAAGTTGAAATGAGCAAAATAAGTTAAAAGAATAAGTTATTTGTTTCTGTAATTGTACCCGTGATGGGTGGGGCTTAAAATGAAAGTGGGTGGTGCTTAAACCTGAGCTGTGCAGGACTAACTGCATTGATCCTTTGCTATATTTATTATTCATTAGAAAACTATTTACAGAACAGCCTCAGAATTAAATGTCTTAAAGCTTTTTATAAACATGAATGTGCAAACTAAAGTCAGCTAGGCGATGAGGATATTCCGTCATGATGAATACGAATATCGACAATGATAATTTAGCTACTTAAAGGTGACAACTCATGAGATAAACTAGTCAACTGCTGCACAAGATTCTTGACATTTAGGCTGGAGACTGTATAGCACTCCACACTAAAATTTCATTTCAGAAAATGGTGAGAATTCTGTGGTGGACCCGAAAGATCAATACACTGCAATGCGAAAATGTGCATACAAATAGACAAAAACAAATAAAGAAAATGTTCATCTGTTTGGAAACACGTAGCATTCAGAAAAAAGATGCAACGTGAGAAAACAACCAAATACAAATACAATGCAAATACAAGAAACACTATGGAAAATATAAAATGTGGTTTCTTTATTTAAAGCTGTTTATTGCTTGTCTTTTCTCACTTTGCCACACTTTTTTTGATTGCTGCACACATGTTAAATAATTGAAGGTGATGTCCTCATTTTCTTTTCATCCATTTGCACATATTTTTCTAAGCTCTGAGGGCCACCATAGAATTAACTTAATTAGTTCGGTTGCTCTGCCTCAAGTTCTAATTCAGACTAATAAAGTGATAGCTTGTTCCAGGCATAGCCTCTCTATAAAGTAGTAGGTGTTTTGTAAATAGTTTAATATCCATGCATTGCCATAGAAAACCAACAACACACCTCTGGTTTTTTCTTTTAGCTCCAGATCAGGCTCCAGTCAACATACAATGGACCATGATTGGCTCCACACTCTCCTTGCACTGGGATCCTGTAGTAGCCATGGAGACAGAGTCAAAGGTCACTGGATATTTGGTAGGTCCCAATTCACTGCAAGGGTCTGATTTATCTCCAGAAACAAAGATGACAGCTTTTACATTAGCTTGTTTTTCTGCGTCATCCTCTCCTGCCTCAGGTGCTGCTGAAGAGACACCGTTACAACGACATCACTACCATCTTGACCAACAAAACCACCGTGGAGCTCACCCTCTCCACCAATGACAACTATCTAATTCAGATCAAGGCCATGAGCGAGGGAGGCGAAGGTGTGGGCAGTGAACCCATCCACATCCATAAATTAAGTGAGTTTGCTGTTCTATCATTTACCTTTTTTTTTTTTTTTTGCCACAGACAAAGCTTAGGGGAGGATTCAATAATAGTAATGGGACACAAAAACGTATTCGGCTCCTTTGCATCCATTCCCAACCATGTGTAATAGACTTATTATGAGTGCGAGAAAAGCAACCTTTTTAGAAATGCATGCGCGGTGTCATCCATCTCTGCCATTGGGTTATTATTCCTTGTTGACTTGCTGCACAGCGCTGCAGCATATAAAACAGTTCTGTGCTGCCATCCCACTGCTGTGCAAAATTGTGAGGCGGTTCAGTTTGCCGCTCTCCTTTTTTATGTAATTGTATCTGTTGAAATACAGTAGTACTGTAGATATGCAAAAAGAAAAATCACAGTTGCCTTTTGATTCACGATGTCTCATGATGAAATTTAGGAGAGTGTAGGCTTTTATCTTTGGTTGGAGGGGTATTTCTGGTTATGCAGGAGCTGCTCTGATGACTTTTGTTGCAGGTATGGGAGCACGGGGATCAGGAGCGATTCAACTCAGCCCGCTGTACCTCTCTGCAGTCCTCATCAGTGCACTGCTCTGCTCCGTCTGGTGATGTCTAATCAGAGCCTACGGAGCTCCCTCCCTCCCCCCACCATCTCTGCAGTCAGCCTATTCTATGTGCACCCTCCACTAGACTGGCACAAGGCCTGGGCTTCAGTTGCAGGGATTGGAAAGACTGGAAACGACTGGACTCTGCAGAATTCTTAAAGGGACTACACCATTTTCTTTTCCAGGACCATGAGACTGAGACATGATGATTTGTGTGCATGATATCTTTCACTATTTCTTCCAGCACCATGCTCTAGGTTTTTTTTTTTTTTAGAATTTATGACATCCACATGACTTATCTTGTTAGTATCCTTGGAGATACTACTGCCTTAAAAATCCATTTTACGTAAACAGTCCATACCAAAGTAGGTGACAGGGGCCAATGAGGTCTAACTGCTCAGCAAGTTTTTAGCCCATAATCATTGGTTGCATCCATATATTATTATCTCAAACATAAATCCAGTTCCATTGATAGAAAGTCAACTAATATCCACAATTATCATAGTTTTTGCAGCTTTTACCAAATGAAGCATCAATGGAAGGCTTACAATTTTTACCAGGCTGTGTCATGAAAAAAACACACAGCAAATTGATCAACTGTGCCTCAAAGTCACTTATCTCTGCACACTGAAATAATATTACATCTGTCCAAGAGCCACTGTGCGGAGCTTAAGGCCCTCTAGACAATGCTCTGATGGATTCTGGCTTTTGCTCTCAATCTCATGCTCCTCTAAATAATAAATGCCCATGAATCCCTGCATCCTCAGTCTAGTGTAAGGACGAGGCTTGCACAGAACAGAGACATGTGGTGTTACTAAGTCAAGCAGATCCCATGTGTACAGTTAGACGACTTGTGTTCTAGATACAGTATATCATATCGCAGAACGTGCTCCATCTACGCACCAGATGACCAGCTGGCCCAGTTAGTAATGGACTACAGGATAATAGTGCCTTCAATGGAGCTCACTCTTTTCTCTCTCTCTCTCTCTCTCTCTCTCTCTCTCTCTCTCTCTCTCTCTCTCTCTCTCTCTCTCTCTCTCTCTTCCCTTTTCCAATAGCTTAGAAGAAAGATGCATGTCACAGAAGAGGCATTGTTTGCTTTTCTTTAAGGAGAGATCAGTGAGGAAGGGCAGGAAACAAGGAATGTAAAGGGAGGCCATTATTGGAAGGGTGTTTTGGTGACATTTTCTTTGAGACGAGTACAGCAGGGCACCCAAGAAAGCCAAAATGGATTGACATACACAGTATGGTAGAAATTTTGGTTTTAGCGTTCATGGGCTGTGGTTTAATAAATGTATGACTCCATCCAAGGCATCATCTATGGGCTATTAAGGCATCAGAATAATTTGATGCCAAATCTCAAAATGAGCCCCGACTGGAAACGGAGCGAAAGGCATGGCTGTCATTTCACCTACCATCGCATCACCATCTATTGGACACATACCAGACTGAATGGTAACAAAAGACCTTTTGCAACTCTGCTGAGAGAAGAGATCCTTTTCACACCCTTTTATCATGTGGATGATGAGTCTGTCAAAAGTCGCCCAAGAAAGGAGCCGAGGTGTGATGACTGCGGTCCTGACAATGTTCGTGTGGAAGGATACAGTCAACTGAACTGCTTACACATCACTGTGCCTTTGCCGAACGTGGGGCTGCGTAGGTGATTATCTGGGAGGCTGTCATCGTCTGTATTTTGCACTCTCTAACCCCTCTCCGAGTTGAATGAAAGCACAAGGAATTGATGCAAGGTGACTGGATGTCCTCACTTAGCTGTCTGAACAGGTGTGCAGACCCCAGAGGCCTCGTATAAAGCCCAAATGGCTGACATAATCAGGCTGTCCTATCTGCTCCTCCACTGGCTTCATAAAGCTCTGTGCTCGTTGATTAGACTGCTGCAGACCAGTCAATGGGATATTGATTTTCCTGTCCCATTATTACAGCTGTCACAATTCACCTGCCTGATTGACTGATGGCCACTTTCTTATTACACTCGCTCTGTTGTGTTACAGTCAGTGATGTTTCAGATGTCCTCCACCACTTTACTCTCTATCAGACAATTTCAAAGACATTCTTTTTCTGTTGTGTTTTGGTTTGCTTTTAGTAGAAATCGGACTGTATTTGCTCAATTTTTCATAATTTTACGAGTATTTTGTATTGTAGTGGTAGATTGTGGCTTTGAATTCGAGCAGTGACATGAACCTGAATGGCTGGTTGTTGTTTTGAGTTACATGGCGAACGCAACCGCTGTTGAGCTGTCATGCTCCAGCTGTAGTACTATATTAGTACTACAGTAGTATCGTTCCAATAACATAAATGTCCAGTCACGCCAGCATTTAACCCTCCTGTTGTGTTTGTTTCCTGTTTACTAGTTTGGTGTTCCCAAGCAAAAATGACCACTTTATCTGATTATAAATCCATAATGTTGAGTTTCATCTTTTTATCAACACAAGTTCTTGTGAACAATACAAGTTTTGAATTTCCATTTGCTATTTATGGCCTGTAGGCCTCATTGACCTGAGCTCATATCACTTGGCCATCGTGCTGCCACAGCATGAAATGTGAGCAAGGCCTCAAAAAAGCTTAATATACCAGAGCTACGAGAAAGTTGTAAATATCATTAAAACAATGTTGCTGTCGTTTTTGGCAATTGCCAACAGGTATAGGTTCCCATGGGGATTGCTACGGAAGCCAAAAACGGGGGCATTAAGTTCAGTAAAACACCCCAAATTTTGTAAAAATTCTCCAAATGCCATGTGTGAACAAATTCATGGAACCTTATGACAAGAAAATGAAATTAACTATGTTTTTTTTAGAGAGATATTTTTAAATCGATCACATTCGACCGGAACACAGCAGAAGGGTTAAAACAGTAAAGTTTCCTGGACAAATCAGTTCATTTCAATGCATTTCCCACAACAAAAGGATGCACTTATAAGGCAAAAATAAATCAGTGTACCTTTTTTGCGTGGAATTGATGTGACTGAACTTTTTTTGTGCCGTTGACCATTAGCAAACTAACTAAAACTCGACATTGCACACCGCTGAGGGAACTGGAAAATCCAAAATGGAGGAGGCTAACGTAGCTTATCTTCTGTATTGCACTTATCCACTAACCCTTTACTTTTGGAGTAAACCCAGCTCCATAAAAGAGGTATAATTTTACTGGTTTTGATGGTACAAACATCTCTTGAGTAAATGTGTCAAATTAACGTCCTGGTATTTACAAAGAAAACGGTGAGAAAACAAGCTAACGATGGGAGTTTTTTTAATTGTGTACAATGCTGACAACAAAAGACTGACGTCCTGTCCATCTAGTGTGTTTAGCCTTTAGCTTGACAGCTACAGTAGTCTACAAACTAGCCTATTCTCTACGTCACAAAGGCTCTAGCTATGTCTCTTTCTCAAAGAAGTGTGGATGAATATCGCTGTGCGACTTTTTGGTGTGAACGGGCATCAAACCAGCTTGTATGTGCAAATATGTGATCCAAGTGGTGTTAATTTCTTTCTGTTATTATCCAAATGTGGTAACCTAATCGCCTGATGGTAGACTCGTTGGTTATTAATTTACTGTGTTTTCAACGTGTGCAGTGTCTCAGCTTTTTCTTATTATTTACACAGTTTTAATTCCGCCTAATGTTTCTTACCTCTGCTCATGTTCACAAAAGAAAACGCATCTATCGTTTATACCCTTGTGCTTTAATGAATATTAAGTACAATCTGAAGAAAATTAAAAACAAAGTGATCAGAGCCACCAGCTGGAATGGTCGAAATGTGTTAATCTCAGAACAACAGCATAGCTATCTTTATATTCACAGTCAGTTTGTTCAGATAGGTTCCTGTTGTTGTAGAAAGGAGTGTCGCTGGTGCAGTGTAAATAGCTTCCGTATATTTTTTAAACATGGCCATCAAAGACAAACTTACTGCTTTTATATAGTGTGTTCTCTGACCTTAATACTGGTGTATTAATCAATGATCTCTGTGAGATACTGACATGTAGAATGGAATTTTCATATTGAAAAGTAACTGTTTTGTCTTGTATACTAAAATTATGCATGTTAATAATTGTTTGTGAATTTGTGTTGGATTTTTTTCTAAAACTATAATTAATAAAAATGTTTATTCCAGCCAGTGGGCTATTTGGGCTGCTTCTGCTTTACTCATGAATACACCAACAGCTTTCCCCAAATAAAAAGTCCAGATCCAAATCCCTCCGGATCTCCAATAACCCGTGTTACATACAAAGTAATGAATTATTTTGCATTTCTCAAGACAAAATTCTTGAGTATTGTGTGAAATAAAAAGATTTAAAAAAAACCAACTTGTTTGGAAAACAGTAATGTCCATCCATCCATTTACTGTAACCACTTATCCTGTGCTGGGTGGTGGGAGGGGCTGGAGCCCATATGCAGCAGATATTTGGTCGGGAGGAGAGGTACACCCTGCTCACCCCAAGCTGCCAGATCATCACATGGGCTTCATATAGAAAGACAAACGACTGTTCACAAGCATATTCACACCTATGAGCAATTTAGAGTCACTAATTCACCTATATTGCATGTTTGTGGTCTGTGGGAGTCACAGGGAGAACGTGCAAAAGCCACACAGAAAAGTCCCAGGACAGTAATCTGTAAAATTTCATCAAAAAAAATGTGATTTTATTTGCGAAAGATAAAAGGATGATTTATTTTGTGATGTTAGGTATCTTCCAGTCATATTCTCAAGTCAAGTGCAGTCAAAGTCAACCTGAAAACTGAGCTGGTTAACTAGATCCCAGACCAGATCAACTCAAAGTTTGCTGTAATTTTTTAAGTGTAAATGATGTTTCTAAGCATCCCATCATGCACGTAAACTGACCGGTTCATGCAAATCAAGCTTGTGCATAACAACATAGTGTTTTTACAACATTTCCTTTACAGGTGAGACCCCTGACTGTGCCTCTAGATGAAAATTAAGTCACTAATGTCAACCATTTTAAGCACCACTCGTACCAAAGGACCTATAGATCTATAGACAGTTGAATAATGCATAACATTTGATTGCTATGACAGATAGTATAAATATAGATGTATAAATGAGCCAATTCAACATTAATGGTGTCATTATAGCAACGCTTGATTGAACTGAATGAAATGAAAAACAATTCATCTGCTTTTGGAAGTCACAGATCAATAGCAAGAAAGCCTTCTGAGTCAGTGGAATCTAAACAGGATTTCTTCATGCCACAGCAGTTTGTCGAGCAAAACAGCGTTTCAGTATATAATCACTCGCTTCATTTAAGTGCACTTTTGCACTGCCTTTTTTAAAAATCATCATTAGCCCCATACAGGAACAAAATCTATGAAAAAGAGATGCTCCTTTTATTCCTGACCATGGGTCGTCTCTAAGGTCGATTTGATCTTGTTTTTAATGTGTCAGAAAGGGTTTCTTAATTGCTTCCAACCCTTGTTGACCTCCTTTTTTAGGTTTTTACATTATATGTGAAAGGACGCATCTATTATACATGCAAATGATCACTGAATGTCCTGTTAAAAGGAGAAATAAATTAAAGCTTTTATTTAATGGAGCACTATTCGGTCTCTATTCTCTATTTCCCTCGGTGTGGGGAAATTATTTTTGAAACACGGTGAAGAGCACAACAGGGGAGATTTTTCACTTTTTTTGCACAGAAGCATTGTGTAGAAGCAGTTCAAAATAACACATTAATTACTTGCAGCTATTTTTTCACCAAAGATCTAGCAGTAATAGTTTCTTTGTAGTTTTTGTGTATGTACAATCTTGATATGCAAGTACATTTATCACAGTTCAGATGTGTATTAACAACTCACACAGTATGTGCATCATCAGGGTTTTATAATAACATTCAATACATTTGCTCCAAAGTGAAAAAAATCACTGAAATTTTTTTTGGGAAAATCCAAAGGAAAAGAGCTTGATTGGTTTCAGGTGAGAGTATCATAACTGAGTATGAAAGAGGCATTAAAAACATGTGTCTCATTATGAAACACCAAATACGACAACAGAGACCTAGAACTGTTGGGCAACTGAAGTTGTGTATCAAACAAGAATTGAACGGGGAATTGGAAGAAGGGTAAGAAAAGGTGCTGTAAAACAATGGTAAACATGGCCCTGTCCCATCTTTTTTAAACATATTGCAGGAATCAAATTCAGAATGAGCACAAATATTTAAGAAAATACAAACTGTATCAGTTTGAATGTGAAATATTTTGTTTTTGTACTGTATTCAATTGCATTTAGATCAAAAAGGAACTTGCAAATAATTGCATTCTGTTTTTATTGACAATTTACATAATGTCCCAACATTTTTGGGGTTGGTGTTGCACCACCGTGAGTAGCATATTGATGGATTTCTTTTCAACAGCAGCACTGCTCCTTACCTACGTCCCTGAGCATTATAGATGCTCCATCAACGTTTACTAATTAGGAGGGTGCCTCTTTTTAACGGACGACAAGGGAAAGGACATCAGAGGAAGGTTTAGAAATTAATCACTGAGTTTTATTAATGAGGGCTATATGCCCTGTGTGGCCGGAGAACAATATGAGAAGGAGTGATCAGAGGCAAGCTCCATCCATCACTCTAAAAAATGTGTGGAGAAACCAGGGGAGCAAAGCTTTTAGAGGCAATCTTTAATGAGGGCATAGCTAAAGAAAAGAAAATCATCACCTCAAATAGCCTGGAATTATTTAGGCCCGATGTGAGCCTCAAATATGAATGTATTATTCAATGTATTGTTTAAAAGGCAAATTCTGTTTGAGATTTGAATGGACCAGGATTAATTTCTGTTTAGATTGAACAATATTGTGTGCAGACTTCATGAGAGGAGTCTGAACTAGCATAGGTCATCTTTCTACCCCCATACTGTTACCATCTTATTTTGTGCAGAAGTGAAAGTGGTTAAAAATAGTTTTTAAAAAACCAACCAAAAACTAAAATACGTCACTGGGTGTTAAAGCCGAGACACAATTAAAACAGCTTTTGTCGACCAGTTGCCAATATCTATTTGCATTTAGGCTATTCACTACAAATGAACCTTCATTGTCAGCCTATCATCTTGCTATCTTTTTTTTCTCTCTCCATTCCCCTAGTTCTTTCATGCTGCTATTTTTGCGCACCCAGCCTTCACAGATTCATCAACCATTTCACCATTCATCAATTTCACCAGGGTCATCAGCCGCCACCACCACCATCAGTGTCTGTTCTGCAAGAGGGGATATATATCTTGCTGCTGCTCAGGACAGATGCCCTTTGATCTCAATCTCCCTTAAGAGTCTAAGCGCCAAAGACTTTCTGACACCAAAGACTTTCCAACATACTAATTACCACATATTATTTGATTATATGAACATTCTTATTTACTTCAACCAGTAGTGTCTCCGGATTGAAATAATATCATGAGAAATATAATGCAAAGTGGACAATATGAAGATGATAGAAACTGGAATCAGTCTAGATAAACGGAAGATTAATGGTGGAGATATTTTGCACATGGCAAAAATTGAGATATGTTAATTGTGGTTCCCATCTTTGTTTGGTGGAGGTGATGGAGTTGCACCATCTGTCATTGTCCTGCAGTTTGCTTGTAGTCTGTTTGCTGTTTAATTATAAAATGTCTCTCGTCTTGTGAGTCATGTTTTGGTTTATTTCCTGTCTTTGTGAGTTTCTTCCTGCCTTTGTCACTTTTCTTTCATTTGTTAATCAGTTCCTTGCATATCTAGTTCATGTGATTTCCCTCTTTCAGTTGTTATGTTATCTACATTTGTGTACAGGTTTGTACTTTCATTTTTGTATTTCTCATTTGCCCTCAGATTTCCTTCAGTCTGCTCTCTCATCCCTGTTTTGCCAACTGCAATCAGCTTTTATTTTATGAAAGAACACCTTGCAAGTTAATTTATTTTTTGAAAAGCATAGATAACCTTGTCTGAAAATTACTATTTGAAAAGTACTTTGTTAACAAGACGTAAGTACTCAGAGGAAAAGATTTACCATTTTGAGCAAAACTTCTAATAAATGTTGGCTGAATCCAAATGGACAGCCTCTAGACTGACATATGTGTGGTGTGTTTGTGTGGGTGAATCTGCTGCTGAATCGGTGACACAAATATCTTCAGTTATCATTTTAGACATAAAGATCATGTTGCAAGTGATATAAGATGGCATTCGGGACAGGATAACAAAGCCAGGACCGTGTGAGACTTAAAGCTGCTGTGGTGTCTTAAGAACACACTGCTGCCTCATAATGATAATGGCTAATGTTCTCTTGCATTTGCATTACTACATTACATAACATTGCTATATGATGCAAGGGAGGTATAAACGAAAGGAGCCATTGTGTATAGCACAGACAGGAGAGTTACCATGAGGGGAAAAGTCTTAAATGCAAACTAGACATCACTCAGAGCGCAAACCTCGGCCAAGGCAGTTCAGTTTCCCCATTGTGTCACTGCACCAAAAATAAATAGTCCCATGGTAGTTTGACCCTCATAATATTACCATGAAAACCTACCTCTAGAATTTAGAATCACTTTGGTATCAGTATGAATTTGATAGCTATTCAAGAAGAACAAGATTTCACTCATTTTAATCCGTTCATAACTTTTTGATAATCCTGCTAAACAAACCAGCACCAGCAAAAACAAGACTTCTTTGGTGGAGGTAAAAAGAATGATGACATGATAGGAACAAACTGGGAGAGGTCCGCCCTTCCAGTGCAGTGAGGTCAAGGAAACCTCACACAGGAGCTTTGACTCACAGGGAGCTCCAGCCAAAACCACCTAAACCAGCTCTCAGATCTCACTGAGCATTGGAGGATATATTCAAAGCTCCTTCCAGGAGGCAGCTGGTCAGGCATGTCGGGCCAGGCGACACAATGGCTGCGCACTGGTGAGTTTTGATGGTGACGTAACCACTGGTAAGGCCTGCTGAGACACATTGGGCCACCTCAGTGGAGAACTAGGACATCGCTTATTGTCTTAAAAAAAATTGCTGCTTGTAACAAACGTTTTCTATATTTTAGTAATTGATTATAATTAACCAGAGGAAGACTTATTGTCAATAATGGTGTTTCTCTGCTTTTTCTAGCAGGGTCATGTTCGACAGGCTGGTTTCTAACTAATAGATTTCCACTTCAAATCTCAGACCAATGGGGAAAATCTGAGCTGGGATAGTGACTGGGGAATATTTATTTCTTCCCTCAATGACTACCAATGAACTGCCTTTAGGCACTTAACCCACATTGCCCTCTTAGCTCTGTTCTGTGGTCATGAGCAGAGGACTGTGACTGTGCTGAGCAGCTCCTGGCTGTTAATGCAACTGAGTGAGTGGGAAGCTTAGAAACTACAATTTCTAAATAGATAAGGGATAATGATTTAGAAAAACAAGATTATTATGTGCTTTTGAATGCTAACAGCATTTTTTTGTCAAAGGGTGACCCAGATCTGATAAATTGGGTTTTTCAAGCTCAGGATGTGACCACGCAAAAAATTGTTAAAGGGATTAAAAGAGTATGTAACCTTCTATGTACTTCTAAAGGTACAATTTCAAGAAAACTCAAAACCAGAGGACCCTAAGCGGGGTTGGCATAGTTTAGAAGTCATCAGCTCATGTTGCCTCACAGCAAGAAGGCTCTTGGTTTGAATCCAAACCTGTGATGAAGTGGCGACCTGTCTCTTGCCTCTTGCCCAATGTCAGTTGGGATAGGCTCCACCCCTCTGTGACCTTACAAATGATAAGTGGATTCATACCCCTCAACCTCCTCCCCTCCCTGCAGCGCTATAACTATGTCACACTCCATGCACCGCTGCAAAAGATCATTGTTAGGAAAACATAAATATTCCTTGCTCTGTCTTCGCTCAAAAATGTTCTCAAAATCATTTGTTATCTAAAATTACCTCCTCAATCCTCTCCTGGCATCTGCTGTCTCTTCCTTCTCTGTTTGAATGTCCTCTACTCCTTATCTTTTCTCTGTTCATTACTGGTCTGTCGTCTACCCAGGTGTTGGTGGCTGTTTGATGACTTCTCTGACCCATATTCTTCATATATTTACTGACGTCTGTCACTTGTCTGTCTCTCCTCTGTTACCCTAACAGAGATCCCCCCCCTCTTTTTTTGCACTTAGAATGTATTTTTGTGGAGTTCTTTCTTTTTTAATGATAGCGTCCAACCTGTTCTCATTCCCATGTTGTTAAATACTGATGGCTTTTCATGCACCCTCGGTATCTCATACAGATGCACAAGGTAGCCTTGAGCATCTGCATGTATGTGATGCATATGTAACGTGTAATATGTAACTTAAAATAAGACAAAGTTGACTTTTGGTTTCGCATGTATATGACCTGCAGCAATATGAACAGCAGCCTCTTTAGTCAAAGTCCTGTGTTTTTACCCATCCATCCACCCTGGTCACATCCCAATGCAAGCCTCATACTCTTACATCACCTAACTCTGAATGTCTAATTTTGGACTTACATAGGGATTAATTGAAAGCCCAGTTTGCCTCATATAGATGCTGAATGGTATGTATGAGATGACAAAATGTTGGTATTTCATGATGTGTGTGGTCTGGAGGGTCATATCACACAGATTATAATGAAAAATGTGATTTGGGATACGTAAATAAAACTTAGGCTTGTCTGATTATTCTAGAGAGAAAAGAGTTATTATAAGCAATACAAATTCACAACAAATAAGAGCCAGATTGTTATGGACCAGAATTAACATAGGTCTGTTACATATATAGAGCTCACATATATACTCACGTTTGTTTGTTTTTTCTAAAGAAGCAAATATCACTGAGTTTAATCAGTCTTGAAGAGTTTCCAACAGAATCTAAATTTAAAAAGATTATTTGTTGAATTAATTACTGATTAAATCAGTTTTATCAGCCATATTGTTAATCAGCTGAATCTGGAGTCATTATTCTTTTACACAGGGTAAACAGAAGCAACTGTCATTTACAACTGTTCAAATAATTAAATTGGAAAAAGCTGCAAGCTGTGTGTGTGTGTGTGTTTCTCCTTTCCTCTATCTCTTCTCTCTCTCTAATTTTTTTCCTTCTCTTTCCTTTTCACTCTTTAGATCTTCATCCTCCTAAATTTGTCACTTGCAGAGGCCGATTCTTGATAAGATTTAGGGGTACCAAATTATTGAACGCCTCTTCTCATCTGGCAAAAAGCTGTTTCTCTGTAAAAATGTTATAAAAGATGCCTAAAAAAACATATCAGTTTTTAACTGCTTTTCACTACGCGTTCATGTTTTATGTATTTCACTCATAGTGACATATATTATGATTATTATTGCTCAGGAGTCATGGATGTATAACCTAATATCCACATCACAAGCAGACATGCACGCTCACACACACATTTTACACTCTACTCATGTACTCACACTTTGTTTTTACATTAATATTATTATGTATGATGTTGATATTATGTTAAATATTTTATTAGTAGTTTGTCTGCACTTTTATGTAGTTATATTTTCTGTATATTGTGTTCCTTATATTTCATGAAATGTTGTTATTATTTAAGTGGAGGCTTCAAATAAGCCCACCGAGTTACTCAAAACTCGAACACTCAGGTTCATCTTTGCTGGACCATTGGCCTACTGGGAACCTCTCTCTCTCGCTCTCTCTCTCTCTCTCTCTCTCTCCTGGCCGTTGGTGCCTCATCCAGACGTTTGGATCTGGAACATCATCACCCAAGAGATTCAGGCTCTCTTCTCATTTCCTCTCTTGCTAGTTTTGCAGGTGTTATCTGTGTGAATGCTGTGCTGTCTCTTCTGTGTTTGTGTTGCCAGTCATCCTGGATCTCTTTCTCTTCATTTTTTAACATCAGAAATTTGGACATTGCAATGTAAATACTTTGATTTTATTGCTTGTTTGCATGCCTTTCCGTACTTAGGACAGAGGCTGTAATGCACTGTACATTTGCCCCCTGAGGCAAGGTGTAATTGTGATCTTGAGCTCCGTATGAATCATAAAGTTTGACTCTAATTTGTAGCTTAGAGTCTTGCAGATCATGCATTAAATGTCACTGATGCCTACCCAGGTTAAATCTGGACATTGTTTCTTTAGTGGAAACCTGAAATGGTATAGCACTAGATGTGCCTTTATATGCTGAAAAGAGCAAAGATAGAAAATAGCAGCTGATATTTAAAACATACGCATCCTTGGTCTTTTTGTCTAATTGAATTTTAATGAATAATTTTGAATCATATTTCCATTGCCAGCATGTAGTCCTCTTCCTCACCAGCACAGTATGTAGAGAGTAAGATGTGTTCTTATATGGTCCAATCATGCATGACTTTGCTAGAGGTGTGATACTGAGAAGGAGACAAAGATCCTTTCTTTAATATACTTTATATTTAGCCATTAGCAAACTTCATTAACATCAGAAACTCAAACACAGTAATGACAAACGCCCAATCACAGTTCTTGCAGTATACCCACATGGAATATCTGAAGCCATGATGTATAGTCAGTCCCATATTTGAGGAGGTGCAGGTCAGTCATGGTATGGATTAGAACAGCTATACACGTGTGGACTATAATAAAACTTCAGTGCAGAAGTATTGATAAGACAGAATAAAGAATATTTATATGATTACGTTAAAATTAACTATGCATGTACTTTTACTTCTAGTTGGAAAATAAATTGCGCTTCAACACAGCACATGTACATGCATTTATTTATATGTAGCACACATAGTGTAGCCCTGTAAGTTTGCCTGCATCATAGCAAACCATTATGCAGTCTGGTGCTGTGTAACTGTGACAGCATTAAGGGATGTGCAAGGAAGATTTAAACAAACATTTAATTGAGCAGCAGCATAAGACCGTAGTCTGGCGGATGACATATGTTAATATGTCAGTTCTTTTTCTGCACTGCAATTTGTTCTTTTGCACAGAAGCCTGGAGCAAATGAAAGATGTATTTGAATTATTTGAATTATACATTTGTATCAGCAGCGTGTTAAAGCAACAGATGCTGTGGTAATTAGCATTACTAAATTGCTGATGTTAAATGTTAAATGTAGTGTGATTTCAATCATATATTCTCAAATTATCATATTTCCCATTACAAATATTTCCAGGTGAAATTAACACGTCTCAGCAAAGTATCCTTGTTTTCGCTATAATGTAATTTGTAATATTCTGTAATTTGTCCGTTTTTGTGTTTTGGGGTCTTCAGTATGTATCAGCGTGTACATTGCAGTCCTGTGAAACATAATTTGTTCAGTCTGTTCCTGGTGTTCGTGTCGCCCTGAGGTTTCCGGAAGAGTGAGGTGCCAATCACGGAGCCTGGTGGTATAAATGAGGTCTGACACTGGGCATCAGAAATCCCTGAGCAGAATGTAGCATCCCCACTTCTTCAGCATAGCTTAATTAAGCCATTCAAACACAGATGTGGATTCTGTGGGCTGATGGAGTGGAAATTCTCACTTAAACGGAAAAAAAGACACAGCCTTTGAATGCATCTGTCAAGATATGTATATCAGTATAAATATCATACTGCCCCTAATAACTGTATGTAGAGATCCAGCAACCATGGAATGCATGAACTTGCACGCCTCCCTGGGCTCAGGCAAAAGGACTCTGCAGTGAGATGTTGCGTATCATTACACTAATTTAATCCCCAACAACCCATCAGAGTGTAATCTTGATACTGCAGGAATGCAGCTTCCTCAAGAAAACTGCATTAAGCTATGAACTGTAAAGATATATCTTACTTTTCTTTTTATAGCGTGAGACTTCATGCATGAACACATATCGAATTGCCATGGAAAGCGACATAGCAATTATTGGTGCCGATATCATGTGACGGGGGGGGCAGGTTGAGTCGATCATCGCTAATCTAGTTCATAGCATAGTGGCTCTCCTGTGGTTTTGACGCAGGGCTTCCTTGATCAGACGCCAGTGTTTCATGGCAGGACCTGGATTTAGTGAGGCCTGTCGGGGCAGGGGAATGTGAATTACGGCTCAATGTTCCTCGACAGTGCTGAGCCGGTGGCTTCATCTGTTCTGACAGGCTCTTGACTGTGTGTGATGATGAGAGACAGCTCCGGGTTGGCGCTCGGCACCGGCTCTTCAGCTGACAGTGTGAATTATGGAGACCCAAAGGAGCAAGAGCATCCATCAGCAGACCCCCACTCTCATTAATCCTTGCCTCAAAGGTTTCACCGCACCCCAGACGTACCTCGGCGCGACTCACATGCACTTGAGACACTGGATGAAACGTGATAGAGCCAGTGGGTCCAGGTGCTCCATTGACTTCCTGTTATATACATTATTCTCTAATGGGTTTTCTACTCTTTGTGTTGAAATAAGAAATGATAAGATTAGAAACAATATGCTGACTTTTTTGCCTACATTTTATGGATTCAAATGATACTGATTCATTTTTCTGTTGCTCTTGCACATTTTAAAAGAACCCTTTTGTATTGCCCCACATTGGTCAACATTGAGAAAGTAAAAAAATGAGTAAGAGGAAAACACATGAATAATTAATTAAAATAGTATTCAAACATTTAAACATTCAAATTATTGGAATGTATTTCACAATGCCCTTAATCAAAAGCTTGTTTTTAATATCATAAGTCATGGTTCTGTACTTGTTATTTCCTGTTTTATTTTGATAGTTTAGTTTTCCATGTTGTGTTGCTCAGCTACACTTCCTGTCTTTGGCTTTTCCCTCCATTGTGATTATTCATTGTTTGCACCTGTCCCAGACTGTTTCCTCCTCCCTGTGCCACCTGTTCCCAATCTTGTGTCGTCTCTCTGTGTATTTAGTCTGTGTGTTTTCCACTTGAGTTGTCAGGTCGTCTGCTTTGCTCTGCTTTGCCTCATGTCTGCTCAGGTTATCTCTTGCTTTTTGCCTTGGATTTGTCTGTAAGTTATTTCATTGTGGATTTTGTTAGTTTATTTATCTTTTTGAATATTACTTGTTCTTTGGTTTTTTCTTAATATTGTTGGTATTTTCAGTTGGACTATTATTTTTTCCTTATGGACTTTATTGGCTTTTTTCTTATGCACCATGCCTAGTTTATTAAAAGTAATTTTTTTTCTCACTCCTGTTGTCTGCATTTGGGTCCTATTTTTTGACTGAACATAACAGTTTTTCCTTTTGATACTGACACATGATGTTGTTTTTCATGGCTGTAGTTGTTACCACCATGTCCGCTTGCAGCTAATCACGTCCCCTGCCTCTTTAAGCATGAAGCTTGGCAACTGCTACCAGATTAGCCATGTCGGTACCCAATTTGGAGCAGTGTTTATCGCCGAGTTTCAGGGCCACAGCTAAACCTAATTAGTATGCCAAAGATCTCCAATGTGAGTTTCCATTTCTTGTGCAGGATAAAGAAACCATGCTTTGGGTTATGATAGCTTGTGGAATCAATCCTGCGTGGAGGTCCTGTGTCTGACCCACTCATCAATGGTCCTTATGTCTTGGATCGTTCTTATGTATTTTACTTTTTTAGGAAATTAACTTATTAGAGCCAAACCGTTTTGTGCCTAAGCCTCACTCACCTGGGATTCATTGTCTGACAAAATAAAAACTTCTAAAGTCAAAAGAAGCACAATACTGCTTCCATAAAGCTGCCATTCTTCAACCACATAAGCAATTGACTTCATAAGACCAGGGATTCCTTCAGTTATGTTGGCAAAGTAACTTACAGGATAAAATTGATTCCTGACAGGTTGCTGGCTCATTATACTGTCAGTGGTATGATGTGTAGTCATGATAACATACGGTGACAGTGAATGCAAAAAAAAAAGACTCTCAAAAGTCTGGTATTTTCTACTATTTGAAGAGCACAGATGCATCCGAATTCCAAATTGCTATAAATAGGCCTAACTGTGTTAAGCTGGATCAGAAGAGATATGTTTATATATACTGTGGTAGCCTCAAGCAGGTTGATTCAGAAATACTCTGACATCGTTGACAAAAGTAAAAGGCTGGGGGCATGTAACTGGTTGATAATTGAACTGACTGCAACAACTTAGTGTATTTTATCATACAACGTGTAATATCCAACATGTGAAATGAAAACTGACCTTTATAAAATGGGCATTTTGAAGTAAACGTTTCAAAATGAAAATTAAAAATGAAGCCATTCCACAGAAAACACACATCCCGCTGCAGGTTCCTCACTAATTCTCTTTTTGGATGGTAAACGCATTGCAGGGCTGAGAAACCGACCACCCAGGCTGAACTGTGATGTACAATCTCCAGGAGACAATAGAATTGGTGAGTGTATTTTCTCTTCTCATGCGTCTGCCAAGTTCACATGCCCACACATACACAGACACACTCTAGTGCCAACTGCATCCCTTCCCCCGCCCCAGGCTCTCATAATCCATCCGCCGCCGCAAACCATAATATGACAGATTTATATGCCAGAAGGAATTGGCAATATTTTTTTTTAAAAAGGCAAGAAAACTTTATATGAAGAATTTTGCACTTATTAGGGGGTTAATTGTTGTCTATTGATGGATCCAGTGAGGTGGAGCTATCTGGAGTCTCATCTCTTGTAAAATTAATTAATGGTGTTTCTTGAAATGACTCTTATTTCATAGATAATATGGAACCTAATGGGTTCTACATTACAATACTGGGAAACCACTGGCATCCTGCAACAGTAAATCTGACCAGCATGTGGAGTTTGTAAGGAGTGCACTGCAACGGAGACTATCCTGTTGCATATGCTGTCAGCTAATCTCATTATTTAGAAAGTGCAGTCTCCACGGTTGGCACACACACACACACACACACACACACACACACACACACACACACACACACACACACACACACACACAGTGTTGTTGATTATATCCATTTTACTCACAGTAGTACATTTGTATGTGTCGATAGAGATCTTTGCTAGACTCTAATGAAGGTTGCAATTGATTTTACATTCCGGGTATGATGTGTTTTCCTAGACGTCGGCTTGGCATGTTCCAGCACCAAAATGTATATTGTTGCACTAATGCATGCAGTTGTGTGAAATAGCTGACTGGAATTGAGATGAAGTGAACCCCATCGTATTACTCTGATGTGAGTTTTAAGGTTGATATTTAACAGTTCAAGGAGAAGCTAATACCTGCTTTTTTCCCCCTCCAGTTTAAACTATCCACACACACACACACACACAAGACAGCACTAAGATCTCTACTCAGCTAAAAAAGCAGCAGACATTTATGACTCTCATTGTTTTGTTGTATGTCATTTAGGGGCCACATCGTTCCTGCCTGTCAGGAACGGTAAGATTTCTCCAGGAGATTTGTGCAGTCGTATCATCTGGTTTTAACCTCCGCTGAATGGAATGAGATTCTGCACCAGTAAGGACACATTACTGAACCGACAGCTCCATATTGGTGCGAGCCACATCGTCTCCCTTTATAGAGCCTTGTATGCATTTCATTCCACACAATTAGATAACTTCATTATAAGCCACATTTCTTGCACTCAGTGTTTCCACATAAGATTAGCATCATCTTCCTTTAGCTGCTACTACTTTAAAGCTCCTTCCTTGCACTCGTACATACTGAGGATTTTTCAATCGCTGTCAATCTGTGTTGTGTCTCATAAATTTATTGGCATCACAGGTGACGTTTGGATCGAGGGGGGAAAGCTCCTGTATCAAAGATTGATTTCTGTGTAAGGGATGAGGAGTATTGTAAACTGTATGCACTGACACAGAATTCACTCGCCCATGGCTGCTGTGCAGCAGTGGTCACATAGATGCCATCGACCTGAAACATGCAACTCCACTGAATTATTAATACTGTAGCAGTGGTGTAGTGTAGCATATATATATATATTAAAGAAGGGTCCTGCCTTCTAAAATCGGCTTATTTTTTGAGAGAAAAATTCAATGCCACGATAAGAGGCGAGACAAAAATTGCCAGAGGTGTGTTGCAGTTTTCGAGTTTTGTGGCATGTTTTGACTGAAAGAAGAGAGTGATTGTTGACCCCACGAGGAGAACCCTTTTACTCGCATCAGTTTCTGCCCTTCTGGGTCGTATAGTCTATAGTGTTGTAAGTGCACATCCACCTGGAAGGCAAATATAACTGAGCAGCATTGCTAACATACACAGAGATGATCCGTGCATCTGAACATTACACAAGATACTTGAAAACCCAGCGTCTCGTGCAATTTTCTCTTGCAAGTGTGGCAATCATGCAAACAGTTTCCTGCATGCTGAGGTCGTGATGGAACCACTTTGTTTTTGGAAAGACACAACACTAGTGTAATTAACTCCCTGGCTATTCTGGCTTGTGAGGTATGCTCTTGACAGACGTTTTTAATTATATAGTACAATTTAGAGGGGTGTCAAAGTCAGCCGCGCTTGTTCTTTCTTTCCGCTCTTAACCTGAAAGGATATCTGAATATCTTACTGTGAAAACATTTCAAGAACTTGTTGTTTCATTTTCATGCTATACGAGAAATTGTACCTTTTTTTTCATTCGAACTGCTGGTTGCTAAAACTCCATAGACGGCGTACATAACACTGTATGAAACTTTGTTACACAGTTCATCCACGGTTCAATACAGGGAACGCGCTGCCTCTTTCACAAAACAGGTTCCAAAGTCAGATAGAATGGCGGCTGCAGACAGAAGAGATTGTTCTGTGCAGAACTGCACTGCTGTCTGATTGTGACTTCTAAAGCCTCGGCTGCACTCACATTTATTCCGTAGGCTAAATGAAGCTCAAATGCATGTGTCAAAAGTCTCATTTGGAGCTAGCAGAGATTTAATATTATAAACTAAGTGAGATTAAATGTACTGTACATACTATAAAGCTATATAACTCGTTTTTTGTATTGTTTTTTGCAAAGAAGAAGAATTGTCTATGCTTATGCTCCTGTTTAAGACAGAGCAGAGGACTTCCACTTAGAGCACTAGATCTAAGACTTTTCCACTGGACTAAAGCACCATATTTGTTTGGCAGTGACCTTTACCCCTTTGGCAAACACTGCTGCTGTCACATGAGGCTCCTCCTGAACCTCACCGGGCTTCGACTACAGACATGGCCCGTCTATCACAATGGCTCAGTCAGCACAATCCGCACAGCGCTATAGGAACCAACCCCCATCCATGTATTCTCTAATAGCACTCCACTTAATGTGTGAAAAGCACAGCTTGTGGTAGACCACAAATCATTGAATCATGGTGTGCTGATAAAACACTCAACACAGTGAATGCGTACAGGGAGTCCATCTCCAGAGTGCCAGGAATGACTGCAGATGAGACGGGGCAGCCCATGCTGGTCGATTTCATTACAGGCAGATTTAATGACACTGGAAAGAATGGCAACTTCAGTGCAAACCGTCTCCCAGGTTTCATTTCATATTTACAGGATAAGCTCAGACGGGGGTTATCAACAAATAGGATTGGAAAGGATTTTGGTTAGCGACTTTAAATGGATAATCACATGACTTCTGCAACAGTTCTCTGAGAATGGCCCACATTTAGTAATTGGACTGGCTTCCCAAGTGAGATGGAGATCTCGAGTATGAGGGGTGAATGTTTGATTCGATGTCTCATTTCTATGCACTCAATCTGTTGAAAGTTAAAACCCCTTTTTAACATATAATGTTTGGACAAAAAAACAAAAAATCCCCCTTTGATTAAAAACAAATAGGTTGCAATGCCATGCAAGGCTCTCAGACTCTGATGGTGATGAAAAGAAAGGTTTCAAAAATTACTTATCAACAAAAGATGTGCACTGGGGTAAAAAATAATAGCATGCAAAACACGCAGAGCTTGTTCTGCTGACTGAAACCTACAGGCAAAACAGGCTGGAGTGAAGACTGCCAAATTAGGCACCAAATTATGCATTAGAGAGCAAAGACATGGCTAATGACTGGTGCACTGTAAAGCAGCACAACTGCTCCGGGAGGTAAGGTTGGAGGATTTTTATTTTTTTTTAAGCTTTTTCATGGTGTAATAGTTACCTCATTCATGCTCCAACACCTACCTATTAATAAAGATATCATACACCTTGTATGATATCTTTATCAATACAGTGTACTGTGGCTGAATTGTTGAAATGTGGCTACTTGTATTATTTCAAATCTCCCCAGAGTCATTAAGAAATTATTATATATGTCTAATAAAGAGTTATAGGGGTTGTACAGAAGGTGAAACTGTCCAGAAAATCTGGAATTCTTGAAATCTTGAATTTTGAGATTTTATGATTTTTGTATTCTTTAATAAGGACCGATATTAGATATTTTTACTGTGTTGTACATAATTATGTCATGTTATCATTTGCGTCAATGCATCATGTTCAATAAATCATATGTTCACAAGACTAAAAGTAAGGCTGAATAATTTAATATTATTTCTTATTGACTAAGTGCAATCTTATTGTGATATAATAATGTCACCATTTTACTGAAATATTTCATCCAAATTAATTATTACAATCTAAATGACTTGTTGCTTTATATTCTACAGGAGTGAATATTTTGTTATGATATGATGCAGCTCATTAAACACACTTTACAGTTCATGTTTAGATGATTGATAATATTGTAATATTAATTCTAATATTGACCTGGAACCTGTCAGATCATTCTGGATTTCCTATATCAACCGGCACAGATCAAAAAGCCTCTACATTTGTTTATTTAGGTCTTTTTTCTTTTAAGAAAAAGGTTTTGGTGTTGATGTTTTATCACACAAATGTCTTGTTTGAAAATTGGAAAAGTAATTGTACAATGATTCAAAACTACTATAGATGCATCCATCCTTAACCCTAAACAACGCTATCACCATCCTATATCTCTGTTTTAGATATATCTTAACCCTTCTGTCCTACTGCTAATACATCTCTATATTGCCATCCCTGCCCACAGCTCTTGAAAATGCCATCAAACTAATTAGTTACTCTTTTGAGCTGTAATAGTCTCTGAAGAAATTTCAATCTGCCTTTCGTTTACTGCATAGCAGCAAGAGAGCTCCTCGCTCCGTGATTAATGGCCTGCTTTTAGTAACTAAGGTGGAAAATCCTGTTTTAGTCCTCCTAGATCCCAGAGCAGGGTTTGACACAGACGATCATTCACTCCTACTCTCCGAGGTGGCATCTCTGCCACTGCTTGAGGCTACTTTCTCCTTATCTGCCGTACAGAACTTTATCTGATGCCATTGGAGAGTTCGGGTCGCTGTCATATCCTCCACAGATCCATGGTGGGTCCAGTTCTTTCTCAAATATATACTATTGTTAACATGCAATGAAAGAAAGGTTTGTATCATCATACCTCGTCTTCCACTGATGTTTTTAAAGGTGCATGTGGAACCCCTTCAATTTCCGTTTCCACATTAGTTTAAAATGTGCAATACCTCTGTCTGTTCCACCTGTCACTCAGACCAATGGCTGTTACGCCCATATTATCATTAAATCAACATACATCTGTATTTACGTGTGTAATATCTCATCGTTATCATCCAATATAAAGATTTCTCCTTTGACTTTACAAAATGCTTCACAATTAAGGGAAAAATGAAAAAAACAAACAGAACAGGAATAATTGAGAAGAAAATCTGCAATGTCCATAGATAAGAATCAAATCATCAAGCAGTCAGAGTAATTACTAACAAATAGGTAAATAAATATGACTTAAATTGGCATATTATAAAGCCCTGTGTCAAATGCAATAAAATGATACTATGATACATAGCACTATTATGCTATGATTACTTCTATTATGTTTTAGAACTTTTAAACTTTTAAATCACTTAGTAAAACTGATAAATGCAACAAAATGACCATGTATAAGTGACCCTGTAGGTAATATGTTAATGCTGAAGGCTGAAGAGACTGTAAATGTGAATAGCAGGAACAGTACAATAAGTATTCTGATTAGAAGAAAAATATCTTCTATTGTTCTCATCTATATAGTCTATAGAGCATCTTCACAATGTGATCTACAATTAAAAACAAAATGTAAAATGTTGTTGAAGGTCGTCCAATAAAAAAAATGTCTCCTTTGACATGATAAACAATGTTCTGAGCTCCTGATGCCATCAGCACTCTGCTTAATGGTTAATCATTGTCTTATTTTCCGTATAGGAATGGTGGCATATTTATTGAATCCCCCTGCCTCTGTGTTCAGATCAATACTTGGATTTATGAGCAAGTCTCCTACATATTTTTACCCTCTCCTCCAGCCTGGAGGGCACTTTAATTGGTGAAATCTATTCCTCTGATTAGACATAATTCACATTGGGCATTCTTTAATTCATTTGTAATTGAAGAGCAGAGTAAAGACAGGGCTCTTTAATTAATTAACACTTGGACACCCCCCCCCCCCCCCCCCCCCCACCCACCACCAGCACATGTAGATAAAATCAATGACACATTCCTCCATGTATTATTCAGAGACAGAAGTGGAGGAAAAAATGTCCCTTCTCTCTCTAAATTGATCATATTTGCTCAGAAGAGACACAGTGTCTTAGACTGCAGCGCTGGAATGTTTAAGCTCGACAAGTACCGGTCTACAGATGGTTAATTAAAGTTTGATAAATCCTCAGAAAAACTCATACCATGGTCGAAGCCCTGGCTATCTGTTATTAACATGTGATCACCACTTAGATCCCTGTGATATAAGATTAGAATGTTATCGGATTCCTGCTGGCATGCTTCTCCACAAGTGTGGATAACCCTTTTACAGCATTACTAATGTTATCAGAAGTAGTAAAGCCTCAGAATATTAAAGGATGGTGTTTCTTTCATTTGGCCCTCATCTTTGCTTAACTCCCAGGAACGTACTGGGCTTTAATGTGATATATGTATGGTGGGAAGACAAGAGACGTAGGAAAGGAGGAGGAGGTCCAATTTTTAAGTATAAATAGCAGGTTCATTTTTATATATACTGTATATCCATCTATCTACAACCTGCTCGTGGTAACCTTACATTTTGACGTTGCCAGGACATCCAGCTGACGGCCAGTGTCTGCACGGCTTGTGAGGTGATGACAGGGGACATGGTAGGAATGGGTTCTGTCTGTCTGTCCGTCTGCCTGCCATATTTATAACTCGGACTGTCTCATTCTGGCTGTTGGTTTCATTTCCAGAGTAGATCTCAAATGCTATTAAATGTTTGTTTTTTTCATGAAACTTTCTACACACAACAACCAAGTACTGAAGTGTTGCCTTTTGTTCTTTAGGAACTTTCATTTTTGGGATTTTTTTTGTTTTTGTTTGTTTCCATCCTTCTTTCTCCCTAAATTTGCTGTCTGATCTCTACTACCGCTGTCAGATAAGGCAAAAGAAAGTCCAATAAAAGAAAACCTGAAAATATATTTGAATCTCTGGAGGCACCATGACACTTTTAGTTCGTAGCACTTTTTTTGACGCAGAACAACATTGCCGGCTTTGCCAAACACATGTTGGTGGCATGCGTGGTGCAAGTCATCATCTCTCACTCCCTTCTTCTCAGAAGGTTGATCTGAAGTCCTCTTCAGTCAATATAATTCTCAGTAGGTTAAGTCAGCAATAACACTGTGGACACACACCAGGATGCATTGGGTGTATGAGTCAAGACAGCCAGAGGAAGCCTTAGGCTGGCCATACATTGCACCATTTGAGCATATTTCTGAATTGATTTTTGAGCTGCATGACTCATTTTAGTGTCGGGCTGAATTTCAGCTTCACTGGGCTGTGTTTACCTTGCTGTTTGCAAGTGGGAGCGAGGAGCAATCATTCCTCGATCAACTGCTCACGACCGGCCGTCGAACATTCGGATGAATTACTTGTGTATCAGAAACTTCAGTCAGCCGTCATCCTGCCCTCTCAAAGTTGACGCAGAGCCACGAGTCCCTTTTCTCTGCACCTAAGAAAAGGGCCAAACAAAACATGAACTTTTCTGTCTTCAAATGATGAAATCAAACACACAATTACACCTACAATCAACCAAACTGAAACTGAGTGAGAGGTAAGATACATCCTAGACAGGTTGACATGCAAATTTCACATAGAACAGCCCAAGCAGGACATGGATTTGAACCCAGAGCCTACTTAATGTGGGGTGATAATGCAGACCAATTAAAATCCCCGTAATCTATGATCCAATGCTACTGTAATTGCCTTGAAATAAGGGTATATACCCTGGATTATACTCATTTTAAGCAGAATATGCTATTACAAAATAGCACATTGTGCTTAAAATAAATGGTAAATGGAATGTATATAGCACCTTTTTAGTCTGACTGACCACTCAAAGTGCTTTACAACACAAGCCAGCATTCACAGGCCAATGGACCAGCCATTGGGAGCAAACTGAGGTTCAGCACCCAAGGACACTTTGACATGTAGGCTGCAGGGGGTGGGGATCAAACCACCGACCTTCTGATCCTGTAAGTGGACAACCGCTCTACCTCTCAGCCAAAGCCGCCTCAATAAGTGATTCTGACTATGATAAATTTGTTTGTACTGCTACGAGAAATTAGATTGTTTTGCAAGGAGAAAAGGCCATAATTTCAATGTAAGATGTACGACAAGATGAAAAATGTAACGGTGCTTTAAAAATGTCTCAAACAACCAACAGCCTCAACATTTATTAAAGGTTATCAGATCACTTCTTGGATCAAATGATGCACACAGTTCTGTTCTTAATAAAGAGATGAAAATGCTTGAAATTAGAAGTTCTGACTCAAACAAAGTAGTTTTGTACTCATAAGTGTTGATCAAGCAGTTCTAGTAATCTCAAGCATAACGTTTAATGTATCAGTGCAATACGTTTCATTACATTTCATGCATTATGTTCCTCAGAACCATGAAAAGCATCCTTTATTAAAAGCACAATAGCTTGAAACAGGTGAAATTCTTTGACATAAAAGACTTCCTGGTTAGAATAAATATCCTGTCAGACAAAAATAGGAAATATTTCTTTAACACATACTTTGGCTTTACATCGAAAATTAAAGCCAAAGTATCAGATGGATTTAACAATGATTTATAAAATCCATCAGTGTCTGCCCAGCTTTAGACCTAAGTGTGGCTGTTGAGTCTGCCAGCTCTGCCTACCTAATTTGCATGTTTAGATTTGATTACAGAGCAAGCACAGATGTAATAATGATAATGATAATTATTGAAGTCTGGCATAAATGCAAAGGTCCCATAATTCAATGCTACTATATATGCAGATCAGGTACCCGTGCAAATTCCATGTTAACACTGGGGGAAATTTAAATCTTATTGCAATCTTTGTCATAATACAAAAACATATGAAAAGCATGCAAGCATAACAGAGAAAAAAAAAGATCAGATGATCAGCGACAAAATCTGTTTGTTTGGGCAACGTCTGCTGATTTATATTTATGTGTTCTTAAAAGCATCCTGACACCGATCTGTGCACATCAAATGGATTGTGGTTTGGAGGAGTGAATCAGAACAATTCGATTATTATCCTTGATCTTAGCGCACAAAAAGCTCACTTATAAAAAATGTGTGCTGATTTATACCGATGTGAATTTGAAGAGATTCTGACACTGCTGAAAGCATAAGACGGGACTGTGCTTCACAAGACAAGAGAAGGTATTACCATTACCTTTGAAAACTGGTTTCTTCAGGCCTGTGAATTATTTAATATGAGATAAGTTTCTGGGTCTGACGTTTGCCTCTGTCAGGTCTTGATATCCCCTCAGCGTTTTGAATCCCTCGCTTCACCTCAGTGCAGTAACGCTTTTCCAAGCAAAAGTTCATACTGAAATGCTCAGTGAGATTTTAAATTAAAGCAAGTAAAAACTGCAACAGCAATCTTCAGATGATTTACTACCATTTTCAGCTGCAGTGAATTCAGTAATGTGCACCGGGGAAAATGCCTTGTACCTCCCTTCTCTCTACCTAAAAGAAACCATAATATAATAATAATATAAGATCCATAATATAATATAAGACTGTATGCAAAATGACATTAGGTATTGTCTAGGCAATTGTATTCCTTATTTTACCTTGAAATATGATGGCAAATTCTGTTTGCTAAATATCCTCAGAAGCTTTTGTTTCATAAGGAATTCTAATGATGAATGAGGCACAGCATAGCGTTGAGGTGGCCATGACCGACTAATGATGTTAGTCGCCGGAATTGACTGTCCATGTTCATGCAATACTTTTCATTACACCATCATTGCTGCTTTAACTGATTACTGTCAAACATGGTGAGCGTTTTTTTTTCCCAAACACTGCCTCTCCGTTTGGAGTGTGTAAAGCTCCAGGGACTGCCTATTCTAATCACATGTATCACCGGCACCAGCACATATTTGTCATGCAGACTGCACTATAAGCCCAGTGTTATGTTGTTAGCTCTGGCATGCATTAGCATAACTGGTATTCCATAAATATTAGTCTTGCAACACATTTTCAGCCTGAGTGACTCTGTTCATATTAAGAGGTGACAAACAGATGGGATGTGCAAGCTACAAAAAGAGGCAGGCTTAAGACTGTCAAATCAATTCTGCAGGAACTTGTAATGCTGCCTATGCTAAGCGATCCCTTAATTAAATACAAGGACTGATGCAGCTCCATCTTTTCTGCACCGAGTATCTGGAGAAAAGAGTCAACATCGTTCAAAAGGCTCATTATCACAAATAAACAAGCTGTGTCGGATAATGTAAAGTGAATTGCAGTCAGCAATTCAAAATTTGCTGTAGCAGGTGAACAAAAATTGCTTCTGATTGTTCCTTTACTTAAGTTGTAGAGTCCAAAGTAATAACACAAAGAATGATGACTCTATTTACTTTTCAAGCACAAAGTTCCTCTTCAGGAGAATGGAAATAAAGTGCAAGTGCAAAAATACAGCATACACGCAAACAAAAAGAAAAGTCTGTCAAAAAATACCTGCATGAAAGATATAAAAGGAAAACCAACAGATGGATGTGATAACACATCACAATTATGGAACAACAAAACAGTCATTAGTCAGAAAGGCAAACCCATAAAAATATGTTTTGAAGTAAGGTTTCAAAACAGGCACTTCCAGCTAACTGAATACCAAATCCTGGTTGTTTACTGCTTAAACTACGAACTGAGCTACAGCTACAGCACTGAAGCACATAATAGTTTCAAGGTTATAGTCAGAAGAATGTAAATGCATGACTAATTTTATTTCTGCAGTAGGTTGCTGATGTTCCTAAATTTGGATAAAACCTGAGTCGACAAATTTATAACAACACCCAAGGTTAAGGAAACATGATGGCAGAGGTAAGTCGATCAGTTATTGGCTTTGTTTGCGTAGAAAAGTGGTCAGGGCCTACAACTGGGCCCTTCATATAGGATTCTACTCTGATCCCCTGTAGTTTGAGCCTGACAGGTTTTAATTGGAGCCAACTAATCAGCACAGAATGCAAGTGCTGTCTATTAAATTTCTATAATGCTTCATTTCAAATTAAATTTTTTTAAATAGCTAGCATGTGGGTGTTCTAGCAAATTAGACGTGTATGCTTCCAAATCCGAATTATAAATGGTTGTAAAGCTAGTGGCAAGATGGCTTTGTGACAGGGAAGTAAACGCCAAACCATTTGAGATTCAAAGCTGTAAAAGTTATTTCATTTTCAACTGATAGCAGCTTTTTTTTTTTTATTAGATGGTCACGTCATACATAAAACAGATGTTAAACACTTTAATTTCACTTTCACAACGCTTGTCCTGTTCCTGTTTCGTTCACATCGGAAACATTTAAACATAGATTGCAATAGAAGCACTCGTTAATATGTTTTTATTATTCATTTATTTCTTTTAAGTGCTGTTTGGAACTGTGTTTGTTTGCTAGTGTCTGTTTTAAATTAGTTTTTAGAGTCAGTGCTGTTTCTTGTTTTAGATAAATTCTTAGAGATTTATATTTATATGTTTATTCTGTATTGGGCACCCGTGATCTCTGGGAAATGCTCTCTCATTCTGCTCTGTGCAACAGATGCACAGTATGGCAAAATGACAATAAAACTGAATTGAATTGAGATTCAGCATGTTAGCACATGGAAGAATGAGGGAAATCACTCCTTATGTCCTTTATACAGTAGTTTACCATATTTATTCTCTGAATTGTGATATTCACACACTACACTACTGTTTAACATGAACTAAAAACATAGTGTTCATGACATAACACTTACAACTATCCTAAACAACCCTTGAAAATAAAAATTCCACCTATATGCAAGTAATGCGCAAGAGAAAATGTGATTGCTGCCTGGTTTATAGTCAGAAACAACATTTGGTTGAATGAAACACTCCATCTGTGCTGCAGTAAAGCTGCAGGGAGGTGGATGGGGTATAGGGTGGGTATACGAAGTTGAGGACTCCTCCGCCTGAGGTTCGAGCCCAGATTCAGTTTTGTGTTTAAATTTAGGTAACAACAGCAGTTGGTGTAAGGTTAGGGAAAGATTGTTTTTTTGATTAGATGTTCCACAAAACAAATACCATCTGTTGTCAGTGAATATTTTACTGATATTTTCTGTATCAACATTTTTATGCCTTGCCACATATGTTAATTAACATTTAAAATCAGGAGAAATTAGTGGTTGGAATGTTTATTACACCAAATGATATGTGATCATTCAGAATGAGATCGAAGGGCATCTGTCCTGAGCAGCAGCAAGATATATATCCCCCCTTGGAGTCCAGACACTGGTGGTGGTGGCTGATGAACCTGATGAATGATGGAGTTTGTGAATCTGTGAAGACTGGGCGGTGATGGGGAGGTGGAGGGTGCGCAGAACAGCAGCATGAAAAGAACTAATGGAACAGAGGGAGTCATATTTAAACAGACAGCAGCAAGCTGATAGGCTGACAATGAGGGTCTGTCGCTGTGCTATTGGACAGATGTGACCGGCTGATGAGAACAGCTGATAACAATTGACAGTCCAGACAATGATGCAGGAAAATAAGATTGAGCATCAACAGCATGAGAAATAAAGTATAGCCCAAGTGGACAAAGGTTTAGTCCTCCTGACTGAACTTATGCTGGAGCTTCATGTCTTTAATATTATAAGAATAACAGAACTGGTCTGCATTGTATTCCCTTAGAAAAATATTTGCTTTTGCAAATAAACTATAAATGTTATTTCTAGGGGACAGGGCTGTCTCACAATGCACTGTGTCCCATTATATGTTGTGAGAATTACGGGTGTGCATCTCTACAGCTGTCAGTGATTATGCAAAGTGTCTTAATGCTACACATTTAAATGAATTATTTGCCTTTTATTGGTTCCTTGTTTTCAGCTAGACATTTTCTTCTCAACAGCCTTTGTTCAAATCTGTAAATTATTCTTTATCATCACATACAGGACAGGCGTAAAATAAACTTTGCAGTTGCTGCATGACTCGGCTCGGTTTGTGATTCTAGCTTGAGTAGATTTATGCTTCAGAACTGAAGGTTTTTCGTTTTTTTTAAAAATAATTGTCAAATAACTTGCTGTCTGGCTATACTGTAATACATATGGTACTGCTAGTCCTTGGGGAACTCCAGTGTTAAGGCTACCCTGCCAGACCCATGCAACCCTGAGCAGACTAAGACTCATAAATGGATGGACACACCATGCAACCCCCTCCTGTTCTCTACTATAGTTGCTGGGTGACAGAGGGAGAAACACATTTCAGGTCTACATTCCTCAGACAGTCACAAAGAAGCACATAAGTGAGAAAAATCACATTTTCAGCAGCCTCTCCTCATTTTCTTGTGTCCTCACCGCAGCCATTCCAGTTCATCACACTGAAATTCACCAGCAGATGTCAAACAGACTTTGAGGTTTGGTTCTGTCTCTACACATGTAGTATCCTCATTCATTCACAGGGCTCTGATTTGGCAGAGATGGCTTGGAGGGCTTTGGAAGTCGGAGTCCTGAAGTCTGTGAGGAGGGAGGGTAGAGAGAAACATTGTGGAGGAGGCCTCTTATCACTGTGCTGGAAATGAATCCTTGTCTGTAGCACTGCCACTTCTACTGTACACTGCTCCTGCGTTACACCCTGTAATTTACAGGCTAAGAGACAGCAGGTGTTCAGGACAAAGTAAACAGTGGGGAAGTTGGAGGGGGGGGGGGAATCATTCGACCTGCTCCAGTCGACGATTATGCGGCTCCCCGCTGAACTGAATGCAAGGAGGCACCTCTCTTGGTATGCAAAACCTGTTCAGCTTTTCCTGTCTAAGCCAAAGCCCAAGGTCACACTTCCAGGGTTCGCTTCGAAAATGTTGTTCTACCCCTCAGGCATCAGCCAGCAAGAAAATTAACAGACACTTTGTTTTCTTCCGTGTGTTCCTGTGGGGGAGATGGCTGACTGCCACACTGATCCTGTCTGGATCTCCTCAGCTGAACGCTCCATTATTCAACACAACAATTTACCCTCTATCTAAAATTATGTTGTGGTATTAAAAAAACAACAACACATTTCTCAATTAAAGCTGTATGTGACATCTTGGCCCAATGACATCACCTTCGACAAAAGTCCGGCTTTGTAAAATGCAGACAGTTACTTCATGCCATGATGATTCTGGACTCACAAGAGACAGCTTTACCAAGAAATAAGGGTAGCGATTGAACAATCTGTCCTTGTTTACAACCATATCCCTAAACTATAACATTTGAAGCATTAAAAATTTCCATTAAAAATGTTTAGTCTCAAGCATACACCAAGATGACCCTAATAACTTTTTTTCTTAAGGTCTTTTAGATTCACAGGCTGAGTTCTTTGCTACTCCACATGATTAAATCGATCTTGACGTGTAAAATTTATGCAGTTCCCCTAAACTGTCTATAAAACTGTCTTATGCAAAATTAGTAAAAATGAAAGTAATGTTTTACTGTCTGAGAAGGTTTTACATGCAGCTTTTCTGTACATTTGAGAGCCTCCTTGACTCACCAAAGTGGCTTCACTATAAGCAGTACAAGAGCACTGCAGTGATGTTGTTGCCGCTGCTGCACCAACCATTCAATTAGCATACTGTCAGATGTCATCCAGTAGGCCCCCAGACTGCAGTGACCTTTTGGACTGGTTGAACTTTCTCTCACTGTTAAATATACATATTCTACATTGTTGCATGCTGATACTTCTTTAGCCACACATTGGTTGACATTTACATGCGAGTCACTCCAATGTCCATTATTCTGGGGAAACATACGGTTGTTTGTTGGCATATCCTTTTCGTTGCTACAGATGCAGTTTGTCTCTGCCCAGGGGAGCCTACAGGATAAAACAATTATCTATTTTCTGACCTTGTGCATCAATTCTATTAATGTTCACTTTGAATGTAATATTTATTATGAGTTTTGGTCAATGGTCCGTACATGCAAAATGCTCATTCAATAGTGCTTGTTGGAAATGGTAATGATTTGTACTTGGATGACAAACCTTTGACAAATTTAAATGACTAAATGACTTTACTGCAAAACAGTGAAAGGTGTCATGGCAACCCTTATGTGACCACAGCAGCCTGTCCCTGTCCCTACAGTGATGACATATCCAAACAACTCACATTCACATTTACAGGCAACAATTAGAGGGGATACTAAAAAAAACAAACTACAATGTGTATGAAGTGGAACAACCTCATCAGTGTTAAGTCCAGACAGAGGTGAAGAGATAATGGTGGTGGTGGTGGTGGTGGATGAAACTTGGCACTTTATATTTTTGTCAGCAACTTTATTTTTAGTCATTTTACACAATGTTGCTTTCTATATATATTTTTTTCAGTCATTAACGTCTGACATTTCAAATACCTCCCATTCCCCACCTACCCTGTGGTTTCCCTCAGTGTCTTCCCACTAGTCCCAGTCACTTGATCCACCAGCAGACTTGTTCTTCATTATCATAGGGAAGGCGTAAATTAAATCTGAAATATCAATGCACATCCTGGACACATTTCTTAAAAGCCAGGAAGTAAAATGTGCTGGATGCGATCAAGCTTGACGTTAACTGCCTTGTTGTCTCTTCATCCAGTCTCAGAACTGTTCTGTTCAATAATCAGTATCATTATGTGACATTATGCTCAATGGAACACACATTTCTGTGCAATGTTCATACAGATTATATCCAACACAGCAGTGTTCCAAGCACTTTAACAGGGAATGTTTTGTGTCCTCTGAAGAGGCTGTTGTCCATTGGTAACATACCTTGATATATGGCTGGATTCTCCTCTGAAATTTCACTATATTTTATATTTTTTGCTGATTAACTGGCAAGTAGTGAAAATAACAATTTGTCAGGTTCCCTATATTTACATGTGTGTGAATATCTCTGAACCCAATGACTGTTGTCTGATTTGCTTTCAAATAGATGTCTTTAAATTTAGCGAAAATGTCATATCCACCTAATGTCTCAAGTGGCTAATTGTACTGTATGCAATGGCCGGCACAGAGAAGAGGGTGTCTTAGCCTGCGTATTGATCATCTATTACCTGGATAGCCACTGGCTGCTGCCCCCACAGGCTAAATTTATGTCAGCAAATGGCGATTTGCCCCATAATTGCAAGTATCTTCAAAAGGACGGACAATCCAATTAGTCTCGGCATTGTGTCATGTTAAGTACCAAATATTAGTATGTAACAAGCTAAATAGTAATTATAAAGGGAAACTGTAAAACTATCTGCTGATCTGCAGACACAGAGCCATTTACGTAGCATGGCTGCAGCCTCATAGCCTTGTACTTATAGGTTGACATGCTTTCGTTGTATAGGCCAAATATTCACATTTTATTCCTGTTTAGTGTTTGACCAGAGATGTCAATTCATATAAGGCCAAGAATGCTTTCCAGATCAGCAGCTCTTCTTGTCCAGTCAACAGTGGCCTCATTGTCATTTCCAGTCATTGATGTCAAGGCAACTGACTGTCCAAATATATTTTCTGTAAGCCTTGGAAATAACAATGCCTGAATGGGAGCATGCGGTTGAACATGACTATGGGGGCTGTGGGCCAGACCAGTGTAGTAAATACAATGGTTGCAGCACTGTATGCTTTTAGCAGATGGTATGAATAGGTTTATAAATGCTTGAGTAGGCTGTCAAAATGATGCGATCTGGCATTTAACCATTTGTGATCTATGGAGGAAAAAATATGAAGTGATAACCAAGGACAGTGCTATCTGTTCTGTGTTACTGTGCAGGAGAAAATCTGATCTAAAAGTGCAGATTTGTTAGGAATAATGGCTTTCACAGCGCACTCAGATAAAGCATCTCATTTTGTAGATGTCATATGTTGTGAGCAGTGGCGCCTTCTGTACCACGTTTCCGCCCAGAGATGCCTTTGAGATATGAATCCCTGCCAGACTGGGCTCTCAAGGATCCACGAGCCTCCTCTTGAGCAAACATTTACATTCGCCACACATCTGTTGGTGTGTCAAATCACCCTCATGCAAAGTGCACTTCTCTGGAAAAAAAATCTCAAGGATGATTCTTCAGCTCAAGATTGCAAAATGCTGCTTTGACCTCAGTCCACTTAAATAAAGTTCAACCATCCATTTGTGAAGCGAGTGAAGCATACCTCTATGCTACCCATGACATGGATTTCATCAATCATCATCACATAACTGCTCGTGGAAACATGCCTACTCAATATAAAACGGAGCAATGGAGCAATATGGATATACCAATTTATGTTTAATGAACTTCATACGGTTTAATTTTTGCTGCTATCCAAATTCAGGAAACAATACTGCTCAAGATCATTTAAATGCGAAATTCGGCCAATGCATGTTGTATGACTGCAGAATATCATATGGAATTTGCTTTGTGTTAAAGACTGCAGCATGACATGTAAAAATGGCAGCATGGCTGTGTAACATGATGACCTTCTAGACCCTAGTTTTTTTTTAAAAATGACATAGTTGTGGTCTACAAAACCTCAGCTCTTTCCTGTAAATTAATTGGATGTCAAGGCCTTTGGACAACAGATTTATGTTTTCTCAGGCGAAAGCTTCATCTGGAGAATGACTTTGGTTTCGTTAATGTGCAGCCTGAACACTGACACGACCCTCCTCATGTGTCACCAGCCCCGGTCTCACCATGCTAAGCAGCTCGCTCTCTCTCTCTCTCTCTCTCTCTCTCTCTCTCTCTCTCTCTCTCTCTCTCTCTCTCTCTCTCTCTCTCTCTCTCTCTCTCTCTCTTACAGTGCCATGAGAGCGGCTTCACATTTTACCAGGCCTCAATAGCCAGACTGAGACCTAAAGTACTTTCTGAGCTGTTATGGTCACTGAGATGCATTTAAATCAGGTATGTGACAGTTGTGAGTATATGCATGCTGTGAATATCAAGCACTGAGGAGTGGAGAAAAAGAGAGCTGTATACAGAGATTAAATGAATGAAATGTAGAAGGATCGGCTTTGGAAATGCTGCTCGAGCTGTAACATCTGAGAAATGTCTGCTCTTGGCGCAACAGAGACAGATAAATATAAATTGATTGGAAGTGAACTCCCACAGTGCATTGTGCCGTAGTTTTCATAGACAGATGGGGATGCAGAGTGAAGAGCTGCGGGCCTCGGAGAAATGAGGTTCTTCAAAAGTAACATGCAGTCTGTAGAGCTGCATTCAGCCATGCTTTGGACTGCTACCTATTCAGCACAGTGATTAAACAAATATGAAAGACATGAAGGTCTGTGCACTGTAAAATGTTTACTTTGAAGTTCACTGGTACTCCTAAAAGTCCTCTAAAATAAATTAATATTCCTAGTAAATATAAATTCAAATAAATCAATCTCCTACCATCGCCATATTTGTCTATGTTGAAACGTTAGAATCGTCACTGCCCTCTTGTGGATGTGTGGAAGCCAACGTAAAAGACAGATGGAAGTATGTGGGTGTTGATGGACACACCGCTTGAAACGGACGCATCTATTTTCATACGTTAATGTAGTATAAATGAGCCTTAAGAGGAGATATTTAGCTAATGGCAACCCACAAATCTCACACAGCTTATCTAAATTTTCACATTTAAAATTCATGTTATGATAATAGAGAGCTCAAGACATTACATCTTTAAAAAAGTCACTTTACATACATTGCATTTAGAAAAAAAAAGAAGCTGAAAATAAATCAAAACAAGCAAATTAAGGAATAGATTTGCCAAATTATATTAAATGATATTATATTATGTGTGTGTACATACATAGCCTGAAAAACACTAAAATTGGCTATTATGTATTTGCACCAACACTAGAGTAGGTCAGCTCAACATCAGCAGCACCAGTGCTACACAGAAGTTGGAGATACAGTAAATTGGGGTGACTACCAGAGCTCAGCTGTGCCTCCTTCATCCTACACTCTTGGCTGTATTAAACATCCCATCCTGCCCCATGCTGACCAATCAAATGAGTATGTGCTCCTTTTCTTTGACTATATCACTATATCACATCGGAGCAGGATCAATACCTGTGTCTCAAAATTGAGAGAAGGACTGGTGCACTTTAAGCACGTGCCAGAGGAGCAGTTCCTTCATTAATTATTAAGATCTGCTAATCTGGGCTAGCCTTATTAACCTAAATGCTTTTCTGCACAGTAAACAGATACGCTGTTGCACACAGATTCCAGGTTTATGCAATGGAATCAAAGGAAACAAAACAGCTATACTCAGGATGAGTCCAGCAGCTTTAATGCTGTTGCTACATTTTTGTTTTCAGCAAAAGGCCAAATATTGTTTTCTCTCTCAATGTAATTTTTTTTTTTTGTCATGTCAATTGAATTATTACAGGAAGTTTCTTAGTTTTCCTTTTGCTACATTTTTGTTTTTAGCAAAAGGCCAAATATTCTTTTCTCTCTCTTTCTCTCTCTATATATATATATATTTATATTTTGTTTTGTCAATTGAGATATTAAATGAAGGTTGCTCCTTCATTAAACAAATAATGTTTGCAGTAGTGGCACACTGACAAAGGAGGAGATGGTGGATTATTCATTTTACAAATATATAACAATAATGTAATCCTCATTTCCATTTCTTTTTTCAAACATATTTGACCTTATAGAATTATTTTAATATTGATGGATGTAAAGTGTTTCAATCATACCGAGATGAATGAAAGATGTTGTATGTTTCATTCAAAACGGAGAGACCCGTCTCTTAGGAACAAGCTCAGCAACAACTGAACATTATTACAAACTGCTAAATTTGATCAGATGATTTATTATGGACCTCCAGAGCTTTCAAGAGAGCGAAGGTAATTAAAACTGTCAAAGTTAGGGCAGCAAACTTAATATTCATTATTTAGTCTTTATCCATTTTAAGCCTTTATCCAGTTTATCTGTCAGTAACCAAATTGAGTAAGTAAGTAAGTATCTTTAAGTATCCTCCCCGACAAACAAACAAACACACTTATTTGTACAATAATCATATTATTATGTGCAAAATATATTATCATGTACAATAATCGTATTAATATGTGCAATATCATATTAAACATGCAATTATCGTACTATTTGTGAAATATTTAAATCATATATGTACAATCTCTCGGACATTTATTAATCTTTTATTCTATTTTCAGTTTTCTACATGACACAAAAGCAGTAGAAAATTTGCTCCATTACCCTAATTAACACTATATATGAATGATAAATGAAATGAATTGTGATGCATGATACTGTCGTGAGATCTTCTAATTGGGGATGCTCTGCACATTGATACCAGCACCTGTTTAAACAGCTGGCTTTACTTTGCTTCAGTGGTGACTTACACTGAAACGCTGAAGACTGTGATTCTTTTAAATATTGCTGTCATGCTTCATTGCGTCACAAATGGCAGGAGTGTCTACTGTCCCCATTTGTTCACTGCAAAGGTGTTTCCAATTAGATTTCAAATGTCATCACACTCTTGTCTCCCCCGGCATTATGTGATAGAAGTCTCCCAGGGTTGCACGTTATATCTCATTACTGACAGCTATGGTCACCTGGGACTCCAATCAGAATGTCTGAACACTTAAGCAATTGGGTTCCCTCCTACTGCCTTGCACAGATTGATTGGGTTTTGGCTCCCTGAGCACCACTTTAATGACAAACACATAATGCATTAACCACATTTTAGGTAGAAAACATTCAATCTTTTCATTTTACTCTGCTAATAATATTTCTTTCTTCATGGCTTGTAAATTACAATTTTTTTCATTTGTATTCTTGAAGGGTGTTAGAATAACTATCAACAATGCAGCACTGAGCACCAGATGGTTTCCTAATTTTGATAATTTTATCACATGTGGACAGGATATATTCCATTACCAGTTGTGGAGAGTGTGACCAACACCATCAAAAAACAGGAGTAACGTGGGTTGAGAAGTTAATGTTCTGAAAAAGGAACCTTAACAACCCAACTGTAGCTTAATAAAACAGATGAGTCATCTGAATAATTTCAAAGTATTCCGTATTCTTTAACAGGAGGAAGTTTGGAACGGTGGCAAAAACATTGCCTTCCCAGTTGGTGCCATTAATGGTGAGAGTTAAAAAGAATAGAAAAAGCTGGCAGAGGACAGACTGGGTGTGAAAACTGAATCTGTCTTACCACAGCAAGAAACTGTTCTTTCTTTGTCTTTGTCTCTCTTGTTTCTAAAAATGGTTATTTGAATGTTTCCTTGCTTGCCACAAGTCATGAATACAGACACAGATTGTGTATGAAAAAGTAGGATTTGGCATTTAAATATAAATCCCATACCACTGTCCCAATCCCAGTCCCCAACTGCTCACTACCCCTTATCACCTCTTAAGGCCCATTTATGGTCTCCATTAAAGACGGAGATGGACGGAGCCTTCCATATGTCTTCTGTGTTCATTCCATACATGTTTGGACACATTTTCGGAGAGCTTAAGGATATGGACGAGACGGACAAAACGGCGCAATACTTCCAGAAATGTTTGCAGGCAGCGTAGCTACAATTCAAGGCACGACAAATGTGTCCGTAATTAATGAAGAAGAAAATAGTGAAGTGAAAAAGTGGAAAAACTCGATGTACCTACTGGCCTCACAGACCACCGCCGAGTACGTTACCTCCACTTTTGCTGCTTTTTATTTACTGGCTACGTTGTACAGTTTCACAACCTCCTTCGACCGTCACCATATTTGTTGTTGTCGAAACTTTTGAAACTTCACTGCCCCACTGCGGTTGTATTGATGTTGAAGTAAAGGATGTAGGAAGTATGTTGGCATTGACGGATAGACCATTTGCTGATACTATACGTAGAAGGAGTATAAATAGGCCTTTGCCATCATTAGATGTCTTTGAGTAAGGATCAGTTTAACCAGACGACACTGTTCTCTTCTATTACTGTTTCATTTGAATAACCGTTGAAGGTAAAACTATTACAGAATTTCATCACAACACTTGATTAGGGACAGTCTGATAAATAAAAAATCACTTGTTAATCATCAAGATTTATCTTAGAGTGGAAGAATTAGAAAATTCTGGCTTTAAAAAAAAATTATGGCTTCAGTTTTCATTCCAACTTTCTTTTTTTTTATTGGTCTCATATTTTCCTCCAACAAAAACAGCAGTGATAATGAACAACTGTGGCTAGGATATAAAACAGAGCTGGTATATTTTTATGGTTATACCACGCCAATTATCACAGATGAGCCATAGGATGCTTTTATACCTACGCTGTATGGTGCTGTTTCAATAAACTCTAGTGTCTCTGGCTGGGCTATAGTGAAAGATGTCAACTGAACACTAATGAACTAGATTGGGATGACCTGAAAATATGGGCCTGGGTATGCTTCCAACTGGTGTTACTTATTTATGTTGTGAAAGCTAAGCATTCCAACAATTCATCTGCTGATTGTAAAGGGAGAGAGGCGTAAACTCCAAAGCTATTAAGAGACTGGTGTAAGATCATTTGGTAGCCATGGCAACCCATATGCACACCAGCATTTTAGAGCAAGGGTCTCTTTTGAACATCTCAAAGTGTAAATCGGTTTGTGCAGAAATGTGTACAACCACAATTCAAAAAGCTCAGTGCCACTGTGTAAAAACCTAGATACAACAGAATGGGATCGTTTGCAAAATCTTTTGGAAATATACTTAATGTAGAATAGTACACCGACAATAGAATCAATGTTTCATATTCCATATTTCAAACAAGTTAGGACGGGGCCAACAGAAGAAATTTGTGGAATGCTCAAAAAAAAACCTGCTTACCTGGATAGCTGGTAAAATGTGATAGTATCATGATTGGGTATGAGAGGGGTATCCTTAGTACACTTCATCAGTAACAATAGAGGATGGGATGACCAAACAAAAACAAAAAACGTAAAATTAAAGGAAAATATGCTTATTCAAATTATGTGAAATATGAAAACAATTAATTTATAGAAATTCCCAGTAAAAGTTTTGCAGGGAAAAAAATGTAATTTTATAGCTTTTCCTGCATTATTACAATTTACAAACAATGTCTGTAATTTTATAGAGTTTTGTATGAAATAAAAAAAACAGACAATTGCTGTAAAATTGGGATTTTTTTTACAGTGTTTTCAGTAAACACACAATTTTATTAGTGCATTTTGTTTTTATTTGAATTTTATGCAGCATCCCAAATTCACTACTATGACACATGTTACTCTCAGAAGATCTCACAAGGTCTGACATAGGATCAGTGCCTGGCTTTCCTTCAACTTTTTCTTAATATCTGTTATATTGGCCATAATTTGGAGGGGTTTCCTACTTGCTCTTACCCTCCCCATTGCTTTGTAAAGAGACAACAAAATAATTTCTTTTCAGCAGCAAAGTGGGGAAGGAAACAGTGAAAGTGTAGTGTCTTCTGACATCCAGTATTGACTATCATGAAGCCTAGCTCAGTTGTGGTTTGCTTAAAATAGAAAGCTCTTCTTAAAAATATAGCTACAGGGGCCTTAAAAGAACTGCAGTCACTATCTTGCTCTGCACACTTACTCCTGAGGCAGGTCCGCCTTGGGAGGACACAATACTTCTGGTTCCAGGGAGGCAACGACCAAAAATGTTGCATTATTTTTCATCATTCAGCCATGGCTGTGTACCTGTCAGGCAGTATGCAGCCGCTAAACTCTTACATGCTTATGAAGCTTTAGCCAAGTATATCTCTGTATTTTATATGGAGAGTGACACTCATTTTGCCTTTCAAATAACATTTGAAACATTTTGCAAGAAGAATTTGAAAATTCCATTACGTTTTTATGTTTTATGGACACGAATGTCTAAGAAGTTAATCGTCTGTTTTTGCAGTAGTCATATTATTGATTTCAGCCTCAAAGAGGCCTTTGTTTCCCCCCCGAAATTCTAAGGTTACTACTCCAGTATGTGACCCACATTCTAAATACTTCAAACAATAATGGCTTGTGTCAAAGCTTGAATACATTCTCAGAAATTTGGACCAAGGAATAAACATGAACTATGGCTGTTAAGAAACCTTTATTAGCACTAAGCATTATTAGTAAAAACTGGGACCAAATGCAACCTGTCTAATATTGGAGAGATTTACTCACCCTCTCATTGTCTCCCTGTTTCTCACCTGCTGTGTGGCTGCTAATAATTAGTGCACCACAGACATTATGCAGACACTCCCACAGGAGATGAAGATGAGTCTACTTTAGTCTCATTAAATATGCATATTTACCTTTAATCAGGAGGCATTCGTTTGAATGCAAAACCCCCCACCCTCCTGATTTTACAGTGCACCTGCTTTCAGTGCTTGTCTTGAGAGCTGCTGACTGGGTTGAAGCAAATAGACTGTCACCATTCCTCACAGGGACCCTCCATTATGCTGTCTCTCTCAGCAGCGCACACCCCCGAGGCTATGAAGTATTTTGCTCTCTTACTGCCGCACACTTTCTCTCCTTCTTTGTCCATTGAAAGAAACAGCCTCATCACCTTCCACTGCTTTGTCTCTGTCTTTTTATTCCTGAAGCTTTCCATTTTTCCAGCAAAAATGTTTTCAGGCACAAGTCTTTTTATGAAGCCAATACATTTAAATGTGTTAGAATATCACTGATGGTGTATCCAAGTGCATCAAGAGATGTATGTTACTATCATGTCAACCTGGCTAGCTGGCCTGTGACTTCCAGAAATAAGATGCATGACCCAGGTTTTGTGTGCGCATGTGGCATTAAGGCAAGAAGATTCACTAGGCCAGGGTGAAATGTTTGCTACAGTAGCATCTAAAGCAATGCACAAGGAGCATTCCTGCAGCATTGGCAAGATGCAGGAGTGGGGGGGGACAGGAAGGGGGGAGCAGGAAGAAGACTCCAAACAATGGCATTAATGATCGTCAGCCTGTCTACTGAGAGATTTGGTGCAGTAGATAAGAATGGTACTAAAAGACATGTTCAAGGGGGCACGTGAAGATGAGACAAAATGGGTTGGCAGAACTCTGAAGCATTATTAGGAAGAAACTCTGAACTCTCCATAGAGCAGAATGGCATACAAGACAATCCAAAGAGAGGACCAGGAAACACACTGCCTTCCTAAGGAACCTCTTTCGGTTTACTTAGCTGCTAGGCCAGAGAAGATAGAAATCCACCTTGATGCAGCACGAGCAGAAGACAGAGAATGCACAGCGTTGATCAGTCCCCTGGGACAAACACCAAAGACTGAGCTGGAAAGAAATTCAATCTGTTGTCAAGGCAGCTGCAGCCAGCTCAGGACCCAGATCCAATGGTTTGCCTTACCTGGTGTACAAGAGGTGCCCCAGGCTCATGCATCAACTATGAAAGATTCTGAGAGTGATCTGGAGGAGAGGGAAGGGTTGTCTATCAATGAAGATTTGCAGAATGTATATGGGTTCCTAGAGAGTAGGCCTCAACCACTATTGAGCAGTTTAGTGTCCAGGGGAATTTATTTTTCAGTATTTCCACCTAACAGCTCACAGATGACCTCTTAATGATCCGGTACAACATCGCCTGTGCATATTGAAGAAAAGCCATTGGAGGCAGTAGAGAAAGCTTCAAAATGGCTGTGGATTAGGAGGGACAAGCTGTGAACTAATGCTTCTTGTACACAGACTGGAAACATCAATCCCACTTTGGTCGAGCACTCAATGACCCCATGTACTGTCACTGATGATGCGTCCAAGTGCATCACTCGATGCATGTAACTAAATCAGAATAGAAGCAGAGCTTGAACCGCCAAACAAAAATGATTATTGTGGACTGAACCTGGGAGCTAAACTGTGTTTATCTACATCTTGCTTAAGTGTTCAGAAAGTGATATTTGTGGTAGTGCCGGCAGCTGACTCTCTCTTGTGTGTATCTCACATTATACAAGAGTAGTGGGTCTAACTTCAGCTGTCTCTCTCTCATGAGGCTGTAACTTCAGCGTCCATATTACCTTATAATTTGAGTCCAACATTGAGTAATGAGAACAATGCATGAAGTATTGTAGTCAATGCTTGAATGAAGAACAGATAGGATTAAGCAATTACTAATAATGTTGGCCTCTCCAGCTGATGAACTGTCTGTGTAACTCTGAGATATAACATAATGCTAAGTGACCAACAACACAGCTAACCAATCCAAATGCAAATGCAAATCCGTGAATTTTCTTCATAGCCTTAAATATTGCATTTTTATCACTTACTCATAAACTAATTGATGGATTTTCATGAAACTCATCAGGTTATGTTTATAATTGGAATTTGAGTTAGGGTTTAATCTCATTAAAAAGGACTGTTGGGCCTTGGCAGAGGTGTACACTCTACTGAGCACCCCTCTAGTTTACACTGAATTGTGCTTGAACTCATGTAAATGCAAATGAGAAAATAGTAGTATTAGAAATCATGGTCTTAACAGTTGTTAAAAGTAGATCTAAATGACCTGGCATTCAAATCTTTATTCATATTGCTTGGTTAAACAAAATCACATTGACAGCCTCTACAAAAACCAGGTATCAATAAGGAACATCCAGGTGTAAAGAAACACGATCATACTGTTGTTCAGTATCTTCATGCCAGGCACCCAATCAAATAGTGCCCTGCAATTGTTTCTGACACGTATCAACTTTGTCTAATGGGCAGTCAGCAAAACTCACCCAGGCTTTCAACAGCAACATGAGAGCACTGCTAACAAATGCACCACTTGGAACCTGAACAACCCAAAGGTTAAGACTTTGTGCTGTGCTTCCTTAATTTGTCTGCCTTTGACTTTCAATCACTCTCCTGGTTATTGAGCCAAAGGCAACGGCAGCTTAATCCTCTCCACTTTGAGAGAAGAATAATGAGTGAATAACACACACAATAAAAACACATGGAAGAGCAGGTAAGCAACACCGTGATAGGCCTACAACAAGGCTTTCTCAATGGAGTAGACTTGAGAGAGTCATTTAAATGCAAACAAGCAGATTGCTCTCTATGTTATCTGTTTTGAATAATGTATTGTATAACCTTGTTTATTTGTATACACAAGTTGAATTTGCTACGGAATTCTCATGACAAACAAGAGAACAAGGTAACAGAGGGACAGCAAAATCAGAGATCTGTATTTTCATGCCTTAAAGCTGTGAACCAGGAGCTTTGGTTGAGATATTCCAAGGCTTCTTTTTGATTACCCAACGGCAGGTCTGAGAGGAAGCTATCAGAACTCACAGTCCCAACAGCACTGAGGAGCCGCAGGTCTTTCTTTGGTGTTCTAATTCAGGCAAAAGGGAAGTTAATTCGATTCACTAATGGTCCCCATTATTAAAGCTCATCTATAACAAAGGCTCAACAGTTATGGCTTTTTAAAAATCAGTAAATCGTCGCCAACATCAGTTCAAACTATTTGTCATATCTGACAAGGATTACAAACACATTTCTTCAGTAGTTTAATATAAAATTAAAGAAATAAATGGTAGAATGTGTGAAATGTAAAGAGACTAGTGTTACCTCTCAAATCAACACATTATGACATGACTTCAAATATAGAAAGTGTTGGCAATGTCAGCATTTGTTTTTCAAAGAAAGCAATGTGGTTTGGACTATTAGTTGCTGTGGTTGGGGTTTAATTTTCTCCCGCTGTGACATCATGGCATGAGGCTTATTCAGATTTATGTAGACAATCTGGGGAAAGGCTTTCTTTTATGGCAAAAAGGCTGAAACTTTATATAACTCAGTAAATCACTATAATGAAAGAGATGCCATTCCGTTAGACCATGATTTCCTCCTCAGTTCCACATTTTCCATATTTGTCTTTGTCTTGTGTCGTGTCATGTCTTTCTCCTCCTTACAAAGTGCTGTCTGTTTCCCCGATTTACGAGGCAGCTCACGTGCAACAAGAGGTTGGTCCGACTGAAATGACTCCTGAAATATCCATCACTGCAAATTACATCTTTGGTAGTGCTGATTCCCTCTTTTGGGCTAATGAAGTTATATGCCCCTGCACAGCTATCAAGACGCCTGCTAATGTCTTTTAATTTGCAAAGATAATTACAACAAGGTTCCACTTGAAAATCCATACATGCCAGCAAACTGAGCCAAAATCGACCAGTCCGCAAGGGTAATTATTTCTCCCTTGGATTTTCTAATGTATAGATACATCTCAAGGGGTTAATGACACCAATCGAATGATTTATGGATAATAAAGCAGTCAGGGTTGACATGACATGTGTACCAGATATGAAATAAGCATTTGAGTGCAACTACTTATGAATACTAATGTGCTTAACATTGTTTCTATTCAGCGCCTTATTTAGGAAATATCAACATTTGCATTTGGTGCCTAAAAGTGCTTGAAAACTAGGCTAGGCTATGGCCTAGCATTATGCAATTTGCAACAAGGCAATGTAACACAGGCTGTTGAGAAAAGAACATGTGCATGTTATCTTAAGGTATGTACATGCAGGCATGCTCATTGATATATGCTTGCAAGGGGAGTGAGAAAAACAACAGAGGTGCAGATTCATGGAGACTTAGTGGAAAGGAGAGTCTAGTCTTAATGAGTTTAATAACGTACAATGTTCATTAAAACATAGCTCACAGCCTCTCCGGAGGTGTCACTCCTGTCAGATTAGTGGTGCTGAGATACGGCTTGTGCTGAACGGAAGGAGCCCATATGGTCTGTCTGCTTGACAGCACCGTGACCCACGACAGATGTGTTGTTTTTCTCCCCCCTGATGTTTGGATCAGCTTTATCACACCTGTGTTTTCTCCCAAGCTGCGCAATAATCAACAAATAAGATTGTTGAATTAGCGCTTAGATTCAATGGGATGGAAAGCCACAAAATACATTTTGAGGATCAGGAAGACTGGGCTCCTTATGAGCATTATTGAAATAGCAGTAACCAAAAGAAAAAGTCTTCCTCTGTGACATTTGGATGCTACCAGGTTTTGACTGCTCTATACTATACACTATATGTACAAAAGTATTCAGTCACCCGGCCCTTACACCTACAGGAACTTTGATGCTATCCCATTCTAAATTCATAGCCATTCATATGGAGTTGGTCCCCCCTTTGCAGCTATAACAGCTTCCACTCCTCTGGGAAGACTTTCTGCAAGATTTTGGTGTGTCTGTGGGAATCTTTGACCATTCATCCAGAAGAACATTTGTGAGTTCAGGCACTGATGTTGGGCGAGAAGACGTGGCTCGCAATCTGCGTTCCAGTTCATCCCAAAGATGTTCAATGGGGTTGAGGTCAGGGCTCTGTGCGGGCCGGTCAAGCTCTTCCACACCAAACCATGTCTTTTTTGACTTTGCTTTGAGCACTGAGGCACAGTCATGCTGGAACAGAAAAAGGGTCATTCCCAAACTACAAAATTGTCCAAAATGTCTTGGTATACTGAGGCATTAAGGGACCCTTCACTGGAACTAAGGGGCCGAGCCCAACCCCTGAAAAACAACCCCATGCCATTATCCATGCTCCATATTAAGGGGTGTGTCTAAATACTTTTGTACAGACAGTGTATCTCCCAGATATTACATTCATATATTGCTGATTTCTTTTGCAAAATATGATTTGAATCGTCTGTTAACTGCAAAAGAAGTTCCATGTTCATGTGCTGCAACCATTGGTACATTTACAGTGCATGGCTTTAACACCAAAGACTAGAGGCCTGTACAGTGGAGCAGGATTTGTGGTTAGCGATGTAACCTTAATCCTGGGTTTTCAGTATTGCAAAACTGGCTCATGTCTTAGCAGGGTAGATCGTCGGGGTAACTTATGCGATCAAAATGTACAAAAGCACCGCCTGACAACCAATCAGTTCTCTGGAAAATGTCAGTATCATCATAGAAAATCTCGGAGCCCTGTGTGCGGCTTATGAGAGGTGTACTCTTATGTTGGAGAGCCTCCTTCTGTCTTCTTCATTTCCTTTTTTTTCATGTTGCCTGCAAGAAATGTCAAAGCCATTTCATTATGATATTGTATACTGATAACACCGTCCATCAGACTGATTGAAAAACTGTGATTGTTTTACTGCTTTTAACACTGCCAGGGTTGCAGATGAAAGAATAAGGTAAAGCCAATCGGGCAGTGATATAAGAAGCCTGTTCATTAATGCATTCACACAGATTTTCCATGTGCAAGTTGCTTTAAGACTGGATTATGTGTTTAACGTCCTTTTTATCTAATGTTACAGCCTTCTCCTCATAGATTTGTCCATGTTTGCTATTAATCATATGCTGCAAACACTGCCTCTTTTATGCGAATGCACTTATGGCTACTGGAAAAATCATCGTCTGGCCACTTAGCGAGATTACATGTGTTAGGTTTAGTGAAGCCAGGTAATGGAAAGATCCCCTGCTATGTTAATTCCTTAGGCCTGTACTTATGAGGCAAGTTCAAGTTCCACATGTGGTAAGATCTAGGCAACAAAAGCACTTTTGTTAAGTTGTGTTTGAATGTAAAACACATTCGTCAAGTCAGTTATGATGGTTTCCATAATTAGGGTTGAAGATTGTGGTCTAGGTTAAGATAAAAAAAAACATTAGGGTTATGATTTTAGTTGATTTTGCAACATCTATGACCACTGGTTGTAATGCTGAGAACATCTTATAATACAAGTCCCAGACTTCCTTTTGAAATAACACATTTATCAGTCACTGGTGTAAAAATTACCTTTTTACCCTTCATCATCAAAATGATGAAGGTTTTCTTTTTACTTAGTTGTTCAAGCATGATGAAAATTTGATGGCTTAATAAATTGGTGTGGGTATAACATTTCCTGTAAATGTCTAAGACTGGCTGTTTCTGTCCAGTTGTGTCACCAGAGTGTGTTGTTTTTGTTATGCCTCCTTGTTTTCGTACCTGATTAAGTTAAGATTATCATTTAAAGTTAATAAGGAACAAAATAGAGGCTGTTATTTTCTTTTGACACAAACAACCCACGCAAATTTGCAAATAAACACAATGTTGCATTTTTAAATCCCTTCAGTGAATGTGGCTTGGGAGAAGTGGGCAGGAGACAGGGGGCCAGGGGAACTCAGGAGCAGATTGTAGTAATTACACACATCCAGATTTCATCATTAATTGGCATATTCACATTTGATGTCATTATGAGCTGGCTTTTTCTGAATTTCAACAATCAGAAATCAGAATCAGAAAATGTTTTATTCCCAAGTACGTGAACACATACACGGAATTTGTCTTTGTGTTATGATGCTTCCCTAAAAGTTGACATAGATCTAAGCATATATATAAAACATAGACTAAAGTGAAAACATTTTCAATATACAGACCAATTGTGCAAACAATTTGTTTTAAAATAACGTGCTGTTGTGTGAGAATGTGCAAAAAACATGCAAAAATACATCTGTAATGTAGTTGCAAAGTTGCAGTTGAGGCATGGGCATATCTGCAGTGTGTGGGGTGCAAGAACAACTATAGGTGCAAGTACATGCATGTTCCCATTTCTTACATCCCTTGTACATGTGCCCACCATTTGGAATGGGGGACATAACCAACTTGGCAAGCTACTTAGAGGGAGGTAACTAGTAAATGTACAGTAATTACAAGTAATGAGTAGTCCTATACGAACATAAATCCCTGCTATCAATATCAAACATTGGGTTGAGTTGCATCAAGAGGACAATACAGAGAAAACAACATAAATATTAGTCAGTATTTTTTCTGATATGTTCAGTATGACCATTTTGGGACTTTTCTCATATGTTCTAACAAAAATTCTTCCAATTATGTTATTAAAAATGTATTTTGGACAGGACTGTTTTCCATCAAAACATTTGCTGTTCCAAATTAGCCTTCTATTAGTTTTCTTTGAGTTTTCTGGTTGTCCAGATGGTTTGCATTTCAACAAAAATAAGACAAATAATGTGGATGTTTCGCTGCTGTTTACCTGCATGTGAGTGATGATTTATGGCGTTATCCAGCCACTTCTGCCACCACTTAATGAAGTACACACCTGGTAATATGACAATGATAATTTCAGATGGATTGGAAGCCATTTCTTCTGAACATGTAAAGCATTGATGATCGGCCTCAATATGGACACCTCCATGACAAATGCACTTTGCTTCCTGGCAGCCAGGAAGCTTGAATATTCGACCATGTACCAAATATGAATGCATTAAACCTTCCATCAGGGAGTATCATTCATTCCTTCATATGGTGTGTCGCAGGTATCAAGGAAAAATGTGACATATGTGGAGCATGACGCACAGCGGGGATACTAGAGCCAATATTTCACAGAGGTGTGGATTTCAGTTCAAACAGAGAGTATTGACGGCCTGAAATACATGTCTAGTTTTTATGGATATAAATGTCTATCTTAAGGAGCAGCTGTCTGCTCCGGCTAATCCTCCAGCTTGATTTAAATGTCAATACCTTCTTCATATGTGCACGAGCATGAATCTGAAAGGATAGAGTGGGTGATTGTGACATCATGGGGGGCAAGGGGTGAATGGATCTAGAGGGGCGCTGACTGTAGCAGAGGATGCTGCGATAGACCCATGGCAGTAACAGCACGGTTCATAGACTTTAATGCACATCCCCTGTTGCAATGCCATCTGGAAGAAGCAGGGTGTCTACGGATTAATCTCCTGAAGGTTCATTCCTGTCTTCGTCTATGCACCCTGCAATCACATCTTTGGTGGTCCCTGAACTGATGGAACCTGGAACTAAATGTATTTGTTTTTCAGAGCCTGATCTTGACTGCATGTGTGAGAGTCCTGCCAGCATGGATTTTCAGTAAATGGGAGAGACAGACTCTGGGACGTTTAATGGATGACCCAGGGTGTGCACAGATAGATTAATGTGATGGAAGGAGGGAGCGCCAGGGAGGATGCCACTCTGTTGGGGTGTTGTCTTGTGAAGCAGCTAGAGGGTTGAGATTTATGATGTCTTGTTAGATATGTGCAGATAAATGATTGTTGCCCTGTGTATTTGGGACGTACTTGTTTGGGCTGGCTCAGATTCAGCAGAGAGAACCACAAACACTCGGGTGCTCTCCTATCACTGGGAAATTCATTTTCTTACTGTGCTGCAATATTTTCCTCTTCCTCAAACAGACACAGGTGGTCTGTTATATGAGGAGGGAATAGGAGTGAGCTGTTTGTTATTTTTCATCATCGTATTGCTGTTAAAATGTTACCCAGCATCATTCTGGTGTGTTAGTTTAGACTATTGCGTTGGATCTTGTGAAGATTAGTCACTATGCCACAATGAAAATAAGAAATAAATAGCAATTAGTGTGTTGTTTGAAGAGCCATCATACTTAGGGGGTGGTTTCCAAATCAATAACCCTGTTAACTGAGCAGCAGCAGCGCACCGTTGCACCTCACTGGGCTCAGAATTAGCCATCGGTGGCATTTGTTCAATCACGATAGAGAGAATAGAGGGAAAAATCTATTTGTGCCGTGACATAGATTAGCAGTGTCGTTTGGGGATAAAAGTCAGGCCGACACATGGAGCATATGTAAATGTGCGGATTTAGATTGGATGAAAATAGAGAAATGTCTTTAAAACATCTGAAGCAGAGCATCTTGTTGTAGACCTTCTAAATTCTCTGCCTGAGGATAAAATAACATCAACACAAGTTAAAATGTCACACGAAGCGTTAGTTCTGCTGGTCCAGTGGTCTCAAACTCCTCATAACTGTATAGCTGAAAAAATCCTGGGCATGAATCCAGACTCAGACCTTTATTAAGAGTCATTCCCCCTCTCTCTCTCGTTCCCCGTGGCTGTTGAGATTATCTGTTAATCTAATGAAGGCACAAATACAAAGAAATATTTTCTAATCTAGCATTTTAACTATGCATCTGCTAACGATTAAAAAACAGAATGATGCAAAAGAAGTACTTAACCTGTTCAGAGTCTAATTATGTTCCAAACATTAAAAAAATACTACTCTAAATGCTCCCATAAATAATAATCAATCAAAAAAATGTATTAAAATTCTTTATTACGTGTTTTTTTGTATGTCTGTTCCAATGGACAAAGACTCTCTATGGGAGAAACCACCTAATAGTAAAAATGACAAGAAATAGTCTTCAGAGACTTATTTTAAACAAAAAACACTAGTTTATTCATTTTTTTATGAATGATAACTCATAACAATGAATAAAGAGTTACTTTAAGAACACACTTTTTCTGCCTGTTAAATTTATTTTCTATTTGAAGTCAAATTATATTGTTTTTTTTCCAAGATAACTCATCCATCCACTACAGGCGCTTCCAAACAAGGCTTAAGTTAGGTAAGCTTAATTCAAAGATAATAAGAAGGTCGAGAGTAAAATTATCACCCAAACTATCTGTGGTTAAACTCTGAGCAGCCATACTTGCACTGAGAAATGATTACCAACATTTCAGGAGTGTTCACTTTCTCATTTTGCCTCCACATAAAATTGTAATAATCTTAGTTTGTAGACCGACACTTATTTGTTAAGGTTTTGTTTTCAAAACCATAAATGGCATAATAAATGGCAAAGACAACTTAATTTTAAATTCAAACTAAGATTACCATGCATATCATAATCAGCAAACAGAAACGAGAGGTAGAAGTAGACAGTAGAAAAAGCTGCAGCAGACGATGAAGCCTTGCATGATATCTTGAGAGGCGGCCTAGTGTAACAAACATAATGCAAAGATGGAGCAGAAAATCCTGATAAGTGTAAGGCTGAGATTTCTCTTTGGCTGTCAGCAACAGCTTGAGATACAATGGACTCTATTAGCGGAGCAGCTTGCAATCAAGGAGGAGCGTGTGATTCTGAATATGAATCTGAGAATGGAAAGCAGATCAAATCAGGCGAGAGGAGATGGAGAGCTGCAGCGTGATGGAATGTTAACATGAGTGACATCTCAATCACTGTCTGTTGCCGCCTTCTTGAGCTGCTGTTCCATAGGATCCTCTGTGGAAGCTGTATCTGGTCTAAATCCACTAATTAAACTATGATTAGCTTTCACTAATCAAACTCCTTCGGATTCCTAGATGTTCAGCAAAGTCAATTACATCATATCTATGAATTTGACTTTCTCATTTCCCCGTGCAGTTTTTAAATTAAAGTGAGAGCTGAGTGCGTTGAGTTGGGCTTAATCAAGAGGAAACTACCAAAGCCCCGTGACTCTGCAATAGGCAGTCGCCCTGAGCCTCTCAGCCTTTTGCTATGAGCCAAGGCTTCATCAGGCTTATAAGCGCAGTGTCATATCTGCTTTACAGCTGATAGTAGCTGCAGCCCCACTCTGAAAATACCCCCACTGTCTGACTAATGAACTAGGTAAGGTCTAATACACAAACTCTGCTATTGGTGCAAAAAAAAAAGCAGGATAGACATCTCAGTGCTTCCCACGCGCAGGATGTATCGTCAGCAACAGAGCGCTATATGAATGATTTAAAGTAGCCTCAATAGAGGCGTATCAGCTGTCAGCTGTCAGGAGATGAAAGCCTGGATTGGCTCACAGGACTTGATGAGAGTACTGTAGTATAGCTGGGTGTTCTGGGACCAAGGGTGGAGGCAAGCATGGAGACCAGCTGTCACGCTAACTGCTGGCACCACAGCGAATGGCGATAAGAGGCCCTGGGCATAGAGGGACGCTGAATCCAGTGTCTCAGCCACTGTGCTCAGCAATCCTCAAGTCTCCTTTGCTCAGGATATTTTATATCCGCTTTTGAATAACCCTAAAATCGATAAGGTTTCAATCTTGTTTTATCAGACCAGGCCTTGGAGGGCTTTTTTTCTCCCGCCATTATCATTTGGACACTTCATAAGATATGGGAGGAGCTTGTCTCCACACATTTCCTCAATAACTGTGCCGAAGCACAGCCGGTTTGATGTGCTCTAACCCGGCTTGTCAAAGGGTGGTGACCAACATGACCTACATTCCCATGGTTGAACTTCATCAGGCGTAAAGGCAAGGGCAGTGCTATCCTGTTATTGAAATGTGTGCACCATGCAATAAGCCTTGTCAATAAAGACTGCATTCTTTCTGCACTGAAAAGAGTCTTATTTTTTTTCAAACATATGACACTGATCTCATGATTTCTCCTGGCGTTTTGGTTTTTGTACCAATTTTCACATAAAACACACATTTTCAAAAGGTGTATAGACATTTTAAACATATTTTATCTCAATTTTGTTTTCAAATACTATTTTATTTCATGCTACAATACAACAATAATCTCTGCACTTCACTTTAATCACTAACAGCTTTAGTTTAAAATGAAGTGAATTGGAAAATGGTGAGAAATTGCAAATTGTGCAAAATATTTTCTTTGTTGATTTTTAAAAAAATCAGATTTTCATACATAATCAAATTGAATTAATTGATGAATCCTCTCATTTATTCATGTAGAGAAATGATTACTGAAAATGATGAGCTGTTAAATAAAATGGTGATAATTCAACTTTATAAACGATAAGTTAATAGGTGCATATAATAGGTGATATTTTTTATTTTTTTGATCTCTTTTTATGAATAAAATTAATTCATCAAAAGGTGTTAACTTTACACCATTGATCTGAATAAACTGTCATATACGCAAAGCACAGCAGCATAGTCAAACACCTGCATTGATCAGTATCTTTAGGATGTCTGAATTATGCCAAAGGTTGAAGGCAACCAAAACGTGTTCAAACAAGCAGGCGATGTGTGTTTGTAAGCACATACACATGCCATCTTCTGTTTGCCATCTTCTCCACATTTCTGTCACTACACATTCATGTCAGATGCATCTTAGAATAGACTGGAATGGTGATCCAAGAACATGAGATGCAAGCAGCGATTGAGATCTGAGCAAGAAGGCCTGCAGTATGGATGTAGCCAAACACACCCACTCAGCCACATACAAATTCAAATTTAAAAGCGATCTAAGATAAAAACGTAAAATGGGAAGCTTGGCTGTGTGTTTGTGTGTGTTGGTGTGTGATCAAAGAGCATCTGTAAACCAGTATCATCTGCCGTTACCAATGGGGGTTCTGTGCGGTCAAGACATCACGGTGTCTCGTGGATATCCAGTTGTATATAGCTTATAGTCGAAGCCAGTGTGCTTTCTCATGTATGTCCATTAGAAGCAGAGACACTCATCATATGAATGTTCAGTACAACTATGTTTGTTTTTCTCCTTTTTCATCAGTTTCTAAACCATATCCTCAAGGGGGATGATGATGCTTGGGGATGACATTTCAAAGTTGGAAGCCAGCGAGAGGAGACTGCACATTATGGTCTGCGGGTCTATCACTGCCAGTGTAAACATATTTATGGATCCAGTTCACAAGCTAATGCTGGAGAATATAGATAGGGATAAAAGCATGCATCTTTGGAGTTTATCTTTTGAGTGTAAAATACTCACCATCTGTAGGCTTGAAAGATTTGCTGCAGTGAAAAGTTCGCCGTTAAAAGCCTTCTCGTGGAGAGAGCAGCTGTAGTTAGCTTGAATGGGGCTAGCCTTCTGTAACTCAATGCAATATCTCAATCTCGTTTGGCAATTCTTTCATCAGTCTCTCTGAAAAGAATCCCGGTCAGGGTAAGCCTCCAGTAAGTGTCCTCAGGCTTAGCCCACCACAGACGCCTGGCTTGAAATTTGAGTGATTCATATTTCTGATGATAATGATATGCAATGTGCAAGCTTTTGATGAATGCATAGATGTTGTATGCATACACTGTGTGTACAATCGGTTGCAGTCTGCAAACACAGTGCTATATCCTACATACTGGACCTGCTTGAGTCTTGAGTCAGTATGATTTCAAATTAGGTTGAATCATTCAATTATTTTTTCCACTTTATTTGGATGCTGTAGAGATACTGTGATTGCATTAGAATATATAGCCTGCAGGTTTTTGCATCGGTAAAGCTCTCGATCTACATTCCAACCCTCACCTATGGTCATGAGCTCTTCGTAGTGACTGAAAGAATGAAACAGAAGCAGCTGATATGAGCTTCCTTTGTAAGGTGGCTGGGCTCAGCCTTATAGATCTAGATATAGAGCTCGGAAATCCGGAGGGAACTGAGAACTGCTGCTCTTTCATGTCCAAAGGAGCCAGTTGAGGTGGTTCGGACATCTGATTAGGATGCCTCCAGGGTGCCTCTGTTTGGAGGTTTTCTCGGCATGTTCAACAGGTAGGAGACCCCGGGGTAGGCCCAGAACTTGCTGGAGGGATTACATATCTCATTTGGACTGGGAATGCCCTGGGAGCCTGGTAAAGTGTTGCTGAGAAGAGGATATCTGGGATACCCTGCTTAGCCTGCTGCCACCATGATCCGACCCAGGATTAGTGGGAAAAAGTGGACGAATGGATGGATGAATGGAAGACATAATTGTGTACTAAAATATATTTGATTTAATCCAATACTGTAGCTGCAAATCAAGTTTCTCCATCCTCTCCCACAGAGAAGCAGCGGGGGTGTAAACACTTCTCTGCACAGTTTGGATTTCACATGTCTTGCATGCCTCCATAATTTAGCATGAATCTTAGATCATCTTACCTTTGGACATCTCACATCTTGTGAATTGACTTGCAATGGTTGTCCGATGGTTGGATGGTAATATGAAAAGCAAAAAGCCTGTGGTTGGGTGGTTGAATATTTTTGTGAGAATCTGAAAATGAGATTTCTGCTCTTATCTGAAGGGATCAGCTGCTCAACTGTCAGATCTCTACTCAACAGATTGGCCCTCAGATATCCTCTTGGCATTATTGTCAATCCGTTGTCGTTCATCTTGCCATGTTCTCTCTGTGATTAATATAGCATAGTACGATACTATCAGTGATTACATTTGAGCATCCATGTGTTTATAAATCTGTTTTTGATAGTTAGTTCACCAAAAAGAAAGTACAGAATGCTTTCCCATAAGTAGGATCTTATTAATGTGAATCAAAACCTCAAGTCCTCTTAATTGCAGCATGTTTCTCATTTCCTCCAAGGCCACTGAGGTTTTATTAGGATGACAGAAACTTTGACTTGATTGCTCTGCAGCCAAAGTTGCTATGATGAGCAGAAAGCATTGCTGTCTGTTGCTTATAAAACCAGATGGAGATATTTAAAAAACATTTTCCATCACTCAGCTCTCTATAGATGGGTCCTGTCACATCTTAATAGGTTGTTGCTGGGACAGGGTGATCTGATGCAATCAATAGCACAAAATAAAATCAAAAGACATTTGAGGATATCACAAAAGCAATCAATGCAAACACGGTTTCATGGTGGGAACATACAAGATTAGCCAAGGTCAGAGGAGAACAGTGAAGCTTCTTGTCAAGTTATGATCCAGTCCCAGAGGGGTTGATGTGAATAAACAGGTGAATGAAAGCAGGAAAGAAAAAAATGGTGTCAACCAAATGCACTTTCAACAGTGAGATTTGAATAAAAGTTGTTTCCCATGTGACCTTTGCAAGTGTCGGCACGTGACCTTAGCTGCTGAGCAGTGTGCTGTGATTTGCACTAAAAAGACACTCTTTCTTTAGATGCAGCGTGAATTTTTCGCACAGCGCGATTACATACAAAGTCGACACAAAGCCGCGAGTTTGTACCTGCACATTGCAAATGAACGAATTTCGCATCATTCACCTCATTCATGCTAGTTGCTTGTACTGTGCTAGCAACTAGCTGTGTGATAGTGCTTGTTTGTCCGACATATCTGTGACTTCCTCAACAAATACAAAGCAGCAATTGTGTTTACTTCGGTCGTGGTTGATGACGGTAGGAAATGGCAGACATAAACATTGTTGGTATCATGCGCGTGAGTAAGCAATCTTACATGATCCTGCGATGACATTCGAGTAAAGTGAGTAAATTAAAGTGGGTAGAGCTACATAAAAAATTCACATCATGTTTGGTGTGAACGCACCATAAAGGCTTCAAACATGAATCCAGTTTACCCAGCAGCCAACAGTTCTCATGCCACTGTGAAATCTCACCTTGCCGGCCTTGAATTTTTAGTACAATGCCCCTACTTTTATCCTCCTTGGAAGCAGAGTATTCTGCTGTGTGAAATGTGATCTGGCACTCAAAGTGCTTTTTTTCCCCCTTGATTTCAAAAGATTGTCTATTTCAGTGCTCAAAATGAGAGTTTCATTTTTAAATTGTCAGTTGGCACACTTTATGATATTTCTCTTGCATGAAGGCTGCTGGTTGGATTTGACATTTTCTAATAGAATTACTGCTGTTAACAAAACCTGTTTTATTCACCTGGCAGTCTCTTGGACAGGCAATACAGGCCTGACGACAGATACATTCAACAGAGCAGTTGCATTGTATGCTGTGCATCTTTTTAACTTCTATGGCTCCATTATGTTGCTATTACTATAGCTGGATTATTCCCTTATACCCTTGTCTCAGTTAATTTACATACAAAAGAACCGGCCCCGAGAGAAACGGCAGCAACAAGCTGTTATTATTGTACAGGAGAGGCCATAACATTAATTTCTCTCTGTAGCACCAACCCTTTTGTTTTGCACATTGTGTATTGTGTGAGACTCTGCAAGCTGTATCACAGCACCAGCAACAAAAGCTCAAACCCAATTTCATGTATGTGCAATACAGTTTTAATATTTCCACCAACCACTCACAATTTTCATGACAGTAGGTCATTGGAAGGCACAGGGAGAAAGAGCCCAAGGAGAGACAGATAGAAATGGGAGAGCTCCGTGTT